>VZSC01016084.1:42015-64946 GCA_013398225.1 Steatornis caripensis | reverse complement strand
GCCTCCCCTCTTATTCATAGAAAGCAGATTGTGTTGGCGGCTGGCACTTGGGGCAGTGTGCGCAGCTCTGGCGTGAGGTTCTTCCTCTTTTTTTCCCCCTTTTATTTTTGATGTGACCTCATTGTCTCTTGGCTCGCTTACAAGCAGAGAGGCTTCTTGACACCTAGACTGAGGCTTCCCGAGTGTTTACAGAGCCGCAATTAGGAGCTGAAACTTGACGTTGCCCAGAGGCCCTACTCAGTGATGTGTGTAAACAATAATAAATCAAGTGCTGGTTTTATCCTGAAATACTGCCTCAATTAGCCACATGTCCCGGGTCTCCGTGGAGTACTCCGTAGCTTTCCCTTGTTCCCACAACATCAGCTGTATGGCCCAGAGTTAATACAAGTAGTTAACACATCTGTGTGATACTTCTCTGTATAGCTGATCACTATCATCATTTTATTATGTCTTAAATATTTTTTGTTGTCCTAAATGGGAACACGTAATTTTAGAGACATGGTCACGGTATTTTTTTTTTTTTGATCTGCTGCTGCTGTTTGTGACCCCTTTTTGTCAGTGACATCTAAGTAAATGGTAGGGTTTTGGGAGGAAGAATGAGACTAGATCTGGTATGATACACTTATAAGTGAATTTTTATGCCGTGCAATGAATTTTTTTTTTTGGACACAAGCAGTTAAGAGCTGTCCAGGGAAGATTCATTTTTGTCCTTGCCCCTATTTGGAATATGATGTGCGCATTCCATTAAACAGATCACAGGAATAGGAGCATGAACAATATGTTGTGGTCTGTGGATGTTGGAAAACACTTGAGCCAGCATCCTATGGAGGATAGCAGGAGGGTGTAGATCGTTTTCAGTGTATGCTAAATGTCTCATCTGTGTTTTTTTTTTTTTAAAAAGCTAAAGAATTCTTGGTCTTTACAAAAAGTGCACATCTAGGACCCATAATACTGCTCATAATTTTATTCTAGAGCATGCTCTGCGCAAAGTTTCAGCAGCGCAAATTGTTTGATTAGGGAGATCGTAACGAGTATAGCTTAAGAAATTTATGCACCTCGATGTTCTCCATACTGTGAATACACTTACAGGTCGTTCCCTTTCCTCTATGGGTTATAAACTGTTTACGGTCTGCCTGTGCTATGGGATTATATCCCTTTAGTTATATACATGTGGTTAAAGTGATACAGCTTCTGCAGTTGGATAAGCGCTGAAGTCTTGTTTAAGAATGAGCCCTGGTTAGTCCTTGTTAGCTGCGCGTACACATTTTATAGATTATACTGAGCTAGGAAACAAACTGTTGTGATCGTATCAGAAATCGTTCTATGTATTTCCAGACCTTGTCATTGCTAGAGCATCATGCAACAGCAAATGCATTTTGAGTGCATTTTCTAAATAGCTCTGTAAAATAAAATTGTGGAATTATCTTTTTGTGAGTCTTGTGTGTAGTCATATGTAATAATTGCATTTAAGTTTTCAAAAACGTGAGGGGGAAGAAACCCAAAACATTTCACATTTATTCAGTCTGAAAAAACAGCTTCACAGTTCTTGGTATGTTATTGTTTTTAGTCTATCCAAAATAAGTAATTCTGAGGGGTTTTCCATAATGTGTTCTACAGTTTATTTTATGAATTGTATAGTATATTTTTATTGTTGACTGTTACTGCTTTACATATTTTCGTGTCATCTCATGATTAAAGTATCCATAGGAAAACTTCAGTGCAGGTTTCACTATGTTTTCTTAACTTAAGATTCGGTTAAGTGGTGAAAGGCATAGCTCAATTTCCTTCATTCGCAGGGTAAAGACAGGTAGTGTAGAGGAGTTTAGGCTGAATTAAATACATGTGTTTAATCTAACTACTCCAGTCCTATAAAATGGGTATGTCTTCGAGAAGCTCTACTTTCTTTTTCAGAATCTTACTTACCAACTGTATTTTTCTCATACTTTTCCCTGTACCGTAAATGCAGTGCTGTAATAAAGTGGTAATTCTGATTGCTACCACAGCAAGTTCAGAAGTGTTTAGGAGCAATTAAATTTCCTGGAAAAGAATAACTCTCTTGCTGTTATTAAGCCCTGTACGAACGGCCAAGGGTGAATGATCTGCAGAACCACTACTGTGATAGTGGAACTGCTTATTCTAATGGCTCTGTTAATGTCTTAAATGAAGAGAGATGTAGTCCAAATTGTACTTCAGAATATTCTGTAGTGTTCTGGGTGCCAAATGTTACCTCTGCAAAACTGGCACGCATGTGAAAGCTTACAATAAAGCAGATAAATATTTGTATTTTGGTGTAAGCAAGACTGAATTTTGTGTGTGTGTGTGAAATCTAAAATTCCACAAATGTTACGTCTCTCTTGCAGCAGCTGGTTGGTTCCGTCTCACTTGTTAAGAGTCTGTAGTTTTACAAACGATAAGTCTCTGTGGTGGTGGTGGGGGTTATTTTACCACAGCTCAGTGCTGTACACAACTTACTGCTCTTCTAAGCAAGAGGATTCCAAGAGCAAGGAAAAAAGCTGCTGATAGAGTTCTGTCCTTTGCTTACTTGCTGCCAGATGTTACCAAAGTGTTTTACCCAGACTGTTACAGCTCTCCCAAAGATAATTGAATGCTGAGGTATTGACATTTGTTACCAGGTTCTTGACTTTGTTCAGTAAGGTTGTCCCATGTCATAACTGTGTTAACACAGGTGTCATCAAACGGAACTAGGAGTAGGCTAGAAAATAAAACGACGGCACAAAGAATCTGGAAATACCAATCTTTGTTGTTAAGGGGCACTGGCGTGCTTTTATGAGGTTGGCAAAGGGCAGTAGCGCGGTTCCCCTGCCAGTGGCCCAGGGATACCAAGCTGTGCGTGTTACTGAAGGGCGAAAAGGAAGCTGGTGTTAGGAGTGGAAATAAAACTTAGATCTGCTTGTCATCACATGCTTGCTTATCATCCTTCATGTGAACGTGCTTGCTTGTTTTTAATACAGCAGCTACTCCGGGCCATGTTGTTCTCATTTTTTCCTACGTATGTGCATAAAAGAGCTATCTGCTGTTAAACAGGAAAGCCATTTAAGTACTTAGCTAAAAGGTGATTTTTGAAAATGGGAGCTAATCCCATGGCTGCGAGAATCATGTACTGTCCCTTAGCCTGCTGTACCTGTGGGTCTGTAACTGTAACTGTCATCTCCTGCAGCTGGCAGTAAATTCAGGCAAAGAAGTAGAATATGGTAGCTTACCACTGGTGTGCTAAAAGAGGGATCAATTTTTTCAAACCCACCAAATTCCAATTTATATTTTTTATGTGAGTTTTTGGAATTGCCTGTGTTTTTTCTTGAGGACAGAGGAAGCTAGGAAATGTAACAATACCTTCACATCCTGCTTAGCTTTTTTTCAAATTACATAGCAAACAAAACAAAGGGAAAATGATGTTATAATGCTTATTACTGAAAAATAAAGTCTAAGTCTTTTATATTCAAAGGAAACTGAGGCAATTATGAACCAGAAATTGGAGCATTATACATGTTTAATGTGCCTAGGGAATGTGGGAACGAAAACGTGTGTGCTGTGTTGTATATTTTATAACTAAACAACCTGATCTTCCAGGTGAGTCTGATAATTTACGTGTTCTAGCCCTTTCGCTTGTGTTCTAGGCCGTGATAGTAGCGATGCCAGGAGTAAGGTTGCCTGGTTTGGTTTTTTTATTTTGAGATGTTGTTTTCAGTAGCTTCTTTCTTAGTCAAACTGAAATTTGCCACGATGAGTATTTTTGAGCAGGGTTATTCCATAAACTTTAAGCTAAAATGACACAAAATTTTGAAAATTACTTTAAGAGAAAGTAAATATGTTAATTTAAAGCGGTGAGGAAATGCTTGGTTGGCTTATGTAAGAGCATATGAACACTTTAGTTCAGGAATTTAGCGTTGCAGAGGAGAGAGGGGAAGAGCGTAAACATTCACACGGAGCATATGGCCATTCCTCGAGAAACTTCAACAAATCATAAGCTCTTGAAAAACTAGTTCATGCGTGTTATTCGGCAAATATTTATTAACTAAACTACCTGAATATTCCATGTAACGCAAGTATCTTCCTGTCTGTTGGTCCTTGCGTGTCACCTGACTCTGCAGTCATCATCTGGACCAAGTAGCTAAGCATGATCCATCCCACAGCAGTAGGTGATGGGTAAGTTTAATTGTAAACAGTCTGTCTTTATGTGTGCTTCTCCCCCAACCCCTGAATGCTTAAGCAGCAGTCGTAGTCCTGGAGGGATGAATACTTGTGTTTGGGGAGAGGTGGGGAACGGAGATGGAAGCTTGGCGGAAATGCGGTGGGCCCCGGAACCTGGAAAGGATGATACTAGCAAAATTACAAATGGCCAGAGGTGGGGGGAACAAGAGAGGGCAAGAGATGAGAAAGAGGACAATTCGTACATTGGTGTGGAAGGAACGACGTGGAAGGGTAGTACGAGGCTCAAGAGCAGAAAGAACACGGATGGGAAAGTAAGGGAGCACAAAGAGCCTTGGCAGCAGGAGCAGAAGAGGCTAGAACACAGTACACCTTCCTTGCAAAAACTGGTTGAACTGATTGCTTCTGAGTCACCAATACTATAGAGTTGTGGAGAAAGTGGAGCAGGAAAGGAAGAGGTTTTATTTAATCACAATTTTGAAAAGAAAATAACTTCATTTTAGGGCCTACACTTAGCAGCCAGACAAAGTTGTTCATGTTTGACGGAGTGTTATGAGTCGAAAGAGGGAAGATCCTGGAAAAGTTACTGTGGATGGGAACCACATTTGACAAGAGTTGCAGGGCCAGGATTTTGTGTCACTTCAGTTTATTCAACTAGTCTAGGTTAATGCTTGGTTCATTGACAGGCTCGTTATTTCTGAAATCATAAAGGACGTTAAAACTGACAATGGAACATCTTAATTTTGGTGAAGTGCTTAAATGCCAAAAATGCGTAGAGGGGATTTTCTTATGCATTCAACATCTGAAGTCCATTTTAAATGCAGTTAGTTAAATAAAACTCTTCTTCATCCTTTAAGTGTACTTCAGTAGCATTAGGAATTCAGTCTTGCGTAGAAGAAACATTAGAAATGTTCGTGGTTTTATAATAAAAAATATTGGAAAAACTTAGATATGCTTACATAAACTGCTTGCTAACTGTATTCAATAGCAATAAAGGCATAGTGAGATTGGTTGGTATTCTGTGTCTTCTTTATGGAACTGCAAAGTATAATCACAAAACAAGATTAATTTCAGTCGTAGTTGTTGGGTGCTGATACAAATCATGATTAAAATAGGATTTGCAGTTCATTTGGTTTAGTTCGCCAGGAAGGATATGATAAAATGAGCGTCTCCAGAAGTAAGAGATTCACTGCTCGCTTATGTGGATATTCCAAAGGCTTCAACAGCAGAGGAACGAAATTGTGTCTAGCACGTGTGCAAACCTGCTGTTTATCCATGTGGGCAACGCTGGGCAAACATGAAGGGTGGAGTTCGGGGGTTTTTTTGTTGGTTGGTTGGTTTTTTAAAATGAAATTGTGCTTGAAAAATTATTTAAGTATCATTAAGTAGGAAGGTTGTACTGGAACCAGTTTCCAGCTGTGGAATTGCTGATGCACATCCTCTGGTATCTAAGGGGTTTTTGGTAGTCCTTCTAATGCAGTCCTCTTGCTGTGACGGCAGCAAGGCAGATACTACGCTATCTTCTGTATTTTGGGTCTAAAATGTTACGATGACGGCACAGTGGGGTAAATACTGAGGCGGGGGGGAGAGTACTTCTCTGTCTGTGACAAGTAGATATGTGTGAGGAATCATGATGTGTGTGCTAGGGTTCACAAGCAAGAACCCTAAAATGTCCTTCAGTTTGCTGTGTTAAGAATACACAAAGAAAAACCCTCAAGGAATCTTCATTTACTATGTGAATATTGGGGACAAATGAGGGAGTGATGGGAAATAATTTTGCTCCCTCATACCCTAATCCCTCAGGAGTCTTGGAGCAATTCAAGAAGGGAGGTTTCCTTTCCGCCAAGTTTTGTTTTCCTTTTACGAAAATTTCTGTTTAGTCCCTTTAATTCCTTACTATTACTTTATGGAGCTGATAAAGCAGGGAAAAATTACAGTGTTAACCAAGTAGGAGAAACTGAGGTGCTGCAGGAAGTTTCTCGAATTTGAGAATCTTTTAATTAAAGAACGAGGTTTTTATTTTGCAGAACAGAGGAGAGCAACCTGAGGATTTCTTTCTGCAATGCCAAGAGCTGCCTGGAGGCAGGATACCTAAGCATACTGGGGTGACGTTATTTTGTGACTAGATTGGATAGGACTTCTCATCTTTCTCTTCCTTGTTGTTAAGAAGCACTATGGTAAATCAGCAATTACTTGAACTGCGAGCATGAACCATGATTATGCTTGCTTCCGAAGAAATGTGCCTGGTGTAAACACAAAGGACCTATGCAGAATTAAGGAGCTGAAGTTCTTCAAAAGACTCAGATGCCCTTAATTCTGCTTTAGTTGTTGTGCCTTGAGAAATTTAAGTCATCACTCATCCTTGATACCCATTTTATCAGTTACTGCATATGCAATTTTAGCTTGTAAATGGGCACATTTTTTATAATACTTTTTTCATATTTGGTACCTGCAAATAGGATAATTTCCATTAATTCCTTTAACGTACCGAAAGCAGGGTTTGCACAAAAAGTGAATCGCTGAAGGAACACAAGTCTTTTCATGAGATGGCTTCTTGTTTGTCATGCTGTGTGATACTGTGTTGTGATGCTTGCAAGATAGTCCGTGATATAAATACTTAGTATGGCTTGTTAAGTTCTCAAATGGGATGATACAAAAAGAGGGTGCTGTGAACAATTAATGGGACAACAAGGCAGTATATGTAGTGTTGGAGAGGTCTCCCTGAATAAAGTCAGTATTGCATAGTATTTATGTTCAAAATACTACAGGTAAAAAAAAAGGGTGATGATCGCTTGTAGTGTAGCCTGTATTTCTGAAGAAATTTAACCTTGGTGGTGGATTTTAATTTTCAGTTTCTTAAAGTAATTATACATTAACTTGCTGTTTGTCGTGCTGTGTGACATTGTGTGGTGATGCCTGGAAGGTAGTCCAGGTTTTTGGCGGGGGGTGTGTGTTTTCTTTTTTTTTTTTTCCCCAATGCATTCAGTTTTTTTAATGTAATCTCATATTCCTCAAGATTAATATATAAATAACTTTATTGCACCACCAAACAATAAAGGGGAAAAAGTGACACAAAGTAAATCTCATTTTACTGCAGCCCAAAATTGGTTTTGTGGCTTTTTAGGGCTTGTCTCTGAGAGAAATTGGCAGCATAGCTGTTGTTTAATAACTGTTTAGCTGTATCTGCGCAGTGCAACCCCCTGAGGCTGGTGGTGTATTCCTGAACAGGAACATCATCTTTCTACAAGCACAGTACTCTAAATAATAACTCTACTTTGTAAGTGTGTAAGAGAGAGGAAATGGAAGCCACCTTGCTGCTGAATGACGAGTACATTCTCATTGAGCACAGTTTTAATAAACTTGTATGCATCAACTTCATCTTGATTTGTTTGTCTTCATTTTACTGAATGTCTCTGCGTATGCAGGTTGATGGAGATAGGTAACCAGTGCAGCAAAGGTAGAATGAATCCCTGGCGGCATGTTGTCGTATATACTCTACATATTGCTTCATTATCATTCTTTGAATCTGTAAAAACATAAATGTATCTATCTTAATGTCTGCTAATATTTTTACATGTGAATGTATGCACAGGTCTTTGTTTCTTACTAGCTGACATGCAAAATGAGAGAATGACTGAACAGAGGGTTCTTCTACGCTTGAATGAACAAGGTCATATTTTACTTTGTAGTAAAAACTTTAATCATGATACGCTTTTTAAGCGACAAAGCAAGTTGCCCTTGGTTTTGGTTTCATAGCTAAGCATCCTCTTTATTATGATAACATGACTTTAAAGTTTGTCTGCAAGAGGAATGAAAGGAAAAACGAATTTGCAATAGCAATTCCAAGTTTAGGCTCCGCAGTGCCTTGGTATCATCTCCGTCCTTTAACAGGTGTATCTGCTCCTTGTTCTTGCCCCCACTGGGATACGCGAGAAGACATAACATGCAAGCTCAGATCTCTCTTGTTTTCTTGTCGGGTATCTTTTAGGGTAGGCTCTAGTCTTAATTGCTGTCTCAAGTGTCTCTTGGAAGAAGGCCATGTGACTGCGATGCCCTCTGGCTCCTTCTCAGCCAAACCTCTTCCTCTGCAGCGTCTTTCACTTGGGCCTGCATTTCTTCAGTACCTCTTTCTTTCTGCCCTCGGTATCTCGTATGCTGTCTAGAAACTTGCCTATTTCGAGTGTCAGCGAAAGGCTTTGCAGGCAAGGCAAGGGCTACTTTCTTCTTAATGCATGAAATATTTTTGGGTGACCAGATCTGGCAGCAGTGGCACAATCGGTTCTTTGCTGCAGTTGTTTCTGAATGAAGGGAGGAGGTTTTTCAGACCTGCAGTGGTGAAGTAGTCCTTCTTTATGTCTGAGCGGAGACAAGGAATAGATAATCCAAATTTATCTGGCAGTGACCTACATTCAGAAGACGCTATGAGTAGTGAGAAGTCTTCTATTGGAAAACAGTAAGTTGAGGTGGGTGAAAATGAGTACCAAAATTGTAGAAGATAAATAGCACATAAAGAAGGGAATAAGAGGTTACACTCTCAGAACAGAATTAAGAAGCCACAAAAATGAGGGAAGCCCATTCTTTGGAGACTTAGGTCTTTGGCAGTTTGAGAGAAAGTGGTAAAAACTTCTAATGTGTCCGTCTGTCCCTCGAGGCTTCCAGACCGGGTGTGTCAGTTTGGACTGAAACTCCTAGCTCAGTATTTGACATCTAACTGATGACTGAAGCTTATACTGCGTTATAACTCCGCAGAGTGTCTGCCCTGCTCTTTTAGAGCTAGGTTGCGTGAACCCTAGATGGCATCTATATTGAGTGGCCCTTAGCATTTGGTTTTTCTGTGAACTTGTCTGAAAAACATTACTTCTGCGTTTCGCATGGTTAAATTTTGGTTCTCAAATCCAAATGTCGACTTCATTTCACTTTCAAAAACACTGGAGTTACTTTCTTTCCAGTTCTTACGCAGTTGGTGAAACTGGGAACACAGAAACTTTGTCTATGTGAGAAACAGAGATAATCTGATTGAAGATCTCAGCTGTGTGTTTTAGCCATCGTATCATTTCAGATGGCCTTTGTGCAATGTTAGTGTTTGGAACTTCCCTGAGATAGTTCTGCAGGCTTTTTTTAGTGCTTTTCAGCAGTTGTGTTTTCTAAACACATTTTCACAATCTCTGCTTTCACAATCATTACTACTTTTTAAAAGTAGGTTCAACATATCAAACAGGTGCTATTAAATTAAATGTAATTAAAGTAATTTTAAGTGGTAATTTTTGGAAAGCTTTTTAAACTTGCTGAATAATCCTGTAGCAGAACCTGTCTTCACAGAACACGTGTTCCTAATAATGGCTCTCGCCCCTTCCTGTAGTCTGTTAGTTTTTTATCATGTAGTGGATTACTTGATCATTAGAATACATTCCACACTAAAATCGATGCATGATTATGAAGAAGATTTAAAGTAAAAAAAGAGAAAAAAAGTCTTTCAACTTTCTTGGTTTCATGCTTCGTTTTTACAACACTGAGTTATTGCCATTTCATGGTTTTATTTTTGGGACGTGTCTAGTCTAGTTTAAGCAGACAGACATGGAGCTAGACAGTGAAATACAAAGGCTGAACAGCAAGTGAGTTAGCAGTCCAAATGTAGCCTTTGTTAGAGATGTCAGCAAAGGCAAAGATAAATACGGAGAATGCATGGAGTAATATGAGGGAAAGTTCAAATAATAGCATGGGATAATGAGTGTGATCAGATATTATGAAAAATGCAAAAAAAACCTAGCAAAATGTGCAAAAGAATTCCTGTCAGTTTGTTTAAACTTGGTGAGAGAACCACATACTAAACTGAAGCATTTTATTTAATCATATTGTCTCAGAAAGTATGTTCTATGTTGTTTTCCACTTCTGACTATTTCTCTGTTGGTTTTTAGGTTTCTGTCCTTTACGCTGTACATCAGTGGGATTCACTCTGCTGGAACAAAATAATGTCGTCTTCAACCCATTGAAGGAAAGGGGTGAGCAGCTTTCTCACGGCCGGTATTTTGTCCCCTTTAGAAAGCAGTGTGCCCTAGAAGCAAATATCATTAGGTATTGTGATGAAAAGTGAAGCCAGTTCTAGCTGCTTTTCATGTGTCAAGCAGGCTTGCTGTTTTGATTTTTGTTTCTTTTTAACTTTGTATGTGAGTGTAAGGATCTATGTTACAGAGCAAGTGCCAGGACTAAAGTTAAATAAGAATGAACA
This sequence comes from Steatornis caripensis, assembly GCA_013398225.1. Classification (NCBI taxonomy): domain Eukaryota; kingdom Metazoa; phylum Chordata; class Aves; order Caprimulgiformes; family Steatornithidae; genus Steatornis; species Steatornis caripensis. The sequence continues at coordinate 54,553 of VZSC01016084.1, read as the reverse complement.
AATAGCCATGCTGAATCTGCCAGCTGCCAATTTCTCTCTGAAGGACTTCAAAGGAATGTCTATAGGGGAACATTAGAAGGAACGATTACTTGTTAACAAGTCTGTTGGGTAGTTTCTTCACAGCCCTAAGACAAGTTAGTGGTTGGTTTATACCCTGGAGCATAACTATTTATATCTCTCACAAACATCTGTTGTAGCTTGTGTATGTTAGAAATTATATTACTGAACTCCAACAGCTTACTTGCGCCTTATGTTAACATTACTGGGTGGTCCCTTTGCTCTTAATTACGAAGGAGTAAATAGAGCAAGTGAGGAGTGATGTATGTTAAGTGATCACTTTGTGTACATATTTCAGCTCACCTTTAATCTGTTCTCTTAGGTACTTCTTAACTTGCACAAATTCTCCACATTTCTAATGATGATTGCCCCTCTTAACTTCCTTTCTACTCTACGGTTTACCTTCATACTTACTTTCATTAAAGGCTTGTTTTTTTTTTTCTTTAGCTTTGTTTTGCAGAACACAATGCTTTTATGAATTCACTTTTGCCACAGATACGAATGAAATTTCTGGTTGCAGTTCATGCATCAGCTTCGAGTTTACATGACCTTGGACATTTCCTTCGGTTTCCTTGCACTTTGTTTTCAAAATAGATAGAATGAGAGTTAATTCTGTTCTGCATGAAGCAGACTTGTGGACTCTTTCAGCCTCGGGTTATTTTTTTCTTAATTTTACCTCTTTGAATATAACACAAACGCAGAGTTTTCCTTCTGCTCTTGATTTCTTTAACAAAGAGTAATTGGCATTTTTAAAGCTAAGTTGCCCAGAAGTCACGTGTTCTTAGGCCCACTTCAGATACCGTAGGCCATATAGCATTGGGTATAGCTGTGCTGGTTAAAGATGGTCCTGCTGTGAGTTGATAATCGCCACACATGAGCCAGAAATTACCACACTAATAGGTCAGCCAAGAGCAGAGGTTGTATGAGTGCACGGCAATGTGCTTCAGACAAAGTCAGCTGGTTTACATCATAGCCACCTTTAACGTCGGGTTGAACTAGCCTAGCTAACCTTATGTAAAAAGGATCAAAAATCATTCACGTGTTCTGCGGGCTCAGTGGTAGAGCTCTGGAAGTAATTAGCTCTGGCAGGATGGCAGTGGTAAACATGTGGGAGCGATACCAGCTTCGTCTAGCATCGTTGTTTGCAGAACGAACATCTGCTTAGGCTGTGTATCTGCTAAGTAGAACTGGGTGCTGTATCCTAAATTAGGTTATAAAAGCCAAATGTGTAAATACCTTTTTGGTTATTTTTCGTGAAGTTTAACATAGTTTATCTCTTACCACTACTGGGTAATGAGAAGATGTTTCTCTTTAGTGAACCAAAGTGATTCCTGAGTTAATTGTCTCAGTTTAAGTGTGTGATTAGCTCAGTTTGTTCTTCTTGATTTGCAGTAGTTGTCTTCACTAAATCTCATCAGTTGCTATCTTGCCTAATAGCTTAATCTTCTTCTACTGTAATTACAACTCAGAGGGGAAACTCTTGTGGGAGATAAAGGATATACCCACGTAGAACTCTTTCCAGCCGTTCCCCTGGGAGTGAATAGGGCAAGAGTCCCCCTTGATGAAATAATCTATGGATCTAGCTCAAAGCTGTGCACCTTTCTTCCTTTGTGTGGCCTGAGGGATTTTCAGGTGTGGAATGTCTCTTAGGGAAATCTGAAAGGAAGAGTTGGTCCAGCTTGTCTGATTCTCTAGAAAATTTTGCCATGTCCTATTGTCTTCACCAGTTTATGTGTGTTATCTTTGTTGCTTCCCCTCCATGTTGTTCTTTGTGTCACAAATATGATCTCATGTCCTTGCTTAACTCTTACGACATTCTTGTTCTTCAACGACTGTTTCACCTCTTCTTATTTCCTCCTTTCTGAGAACTTCATCTTTGTCCCACAGCCAAACATTTTGTGAGGATTTTCTTCAGCTTCTAGAACAATCACTGGATAGTGTTCACTGTGTTGATCTGTTCAACTGTTCCACTTTTATTTTGAGGATAGTCTGGTCTGTGCTTTGGATTTCACAGTGAAAAAATAAATATGTGCATTTTGAGAAGGAAGAAGAGCAGCATTTTGTATTGGCCCTTTCACTCTATAAATACAGGAAATATTTTTGAAAGAAAATAAATGTTTAAACATAAGGCAAATGCTTACAGGCCTGATGTTTTAGAATATGTTGTCTTCAAGTATTTTGAAAGGTATCTGCTATTGTGACAAATGCTAATTTAACTTTAACATTAAATTATTCATCACTATAAAAAAAGAAAAAAATCTGAAGTACTTCTATCAGTGAGTGCATTTATGTCGTTCCCTTTTTTTTTTTCCTGCAGAAATCAGTAATGTTTTTGAAGTTTCAAGAAAAGATACTGATGTTCTGTAAGGACAGATAGACAAACTAGAACCAGAAAATACTTCCATTAAAGCTGTTAGAAAAACTCTAAATGCAATCTTTACTTTTTTCCCCTGTAAATTGTATTCTTATGAAAAACATACTTTAGCATAGGAGTTCCCAAACTGTAGCATATGTTGTAGCTGGTGTTCCACAAGCTGCTTAAGGTGATACATGCCTGTTGTCTACAGATAGAAACTTGTTCAGATCTGCAAGCACGTGACCCAGTGCCAGAACCAAGATCTGCTCTGTCTGCTCATATTTGTGGTTCCCATAGGCGTAGACTCCCAAAGAGTAACAGCTCCATTTAAGCACGAGTGAGTGAAACTCAGTAACCTCATTTGTAATGGAAGTCTTGCTTACGTCATCCTGGAAAACGTCTCTGGTCTTTAAAGCTGTTTAAAAAAAAAAAAAAATTGCAGTAATGCTCAGGAATTGCACTCTGAATAGAACTTGATGCAAAGTAAGGCTTGGGGTTTGTCCTGAGGAATTAGGTTTTCTCTGTGCCTGAAACTGTAGAGTAGACAAAGAAGGGAATCTGTAGGGGAAAATACCCAGAAATTTAAAAATTGCTCTTCAAAGTGGTCGTATACTGTAGTAGTATGCAGTGGTGAAGGAAAGATTTAAAAATACTTGAAAAATGTGTAGTGATTGAACACATAACAAAGAAAAAAGTTTATGTTTCAGACCTTTAAATAGTGAAAATTCTGATACTTAGTTCTTCGATACTGACGTAAGTGGAAGAGAGCAGAAAACCTAGAATTAATACCGGGATGTAATCTTTTTCAAGACATGTGTTCTGTCTTCTTTTTTAATATGAATATTTTTTATAGCAGCTAAACAATTGAGACTCCTGTGTGTCAAGGAAATTGAATTCTATTGTAATATTTAATGGTAATAACTTCATGAATTATGTGATTTCAGTTGTAATGTCTGCTAATCTCACAAGAAAATGAAATGTAAATTAGTAATTTGATGGATAAACTCTAGCTGGTGTGGTGCTATGCTAAATACTTTATTTTTTAAAATTACTGAATGTCTAACTTAAAAAAAAAAAAAATGTTTAACTCATCTGGGCACCAAACTGCAGCTAATGCTTATAGGAAATAACGTAAATAAATTTACTTGTATTATAAATCCTTTAAAAATTAGTATTTCCCAAAGTATCAAGTGCCTGTGAAAATGAGGCTTCTGAATTCCTAGGTCACTTTTGAAACTATATAATCACATAGGCCCAGTTGTTTAAAAGTTGTTAGATATTGTTCCGTTCTTCGTTGAGCCTTAAATGACTTAGATGGTAGATTCCTGATGTCAGAAGTAATTTGAGACTTCGGTTTCTAAAAGTAATTTCAGGCCCTGACTTTAGAATATGAGATTCACACTCATAAGTAAATAGAGTATTCCTTAAGGCTTTTTGCATTTGGTTCATCAGTTGTAGGCTATTATTATTTCAGTTACAGTAATGCTCAATGTGTGGTTAGCCTTTTCAAAACACAGAAACATAAATCTTTGCTCATTTCTAGATTTTATGTATTACCTTAGAATAAGTTCATTAAGTAGTGCAAAAATAAAAAAATTAATTGAAGTTTGTGAATGTAAGAGAACCTCAACCTCTTATTAAAAATCTTATGTTAAAATATAGAATGATACAATGAGCTTTTTGCTGATGAAACCTGTTGCTTTTTCCAAGTTGGGTTGGTTGGTTGGGGTTTTTTTGAGAAAATGCACATAACTATAATTGCCAATAAACTGATTTTTTTGGGCGGAGGTGTGTGTAAATCTTTATCTTTTTTTCATCTTTTAGAACTGGTTCTAAGCAGTCAAGTTGGTAACGGACACTTTTTTTTAAGACTGTTTGCTCATACTTATGATGATTTGACATAATTAACATTTTATTAACCATGATGGCAACACAGACATTAAGTATAGACAACTATCAAGATGGGCAACAGGTAAGTGTGTTTTTCTTTCTCTATAAACTAAATACAGTTAGCTAGAAAAACAAAAGATAGTGACTTTTTCCTTAATGCTAGCTTTGACATTGTGTGAGTGTCTGTTCTTGTTTGTAAAACAAGATCTTTAAAGTGATAAGCTGCTGTTCCTTAATACTTGGATACTTATGAAAGGCTTAGCTCACCTTTGCATAAATTTGCTTAACTTCTGGAAGAATGGTTAAGATAAGGGGTTTTCTTCTCAATCTGCTCTAGATGATTCATGTGCTGTAATGTTCCTGTTTTTAGGAAAGTCGAATGAGCATCCGTAATATTTTGTGTATATGATACTTCAGTGTTCTCATGTGTCTGCAGTTACAATAGATAGATGACATTTTGGCAGTCATAGACTTGTTGGTCTTAACTAAATTTATCCTTTACTTGCTCATCTAGAAGTATATGCTACTTCAACTACATTTAAGTTGGTGCAATTATGCTGCAGGCTGAAAACTGGTAAAATACTTGAATTTGTTTTAATGAGGTTATTGATTAGAATTGCTAATTAGAAGGCTGGTCAGTGGGCTTCCAGTTTCTTACTTCTTTTAACAAACAGCTGGAATAATGACACATACTCAGATATGTCTGGTCATGATGGTTTCTTTTTTTGTACAACAGGCTAGATATTGCAACGATTTGAATTGCTAAATTAAAATACTGTTAACTGGAGACAAGTCGTGCTGGTGGCCTGTACTCTGAAGACCCATTTTTACGTTGCTATGTGTCAGCCCTAAGCAGTAAATACAAGTACTTCTGTCAGCAGATGGCAACAGTGGTGAACAGTCAGAAGAAAACCAGCAACTTTTCCCATCTCTTATAAAAAGATGTTTGTTTGAATGCAGTCTGGGATTACTGATTGTTGTCATTTGCTTCTTTTATTGCAATTCTAATTTCTCTCTTGCCTCTCACCCACCATACATCTTTTACTTTATTCCCCCAGTGAATACATGCAATCCTGTGATGCGTCAGTGAAAGTAATACGTGTTTTTGTAAAGAACAGATTGGGAGAGAGCGTTTTCTTTCTGTTTGTTGTGTATTTTAAGCTCTCGGTGACCAAAGTAGGCAGGTAATTTGAGTGCCTGCTGCTTTTGTAGTTTGGAAATGGCACAGAGAAAATAGCTTGCAGTTTTAAGTGAGCTGTTTCCTCCTTATAGTGAGATAGAGCCCTAAGTGAACATGCTCTCTCCCTTCAACCTCTGCAGATGTATTGCTCTACAGATGTGTGAGTCATCCCCTCTTACTTTGCTCCTCCTTCCTGTCATTAGCCAAGAAATGAGTCCATTAGTTGCATCTTTTCTGCAAGCCTTCTGGCTTGAAAATCATCTATGCTTGCTGAGGAAGCTTTTTGCAAGGCAGGCTGCTCTGTCGGGTAGGATGCACTGGCATTTTCTCAGTTTCTGATTTTGCTAGGAGATGGCTTGGCCCTGACAGGTAATAAAGCGCAAGCCTTTGGTTCTCCCAGACCTCTTGTTGGGAATGGTATGAATTCCTTTTGCTTATGTTGTGTGGAAATAGATTAAATTCTGTCAGAGTCGGGTTATGTAATAGTTTCTGGAGGCCAGCTCCCCTCTTGGAGGGTTCCTGTGAGTGATACGATACGTGCATCTCACGGGAAAACAGGGCAGATGATTGCGTTCTGTACACTTCCTTTCTGCATGTGTCAATTCTTGCTGCCTCGTGATACCCAGAACAGTGCCTGTCCTCTACTCGAGATAAAACTTGTTAGGGTTAAAGCAGAAAAAAAGAGATTGTAGTGACTTCTTGTCTTCGTACAGATGTTCCCAGTGCTCAAAGGAGAGAAAACCAAGAAGTTTGGGTTGGGGAGTGGAAACTATGACTTTCAGAGGTCAGGTTCCTTGAAGACCTTTTAGTCTGAAAGATACTTAGCTGGAGGTGACGGGAAACACTTTCAACCCCTTGAAAGCACCTCAAAGGCGTTACCAGCCACCTGGTGCAATCTGGGAGGTGTTCAGTAGAAGCTGTGGCTCTGTGTTGTTTTTCCAGTGGTGGCAGGTTGTGTAACTGTGTGTTAAATAGATTTGTAGAAGCAATTACTGCTGCTAGCCTGATATTCCTAATTTGTTATGACAATATGAGAATTTGAATGGTAAAGGTCAGGGGAGGTTATGCTCCTGATAACTGAAAGATTGGAGTGACACATAATATTTCAGTTCTTTGTAAGAAGACGTGTGTTTTAATGGACAAAAAAAACTTCAGAATCTCTTTTCTTCAATATCTTCATATAACGTACAGTAAACAATAAGAAAGAAAACTTAAGAGTAGAAACTTTCCTTTCTGCTGTTGCCATTCTAAAGGCTTTTTATGCAATCTTTTGGAGCAAAAAAGTTCCTGTTTTTTGCTAGCCTATTCCAAAAATAGCAACTTCAGAGACAAAAAGCTTTAATGATTTACTAATATCTGTCATTCCTATTTTAAAGCTGAGTGCTGAAACTTGAAGTGACCTTTACAGTACCCATCCAAAAGCATCAAGGATTAAAAGGGAGGTTTTGTTACTGCTATGGCTTTTTGTGTAACTGCCAAGTCATACCAACCTTCTGGCAATTTAGTAGCCCTTTGCATTGCTATTTCCTTAGAAAACAGTACACTTATTTTACGTCAAGCATATAGATTTACTTATAACTTACTCTTTCTACAGATGCAAGTAGTAACAGAGTTAAAAACTGAACAAGATCCCAACTGCTCTGAAACTGATGCAGAAGGGGTGAGTCCTGCCCCTGTAGAATCTCAAACTCCAATGGATGCAGACAAGCAGGCCATTTACAGGTAGTAATAGACTTGCGTTCTGTCTTTTGAAGGGTAAAGAATAGAGGATTTTTTTTTTTTTTTAGTTAATAATAAGTAGCTTAAAATCGGATAATCTCTTGGCTAACTGTCTCAGTAGTTTGTAGGGAAAGAAGGAGATGAAATTAGCTTCACTGTCAGTCTTCAGCCAAGAAAAAAATGCTTCCCTTTGCTGTGGGATTCTTCAATTTCAGCATAGTTTTAAAGAATATTTTAAAGGTGGCTGCCTTTAAAGCACAAGTGAAATTTAGCAAGCTGCTCAGACTGTTGAACTATGCTCGCTATTTGTTATACTGTAGTTTTTATCTTTAATGTGAGATTTTATTTTTATTGCAATTAGGTCGATCTTTACTCCCTTTTCTTTCAGGATAACAATCTGTTGCCCAGTAATTAGCTCAAAGTGGATTAAATGTTGATGTATAAACATACTAATTTGAGATTTTCCAGTGTTAAGTGCTGTGCTAAGCAGTATACTCAGTTTTGATGAGGTTAAGTGTTGTTTCACTTCAAGTGCTTTATAAAGACATAATTATTACCAGTTTCAAGTTAAAAAAAAAATACAAACCAAAAACCTGAAGCAGAAAGATGTATCCACTCATTTACAGACTTGTGCTAACAAAATCATCTGCTCTGAGCATGATTTCATAGGAGGCCTCTTGAGTACAGCCTGCGTGCTAGTCTCAGTTCTGTAAAGTTATTTGTGATATATAAGCAAGGCCTACATTGAAGAGTAAATAAATTTTATCAGACTTTATTTCATAATTTAAATCTCCATTCATCCTATTTGTAAATACTAATCCTCATTTCTAATGCACTATATTAACACATCTTTTTCCACTCAATGACAGTGAATTAAATAGTATGTCATAGCTTTTTAGCTTGTGTTTGTTCTCTTTATTTAAATATACGTATTTTACTACTTTACGTGCCTCTGGAGTGTGTGGTAAATCAAAATGAAAAAAACCCCAAACTTTCATCATGCTTCCCTGTAGCCAATGGTGTTATATGCAGTGTCTTCCAAGACTTGTCTTTCTGTTTCTTACAAGTGACTGTTACCTTATGTGAGCTAGGTGTCTTACTTTTCAGTGGTGTACGTATAAGTGAAAATACTTATTCGTGTATCTTATCTTTTATTCTAGGCACCCACTGTTTCCCTTGTTAGCACTATTGTTTGAAAAATGTGAACAATCTACACAAGGCTCAGAAGGCACAACTTCTGCTAGTTTTGATGTAGATATTGAAAACTTTGTAAGGAAGCAGGAGAAAGAAGGAAAACCCTTTTTCTGTGAAGATCCAGAAACTGATAATTTGGTACGTATAAGCTGGGGTTTTTTATTTCTGAAACAATCCTCACATTTGCCCCTTCTTCCTAATTTCTCATCTCAACTGATGCTTATAGTTTATCCTCACATTTTTGTTTCTACAAGAAATTCTTCTTTATGTTAATGCTGAGAAACTTTTTTAAAAAATTTCTTCTGACTCCTTTTTTCCCCTCTTGTCTGTAAACTTACATTGGGCCTTTCACAGTTATTTGCCATTCTAAACTGGCTGAAATCAGTGTATTAGAGATGAACAGAAGCATACGCTTGCTATAGCCACATTGACTCTGCAAATTAACATTAGAGGGTCAAGTGCTGGTACCATCTTTTAAGATCTTTGTTGAACACAAAAGCACTCAGGCAAATTTGGGAGAGGGGGGCACAGAAGTGAGTTATTGAGGGTGAAGGAGATAAATACTTCAAAGAGCCTTAAGCTTCTGTGGAAGACTGAATCCAGGCTAAAAACTGCCGTTCGTCACGGATGCAAATTTGCACACATGCAAAATCTTGTGGGACTTTTGATTGTTAAAGAATACATTGCACACAGAATTCTCTAAATAACATACCAGTTTCAGGATCTTGTGGTTTGAACCCGGTATGTAGAAAAGTGACTACCAGGAATGCTTATAATTTTGGAATTGCTTCTTTATCTCTTTCACTCCGTAATATGTTTTGAGTTTTTGTTACTGCTATCAGCGACACCTCCAGAGTGCTGCTTGCACATCAGCTGTGAATTTGAAGACATGGCTCTTTCTTCAAAGATGTTTTTGAATATACTTGCCTCCAATACTTTACTCAAAAGTGAGTGTTAGTTCTGTTCTGTATGAAGCAGGTCTGCCGACTTGCTAAGCCTCAGGTTGTTTTCTTATATTTGTAACTCCCTGAATTCAACACAAATACACTGTTTTCTCTTATCTTTCTAATCCCAATTTCTTTTCAGAAGCACATCTGAAACCTAATAGTTGGAATGTAGTAGTTCTGGCTTGGTGGATGAGGAAAGAGCAATGAACGTGATTTGTCTTGACTTTAGTAAGGCTTTTGACATTGTCTCCTATAATGTTCTCATAGACAGACTGATAGAATATGCACTAGATAAATGAGCAGTGAGATGGACTGAAAATTGGGTGATCTCCTGGGCTCAAAGGATTGCGATCAGCACCATGAAGTCCACTTGAAGGCTAGTTATTAGCAGTGAACTCCAGGGATTGATACAGGAACCAATATTGTTTAATGTCTTCAGTAATGACCTGGATGATGGAACAGAGTGTACCCTTGGCCAGTTTGCACGTGTTGCAAAACTGGGAGGAGTGGCTGATGACTAGATGGCTGTGCCACCATTCAGAGGCACTTTGTCACTTCTGGAGAAATAGGCAAACGGGAATCTCATGGAGTTCAACACAGGGAAATGCCAAGTCCTGTACCTGGGGAGGAATAACCCCATGCACCAGTACCCTCTGGGGGCCAGCCATCTGGAAAGCAGCTTTGTGGCAAGGGACCTGACAGTCCTGGTGGACACCGAGCCAAATACCAGACAGCAGCGCATCTTTGCGGCAAAGAAATTCAACATACTTAGCCTGTGTTAGGAAGAACGTTGTCTGCAGGTCAAGGGACCTGATCCTTTCCCTCTGCTTGGCACTGGTGAGACACATCTGGAGTGCTGGGTACAGTTCTGGGCTCCCCACTACCAGACAGAGACACACTGGAGCAAGTCCAGCAAAGGAGCAAAATATGACTTAGGGGTCTAGAGCATCTCTCCTACAAAGAGAGGCTCAGCGAGCTGGGACTGTTTAGTCTGCAGCAGTGGAGGTTTGGGGGGATATTGTCAATGTATCTAAGTACCTGATGGGGGAAGAAAGAAGACAGACTCTCTGCCTCTTCTCAGTGGTGCCCAGTGAAAGGGCAAGAGAAAATGGACATAAATTGAAACACAGGAAGTTCCGTTAAAACATAAGAAAAACCATTTTTATTCTAAGGCTGTTTGAAGACTGGAGCAGGTTGCCCAGAGGTAGTCTGGGCATCCATCCTTGGAGATAGTCAAAACCCAATTGGACATGGCCCTAAGCAAGCTGCCCTAGCTCAACTTCCTTTGAGCGCAGGGGTTAAATTAAACAATCTCCAGAGGTCCCTTCCAACCTCAACTGTTCTGTCGTTTCTGTGAGCGTTCAAAGATCGGTTTCCTGAAGATCCTGCCTGCCTTGGCCTGCTTCACATGCTTTTGGTTGTCTGCAAACATTCTCTCAGATCTCGCTTGCTTTGGTTGTTGGTAGGTCTGCTGTGTTAAAATAGTCTTTCCTGCTGATCGACGTGTTTGATTTTAGTGCTGACAAAGTCTCTTGGTTTATGTGGTAATCACCTTTTCTGATGGGCTGCACAAATCTGGCTGATTTTGCGTGAGGTGAATGAGGAAGTATTTGTTTATGTCTTGTATTCTGTGCCTGCTGAGGTCAGTACTATCTTAAACTGGAACCACATTGCAAAACCAAAAATCTTTGGCATTGAACTCCTGTTCTGTAGTCACGTTGTTAGCTATGACTTTCTATTACTAGATACCAAATGAAATCTGAGTGCGCCTTGTCCTCTGCCTGTCCTGAAGGCTGGAGACTCTGAACAGGTGACATTCTGACAGGCTGTTCATTTTGTCAGGGGCAAGTTGTGAAATAGCCAGTATGATTTTTCAGTCTCTTCTTCAGCTTGAAATACTGGTGCTTGCACAGAGAAGCTGTAGCTGGGCATTTTTTTCTGCCTTGTGTCACATAAATATATAGATTCTTATAGAGATTAAAAATCTCTTTTTAGTAGAGAGGGATTCTAATACTGTGCGCTTCTGTTATGTTTTCTGTACTTGCTGTCCCTCCCTTTCAAACTCCTATGTTAAATCAACCATTCACTTGACAGGAGAGGCTAGGAAAGACAGGTAGCATCCACCTGAAACTTAATTTTAAGGATATCTGTATATTACTACGCTCAGCCTGTTTCCAAGAAACCAAGTTTCAATCCTTCTTTGTTATGTAGATGGACGGATTCCATTCTTTCTAGTTACCACTCCAACACTCAGCTGGTGATCTTGAAGCAACATGGCAAAGGGTTGTGGTCAACACAGAAGCAGCATTACTAGGCCTTTTACTTTTGCAGTGTCTTTCCCAAGTCTGACTTTCTCACCCATATTTTCAGAATAGGGTATTTGCAGTGAAATGGATAGAAACATTTCTGTAAATATTGATGGCTTCTGGATCGGGTCAGAATTTTTGTATTAGGCTTCAGCATATTCAGAAGAGCGAGAATTTATCAGAATACATTGTAAGAATTTGGAAAGAGGTAGAAAAAAATGGCATTTTATTGTGAAAGGTTTTTTTTTTCCTTAAGTGAATTTTTAAGGTACTCTGTGAAATAACCTGGATTAAGCGTAATTTTTTTATTTGGTTTATTGCTATGTTCTTATTCGTTTTCTATATGCACATTCATGTAATAGAGTCAGCAATGGTTTGTGTACAAAACCTGCAGCACTAAAAACCCCACAAAACTGTGTTATAACTTCCTCAAGTATGACGTTTCAGTTGTTGACTCCTCCTTTGTCTGAGAGGTGCTTGGCTGCAGTGACCATGAGATGGTGGAGTTCAGGATCCTGTGTGGAAGAAGCAGGGCAGCAAGTAGGATTAGAACCCTGGACTTCAGGAAAGCTAACTTTTCCCTCTTCAAAGACCTACTTGGAGGAATCCCTTGGGTTAGGGCTCTAGAAGGCAGGGGGGCCCAAGAGAGCTGGTTAATATTCAAGAACCGCTTCCTCCAAGCTCAGGATCCATGCATCCCTATGAGTAAGAAGTCAAGCAAAGGAGGCAGGAGACCTGCATGGATGAACAAGGAGGTTGTAAAAAAACTCAAAGGTAAGAAGGAAGTTTACAGGATGTGGAAAAAAGGACTGGCTACTTGGGAGGAATATAGGACTGTTGTCAGAGTATGCAGGGATGCAACAAGGAAGGCTAAGGCCCGATTGGAATT
>VZSC01016084.1:16486-40226 GCA_013398225.1 Steatornis caripensis | reverse complement strand
CAGACTCTTCTCAGTGGTGCCCAGCGACAGGACAAGGGGCAACGGGCACAAACTGGAACACAGGCAGTTCCACCTGAACATGAGGAGGAACTTATTTACTGTGAGGGTAACAGAGCACTGGAACAGGCTGCCCAGGGAGGTTGTGGAGTCTCCTTCTCTGGAGATACTCAAAACCCGCCTGGACGCGTTCCTATGCAACCTGCTCTAGGCAAACCTGCTTTGGGAGGGGGGGTTGGACTAGATGATCTGCAGAGGCCCCCTACCATTCTGTGATTATGTGAGGTGTATAGGATGCCCCTCTTCCTTCCAAGGAAGAGTGTATCACAGGAAAATGCAAGGTTTTCTAAAAAAAATCTCTAAGATCTTGTTGAAAGAAAATTGAGAAGCTTCAGTGCTAGCTCCTGGACAGATTTTACCAGTTTGCCCTGAGATCTAGGAATTCTTGACATTCTAGGTATGTCTTTGCTTTTTATGTAGAGTCATCTTCCAGTCAGAAGAGGTAGTTGTCTTTGGACTGAAACTCTCCCAGGAGTTCCAGTCCATCCCTAATAAATACACAAAGAAAGTGGATTTCCTGTGGTAGTCACATGTTTGCTTTTCAGGAACTATTGGCTGCAAACAGAACTTTGAAACTTTTCCCTTCCAACTTCACTGGCTCTGACTACACAGGTTAGATTATTCAGGGAGGTAAAAGAAAGACGCACAGCTTTATAATTTTTTTGCAGTAAATATTTAGCTCTTACAGATATGCATGGCACAGCATATTATTGGAGCCGGAATTGTCCTCTGTCTTGAGATGTCTTCTACAGGGATCTTCTGGTTTTCAACAGTTTTGTTCTCTTTTCTGATTCTTGGTCAGTCATGCTGTCTGTGTCTCCATTCATCTTCTCTGAACTTGATATAAGTGCTGACTAGCTGCAAGATGCTGCAGACCTCCCCTTTTCAAATCCTAGTCCCTGTGGGAAGGAAGTGGATGCTGAAGGTTCTGCTCATGTTTTACTTGCTAGACTGGAAGCATGCTTTCTTTCCCAGAGCTTTAACATCCTCCTTGTCTTTTTGGATTGTTAACTTTGCATCCACCTTAGTCCTTATATCTAGCATCAGTACCAGAAGAGATGTGTTTGCTGTTAAGAACCACATCTTGGTGCTTTGTTGCTAGCCGGAGGTTCCTAAGTGCATGTGCCTCTTTCTGGAAGTGTGCTCGGCTGTATTCCCGTAACATGGAGTATCACCTGTTGGAGCTCCTTACCCTTTACCCCTTACCCTTTGACATCTCTATCTCATTTTCACAGATAGAACAGATCTTGGAATGAACCAACTTCTCTTTGTTCTCCATTAGTATTCTTTTGTGCTTAGCACTTAAATGGACAGGTTCATAGAATGGTTTGGGTTGGAAGGGACTTTAAAGACCATCTCGTTCCAACCCCCCCTGCCGTGGGCAGGGACACCTTCCACTACACCAGGTTGCTCAAAGCCCAATCCAGCCTGGCCTTGAACACTTCCAGGGAGGGGGAATCCACAGCTTCTCTGGGCAACCTGTTCCAGGGACTCACCACCTTCACTGTGAAGAATTTCTTCCTAATATCTAATCTAAATCTACCCTCTTTCAGTTTAAAACCATTACCCCTTGTCCTTTCACTACATGACCTTGTAAAAAGTCCCCCTCCAGCTCTCTTGCAGGCCCCCTCAGGTACTGGAAGGCTTCTCTAAAGTCTCCCTGGAGCCTTCTCTTCTCCAGGCTGAACAACCCCAACTCTCTCAGCCTGTCTTCACAGGAGAGGTTCTCCAGCCCCCTGATCATCTTCATGGCCCTCCTCTGGACTCACTCCAACAGGTCCGTGTCCTCCTTATGTTGGGGGCCCCAGAGCTGAATGCAGTACTGCAGGTGGGGTCTCACAAGAGCAGAGACCTCACTGGGAGTACTGCATTCAGCTCTAGGGCCTATGTATGTTCCTCCTTTTGTAAGTTGTTCAGCATGAGTGTTTGCAGATAATTTTTAGAGCTTTCACAGCTTTGCAGACTTCATATGTCTTAAGACATTCATTACTTAATGCTTATTTGTTGCTTCCTCTTAACCCAGCCACTGCAGGAACATCGTGTTGCTTCAGGATGGTTCCTGCCTCTTGTATACCTTCTGTTCACAGTAAAATCTTCCCATGTATGGGTGGCTTTTTTAATTTCTCCACATTCATAGGACCATAGCATGATTCAGGTTGGATTTCAAGCTCAAGAGGTCTGTAGTCCAACCTCCCGTACAAAGTAGGGTCAGCTGTGAGGTCGGAGCAGATTACTTGTGGTTTTATCAAGTCTAGAAACAATACAAAACATGGGGTGTTAAATATACTCTCACTTCTGTATTTGAACAGGACACTGCGTTTTTTGAAGACCCTTGAGTTTTTTGTTTCGTTTGTGGTAAGGATTTTTAGTTCAGTACCCTCTTCTCAAAGACTATCTTGCTGAATTTTCAGTTGTGTCAGGAAAAGTTGTCGTGGTTGTGAAGCCACCTGATGTCATTTGAATATTCTTGAGTGAACAAGCCATGCTTTTGCATTTCTGAAAAGTTTTCTTACTATTGTAGTGTGCAGAACTGCCTCATAAACCTCTAGCCATACCTTTCCTAGCTATGTCTCATAGCTGGGGACTCAAATAGGGGAGAGAGGTTATCAAATAAAAATAAATGAGAATAAAATACCCCCTATCCCAGAGGTTGTGTTCTTCCCCCGAAGACCTAAATCGCCCCAGAAGGATTTGCTCAGGAAGGTAGGTGAGTTGGTATGTACATATTTTAATTGGTGTTTTGCAAATGAGAAGAGTCATTTGAGTGAGAAGATTACTTGTCAGTATATGGAGATTCTTTCATATATGTTGTCCACATGTATTTGCTATATGCTGATGTTATGTGCCCTGAAATCTGTAAAAAATTGTGGGTATACGTTGTAGATAAACAAGGTGAGCTGGTAGTGCGTAGTGTCTTCTGTGCCCTTTGCACCATGTGCTTGAGAGTGAAAAGACAGGATGCAGGCACAATCTAAAGCATTCTTAGAGCTAAAGATGGCTTCAAATTTAATATACAATATATTTATATATGAATATTCTCTGGATAGCTGTTTTAGCAAGAACTAGAAGGTTTTCAGTAATCTTTCTCTGTTTTTAGTAGTTTACCATTATCTTTATTTACGACAGTTTCAGCGATATACATATGTCTCACGGTTACTTCCGTCTTTGTGCATTTCTCTGAAATGATGCTCCAGGCTTATTTCTACAGCTGAAAAGGCTGAATTGAGGAGGTTATAAAAATTCATTGTTCTGTGGCTTATTCTACTCAGTAGCACTAAATAACAAAAACACAGTGGCAGATTTTTAAGTTGTGCCGTTTAAGAACATAGGAATGAAATACTGCTGCTGCTGTGATCTGTCTGGAAACATTTCTTTGTATTACCTTGGTTCAATATTAATGGTTTTATCAGTTCGTGATTTTTGGTTTTTTGGGTTTTTTTGTTTTTTTTTTTTTTTTTTTAGTTTCAAGGAAAAAGTGAACTTCTGCCAACAAATGTAAGTTTGATCTACCCATGCTGCAAGAGAGCAGGAACCATATGGCCACAATTAGTGTAGTTGTAAATGAGTAAATAAGTCCTGGTGACAGGCATGGCCTATTTACAAAGTTTTGTTTGCCTTCCTAACCACAGTAGAGCAACTTCCTGTAAGAGTAGCGTGACTGTGTGTGGCTCTGCAGAAACCTGGATAGTGTTACTAATTCTTGGTTTATGGTTAGTTTTTATGGTTAGTTGGTTTATGGTTAGTTTTTAATTCAATTTTCACTTCAAGTATCAACCATCAATTTGAAACTAAATCGAAGCTAAGAAAGAACTTTTATTTTTCCTCCAAACAAATGCTGATAGATAAATAGTGTAAATATGGGTAATGGTTTAAGAAACAAAACCCCTCCTGACTGAGCAGAACTAATCGCTAATACAGTCACATATTATGTGCCCAAAGGNGAAACTAAATCGAAGCTAAGAAAGAACTTTTATTTTTCCTCCAAACAAATGCTGATAGATAAATAGTGTAAATATGGGTAATGGTTTAAGAAACAAAACCCCTCCTGACTGAGCAGAACTAATCGCTAATACAGTCACATATTATGCGCCCAAAGGCATATTTTTGTTACCTCAGTCTTAGCTGAATGTTTAAGGCATTCACTAATATACGTGCTCTGTGTTGGTCCGCCACACATAAAGAATTTTATAATTTAAGCTTTTTTGTCTCTGAAACTCTTTGGCTAATGCAGTATTACAGAACAACAGTTAACAATTCTGAAAGTAGCAGAACATCTTTAAACATAGATGACCTTTGTTTTGTGTTAAAATCTAGTTAAATTTGCATACTTTAACTTGGTTGTGTTTAAAGGTACTTAAACACAGTTTAAACAGCAACCACTGCTGACGGCTGTTTTAGAAAACTGCTGGTTTATATATCTCAGTGCTGGGCCGTTGCACTTATTATTTCAAAGGCATTTGGTGTCATAGGTCATAAGAGTTACCAGATTTTAATTTGGATCAACTGGTGCAAGTCTACAGCTCAGATTTTTCTGCAGCTGTGGTTTTAAAGATAAATGTATTTTATTTTTTTTTTTAGCCCTGAGAAGGGATAAGATTTCCTTTTTTGTTATCACTTCATTTTTTTGCTCTTGTTTATTTTAACATACAGTTTTCTACACTGGGTGAGTGTCATACAACTGGAGTACCTTCTACTGAAAAAACGGGAAAAATCTGTCACAATGAAAGCTACAGTCGTCACGGTGGGGAGGAGCGTACACACAGGAGTTTGCCTGCCTTGATCTCCTTGGGGTGCTTTGAACAAAGGCAGCTTCAGCTCCCAGTTGGCTTCTTTAGTTAGAAGTAGTAAGTGGATTACTTAGTAAGCTGTCATTTCTGGTCATTGGATTCAGTGCTCTGGCCAGGTGAATGACCCTTCACATAGGACGGATTTTTTCAAATAATGCTAAAATCAAGCTCTGCACTATGTTTCAAAATTATAATTATTCATTTCATAAAACTGNGATTACTTAGTAAGCTGTCATTTCTGGTCATTGGATTCAGTGCTCTGGCCAGGTGAATGACCCTTCACATAGGACGGATTTTTTCAAATAATGCTAAAATCAAGCTCTGCACTATGTTTCAAAATTATAATTATTCAGTTTCATAAAACTGAAGGATATTTTTCTTGGACATCTAGCATAGCAAGTAAATGTTGGGGATGGCATGCTGTATAAAAAATAAAGTAATTACTTTGCCAATGTGTTATGTGCATATTCCAATGTCCTGGATTTCCTACTGCTTTGTGAAAATTTAGACCATCTGGATTTGGTTTTAGCTTTTGATCTTCTGCCGTGACCTGTACAATCACCCAAGCTATTTTTATGCAGTATGTAATACCATTAGTTATACACAAGCTTAGGAGTCTTTTTCTCACAGTAAGCATGATAAGTATTCTCATCACGTACATACCTCCCGTACTTCAATTTTTGTTTAAACATGGATTCGTTACTGGGTTTAGCGCTTTGTATTTAATGGTTTATATTTCAGAAACAGTCTCCTCACCTGAAAGTTCTTACAAGATTTTTACTCCAGAGTTGTTAATCTTTGACATACAGTTGCAGAGGAACTTCAAAGCTCTAGAACTGAAGAACTGTTCATTACTTAAAGCTTTGTTGATTGATGTGACAAACTTTGGGACCTCCTTATTCTAATTTTATGGAAAAATAAAAGCTGTTGTGTTTTTGTTATGGGTAAGATGGCAGGCCATTTCGTGTAGCTTTCACCCTCCCTAGCAGTCTGCATGATAAGTTTGTGCTATGCCATAAAAGGGTCTTCTCAGTGTATCTCAAATTCACCCGTACACTTTTGGTTTTCTTGGTTCAGTGTAATGTGGAACTGAACCTGATCTTTCTGGTATGTAGCTCAAGATGACTGTTGCTTACCACAGCTGTTCCAACCACGCATTCCAAGTACCATGCGTGGGTAGGATTATTTTCCTTCACTTGCAGTCGTGTGGTGTATGACAGGGTGGAAGGTCACATGGACGCGCAAGCTCATTCTGTGTACAGGCTCCATGTACACCTTAACTATGTTCTGTCTTCTTAAGATGTCACATGTGGCAGAGACAAAGATCATGTTGTTGTTGTGTTTTGTTTCCCCTGTATGGTAGTTGACCTATGCCGTGGAAGAATACGTGTTTCGTATGCAAACGTGTTCCTTTCACTTTTCCGGACCATAATGGTCAGAGCTAGAGACCTGTAGTCAGTGCTTAGTAATAAGTATCTCTGCTTTAATTGGATGGTCTTTGTTACTGGAAAGTAGTGTTTGCTTAAATCTCACATTAAATATTTTTTAAATTAACAGTTATTTTGTTCTGATTTTTTTCCAATTCTCTCCCTAGATGGTAAAAGCAATCCAAGTTCTACGTATCCATCTGCTTGAGCTAGAAAAGGTTAATGAGCTCTGCAAGGATTTCTGTAGTCGTTACATTGCCTGCCTGAAGACAAAAATGAACAGTGAAACTCTATTAAGTGGAGAGCCTGGAAGTCCTTATTCACCTGTGCAATCTCAGGTATGCTTCAAATACAGTTAAGTGTATTTTTGCTTAGATTTCCTTAGGAAGTTAAAACTACACTTCTGTTGCTATTAGTTTGCAAACAGAGTTTCTGGAGTTTCTTTCACTTTCTCAAAATTGGTTATTAAGAGTAGAAAGAGCTGAGTTTTGGGGTTTTTTTGCACACCTGTGTGCCACTGATGGACAGATTTGTCAAAATGTGCCAGAACATAGAGTCACTTTTTTTGTCTGTCTTCTTTTTATGATTTTCCCTCAGTTCAGCAAATGTTGATACTCAGAGTAGCCTGGATTTGCTAGTTTGTTGGAAGGAGGCTAGGAAACAGAATAAACAAAGGAGAAGAAAAAAAATTCCTTGTTAAGAAGGTCTCCTTAGTCTAGTCTACTTCATTAAAATATTGAGATGGCTGATACTTTTTATATGCCATCTGTATTCTGGAACAAACAGACAATGTCTAATGGATTATAGATGTAATTTTTGAGTTGTATGTCATAGCATATCACCTGTGACGACCGTGTTGTTATGAACAGTACTCATGTCTATACATGCGAACCTCAATTTATATGTTGCTGACATTACCTAAATGCAATAACCATTTGCATTTTTTGTAGTAAATTGACAACAGTTAATTAACAACAGTTAGTACGTTATGGTTGATGCTTCGGCTGTTAAATGCTGGAAGGTGAGCCCTGGCATCCAAGTGCCTACTAGATATCTTGTCTTAGGGGATGGTGCTTCTATGACTTACTAATGTGTCTGATGTTATGTATTCTGAAAAGCCTTGGTGACTTTTAAACTTCACTGTCTGGACTCCTTACTTAGGTTTTGGTGTCTGGAATTGTAGAAAGAAGAGTCTAAAATCAGACAAAAACAACTTTCAGAAGATTTTTTTTTTTTTAATGTCTGTTACAGTCTTCTGTAGGGGCAGGGGGGACTGGATTTTGCATTTGGCAACAATAGAGATTGTTCATACATATTAAGGAGAATGTGTAAGAGTTTGCATCATCAGGGTTGAGGAAGAACTATCCTGAGCAGAATAAAATGTATTTGGGATCTTGAATACTTAATACATTATTTTGAAAATGAAGGAATTCAAGTAGTAACTAAAATTCTAAAGCTTTGATGCTTGTAATAAGAGCATCAAGGGCCCGTTTTATCTGTCATTTCATTTTTCCCTTGTGCCTTTGGAAGCTGTTTTTCTTAGTATTTATATACCTAGAATCATTTCTCTCCTAAAATTTTTCAAGATAGTTCTGTGTCTTTTTCTAACAGTTGCTTTCATCAGGATTTTCAAAAGTAATGGTTGGTGATAATGAGAAAGTTAATGTAGGTAATGATGAACCTCTAATGAAGTCTCTTTCTCTTTGAAGTTACTCCTGTGATTGAACTCCAAATGTATTTTTAGAGTCAAGATTACACAAGCATGCTTCATCTCCATTAAAAAACAAAAATTAAAAAACTAAAAAAAAAATGCAAGCGACTAATTGTTTTATTTTTCTAGCAAATTCCAAGTGCCATTGCAGGCACGCTCAGTCCCCAAGGGATTATGGTGCCAGCATCAGCATTGCAGCAGGGAAATGTAACTATGGCAACAGTAGCAGGTATGACAGAGTAAAGAAAAACTGACACCTTGCTCTTCATTTTAGTTTATTTTATAGTTGTTACAAAAAATACACAAATACTTTTAAAAATGTGTTTTAACTGTAATACCTGATGAGTTGCTACAATACGATCGAGTGCATTACTGGTTTCTGAATGTTTGTTTAATTTATGTGTACCAAGTATGCACGTGTGAGTGGAGGTTACGTATTTATAGTATTAGGAAATCTTTCTGTGAAACATTACTTTTGTTAAAAGACATTTCAAAGAGACTGGGGTGTTTTACTCTTTTTTTTTTTCTTCAAAAGAAAAATTCTGTTTGACAAAAACACGCATTACCTAAAATATAGCACTTGCTAGCTATGTCATGCTCTGTGGAGCCACACCTACAAATCTCTGAAATCCTCGATGTCCAAGTTGTTCTACTGTGTCTGTACGGATATGACATTTGAACTGAAATGTTTTATCTTGCTTCTGAGCAAAGTTTTAAAACAAACAAGCAGAAAAAAAACTTCACTAAAATGCAACAAGTAATGCAGTCTGCTCCTGCAGCACTTACTTGCAGAGAGATTATCCTGAGACGTGATGTTTGCTTTGTGGCTTTGGTGCCCAGGAGCCCCTATGCATTCACCAATGTGCTGTCACCTTAGTTGACCTGAACATCTAGGTGTCACCCACCCAGCTATTGCCCTAACCAGTCGCCACACATAGATGTGGTTTCGGTGTTGTGACCCTTGTTTGCTGAAGAGTTAGCTCGGTTAAAACAAAACTATGAACTATTTTATAGCCTGATAGTCATGGCCTTTTCCTTTGAAAATAGGTTTAGAATGCCTAAAATACCAGGAAACACAATGAAATTTCATACACGTTTTTGTGGATGGAAAAAATTTTCGTGTAGCAAAGAGCACAGTGCTGATGCATCTGTGTGTTTAAACAGAGTAATATTTGAAGGGCTTTTACTTACCTAGAATCTTTGCTGTTTTGTTTTAAGGGGGGACAGTGTATCAGCCAGTCACTGTGGTCACTCCACAAGGTCAAGTGGTGACGCAAGCGCTGTCACCTGGGACTATTCGTATCCAAAACTCCCAGGTATGTTTCATGGGCTTCACAGAATAGTATTCTGGGTTCAAATAAATCTCACTGGCTTTAAGTTTTGGTTTAAATTTGACACACTGTCAGAATGAGCTCTGTGTACACGCACATAGTAACTAACGTAAAATTAATGCAAGCACTGCTGTAGGAATTACAAGTTGTATAACATGGCATAAGGTCCCAGACAGATCTCCCTTGCCACAACCTGTCGTCATGGTTCCTAGCTGTTAAATATCTTTTTCTTACTGATGGCAGAAAAGTATAGTTACATGGATTTAAAAAAAAAAAAAAAAAAACAAACCTAAAACAAAACACTCCACCCCCAAACCCAACAAACAAACAAAACCCCACCAGATCAAACCAAAAAACCCTCTGAATTAAATAGACACTTTTTGAATGATTAAAACTTTTCTAATTGTTGAACTAGGTTTATGGCTGGAGAGATTTACTATATTGCAGTATGGTGCCACACTGGTGGTGTCAGAGATTTGACTCTTTATCATAGTGCAACGACTAGTACCGTGAAACTGTGTGTATTTCAGAATTCATGGATGTTGAGAAGCATTTTGGCGTAAAACATTGAAAATACTCTGTTGAGACTATGGGAGATCTTCACATTGGGCTTGTTATATCATACCCTAAAAGATAAGGGCCAGCACTCTTTTTGGTGAAGCTCTTAAGAGTTATATCTGGACAGCTCAAAAAAACAACTAAGGAAAAGGAAACATGAAAACTAGGCTATCAGTTTCAGAAAACTTTGCTAGCTTTCTCTTGTGGCAAGAAATCGTAAATAGAATCTTCCAGGAATCTGGAGTCAATTAAAAATGTAAATGAGGAGCTACCATCTCTACACTGTAAATCTGTTGGTAGTCACTGACTCTGTCTTCTCTTCTTCCTTTTTCTGACCTTCCAACCGAAAAAGTATGCTTAGAGTATTCTCATGTTCTTTTTATTGGCAGTAGCATGTACGTACTTGCTCATATTCCTCACTGGAATGCATGCAGTTCTGTCCTCAGATGCCTTTCAGAAATAAATGTGTCAAATTCTTCTCCTAGACTGAAGTGGTTTTGAAGAAAAATGCTTTCTATACCTCTGATGAAAAAAATAAGATAAACAAAAAAGGACTTGACCTTCTATATGTGTATCTGTGGCTACTCTTGATGTTAGTAGGAATCTCCCAAACCCACCTATACATAGGTTGGACCGCTATTCTTTGTCACCCGTAGGAAATTCTTCTTCAAATTCTTCTTTTTCAGCGTTTCAAAATGCTGTGGAGGTAGGGGAAAAGTACTGGAGGAGAGCTATTTGAAAGTTCATTATAAAGCCTCCATATACAAGCAGATTATTTAGACTGTAAAACATTATTTTGGAAATAAAAGTGTGCTCCAAATACATATTTGTTGCAATTTGATTGCTTAAACCTCATTTAAAACTTGTTTCGTACAGGACAGAGACATAATGACTGGCTTGAAGAAATTGCTCCGTATTGTCTGAAAAACCCGCTTTAGAATTATTTCAGTTATAGTTGTCTGAAATATAATCTCATATGCAATTTGTATGCCATTTCTTCTTATCTGTGCATAAGCATTGAAGAACGTATTCCCTAATGTTAAGAAAACCGATGTGCAAATGGTGTATCCGTAGCAAGTGCAAAAGAAAGCGAAAGTGAGAAAGAATATGAACCTTTAGGAAAATAGTACGTGTGTTGTAAAGTGAATTAAGGATTCTACCGTATATATCTTCTTGCTCTTTGAGAATTTAGAAGCACTTACTTAGCAGGACCTCTAGCATCTTTGTTTGCAACTCTAGCATAATAATTAATTTCACTTTAAGTCCTTTGTTTAAGTCTTAAATCAGTACTGTTTTACAGCTTCCATAGTTTGTGTTTGCACACAGTGAGTATATTCAGGATTGTGTTTTTCAATTGCTCTTCACATGTGCAAATGACTACATAGGGTAACAAGGCAATCAGATCCCTAGGGTAGTGTAGATAAGTACAGAGGCTCATTAACCTGACTACGTAGGTGGATTTTGTTCTAACTTACAGCAAATCAGCATTTGGCTGTTGTCACAAGATCACGTACGCAGCCTGATAACAGCTGTAATTCTTAAAACAGAAGTTACATGAAATAGGAAAACTATAGAAATCTGATACAGCTTTTTCCCTGAGTAAAGACATTTTGGAATGCTATTGCAGGAGAGCTGCTATAGTAAGTCTTCCCTAGAAAATAAAGTAGCTTTTTAAAATCAGCATGCCTCAAGCCTAATTTCTCATTCCTTCTATAAATGAGTTATTCATACATTGATACAGAATACTGCTGTTGCTGTGTTAACTCCCTTATTTCTTCTAAAATTATATGTGCAGCTTCAGTTGCAACTAAACCAAGATCTGGGCATCTTGCATCAAGATGATGGCTCGTCAAAAAATAAAAGAGGAGTTCTTCCCAAGCACGCTACAAATGTGATGAGATCTTGGCTTTTTCAGCACATAGGGGTAAGGACTGAACATGATCAGGAGTCACAGGTTTTTATGTAACTCTTTTATGTGGTCTCTTACGATTTTGCTTCATAAAGAAGGTGAATTTATTCTGTTGTCATTTGCGTAATCTTCGTTCATTTTTCCCTGAAGTCATTTGGAGTAGTTCCACAGTCTAATGTCGGTTGATTTTACTATTATTTTAATACATGTGTTACATTTGTACCTCATGATCTCAATAAACATTGTTAAAAGCAATCTTCATTTCACTGTGTTGAGAACTTAATGCTCTCTACACCCTGGTGCATGGCACAAGGAAAAATAGTTGCGTCTGTGTTTCGTGGAGTTGGTTTTGTAGAGGAGACTTTCAAATTTTCTGGCTTTATCTCCTTTCCAACAATCCTTCTAATGCATACCAAGTGTGTTACTACCTACTTGCGCTTTCAACAGAATGTCTTTCCTTTGCATAAATACTTATGCTGAAAGGATAAGTGGGTCTCAAGTTATATCACAATGTTTAGTTGATTGATATTTTGTCTTTTACAACTATTTTACAACCGACAAATGATACATATGTTACGTACACTCTCTTCATCTGTTAGTTCAGAGTAGCTTTATTTAACTAGAAGATGCTTGTCTGTACTCTCATATGACATTGCCTTTAGACAGCATAACTAGTCAGATCTTATCACATGCTGTGCTGCCCAGGGATCACGCTGTTTATAATAAAGACTGTCAGCCACGAGAAGCTCTTTCTTCTGAATTACACATGAGCAGTTCAGTGGTATCATATACACTTTCAAGGATAAAATCAGTTTTGTGTAGTAAAACACTCTTTGTTAAATGATTTTTATCTATAAAAGTTTGTGAGGTTTCTGAAGTTTGTTTTTTAACGAGTCAGATGGTCTTAATCTAGCAGCTTTAATCAGTTGTAATAAAGGAGCCCTTATTTTTGATGAGATGAAACAAGCTTATGCCTTTTTTGTTTGCGTTTTGGTCCTGTTTAGCATCCATATCCAACAGAGGATGAGAAGAAACAGATTGCAGCACAAACAAATCTGACACTACTCCAGGTTAACAACTGGTAAGAGCAAAAACTCTTACTTAATGTCTGTCGTTGTCTCCACATGCTTGCAACACAGAGTTAAGAGTATAAACTGGACATCTGGAGTTGAACTTACTGTTCTACCTGTGTTACTTTATACGTATAAAAATACAAGAATTATGCACTGATACACAAACATACTATTTTTATAGTAAAGTATAATTAATACTTATGCCATTTAAATTACATAAGGACTCCAGAAGACTTTGCAACATTCTGTTCTATTGCTGAAAGAGATAGAAGAACTCTCATGTCTCTTCCGCAAGTAAAGAAATTGAAGTGTAAAGCTGTTTAGTGACCTGAAGCTCTGAAAAGTGTTCTCTGGTAATCATGGTTGCAAATGTTTAAGAAGTTACTGTCAACAGATGCTCATTCTTCTCTTGTGTCAAAGGATGCTGACGTCTGAGCAGTCATGTCCGAATGGAGAGTGTCAGTACCTCAACTACTCTAGTTCATGGTTCAACATGTTTTAGCACGTCTTACCTTCACTAGAGGTTTAAGATAATACACCTGCCCTGCAGAAGAGAGAAACAAGGGTGCTGACATCCATCCTATTCTGCTTGTGGTATTGGTTCCTAAAATTATTGCAGCTAAGCCCAACAGAGATCTTCCTCAGATATCAAAGATGGCGCTGGCTGTGTGGCTGCAGAGGGGTCCAGTGGGGAGATACTCAAGATAGTGGCAGTACAGTGGTTCCAAAAGTGGAACAGTGTGACTGTGTCTGTGTGACATGGTAGTAAGAGGGGTCTGTGGTACTGGGATCCATCTAATGTCTCTGCAGAGCATTGCATTACACCATGTGGACCTGCAAGCTGCACACTGCTTCCTTCTATTGCAGGTAAAGATGGGTCCTGGATGTGTTTTGTCAGGTTTAGCAAGGGATGCTATCCTCAGTCACAGCTTCTTGCCACAGCTAGCTGATGTTGAAATTGATTCAGTTAACAGGTAGCAGGTAGTATTTTCTTTAAGTATTTTCTTGTTCACTAGCAGAAAGGGGAAGGGCAGCAATTAACATGGTAAAGTAAACAAGTGACAATCAGGGAATGAAAAGGAATTTGGGAAAGATCTGAAAAATGTGTTTGCTATTGTCTCCTGGATCAGGAGCCGGACCTTGGAAAGCCAGGGAGCCTGTAAAATAAGTAATGTGGGAGCCTAAGGAAGTAAGTGAAACCAGACCAAACAAAGTAGGTTAGGCAGGGGTGAGATTTTGAGGTGAACCCTAATGAGAGGAGTATCAGCTTTCTGAGCTGTTCAGTCAGCAAGTCTTCTGGTGCTTAGTTTTTAATAAGATCTTGAAATGTGTATCTGTCATGCTGTTCGGAGAATTTCTCCTTCTGAGGTGGGGGAAAAAATGCTGCTAGCAGCAAAACGGTGGAAGTACTTTTGTAGCTAGTTTGCCAAAATCAAAAGATGCCAGTGTTCTAGGAGCAGTTTTACATATCTAAAAAAAATGTACAGCCAAGCTGTTAGGGAGAAGATTTTATATTCCCTTTTTCTTTTTCCCCCACTGCATACTTTGTGAATCTGACAGAGGGAGAATTTACAGTCAAGTAAGTACTTCTTGCCTTTGATTGTGTTTAGGTTTATCAATGCTAGAAGGCGAATTCTTCAGCCGATGCTGGACTCGAGTTGTTCTGAAACTCCGAAAACAAAGAAGAAAACAGCTCAGAACCGACCAGTTCAGAGGTTCTGGCCTGACTCCATTGCCTCAGGAGTTGCTCAGCAGCAATCTAATGAGCTCACGATGTCAGATGGTAAGGAGAACTGGCTAAACCACAGATAATAAAGTTAATTCCTCTATAACAGGGAAATGAAGGGTTTGATGCCTTTAGGAGGAGGGGAACTTCTTGATATTTCAGTATAAATGTGTTCTTAATCTGGAAAAACATAACAGAAATGTGCCAGTTTTTCCCTCTTTAAAAATTTCCTGTGTTTTGGGGGCATATTCTGTTGGAATTTATGTTGAGAGACTGTTGCTTTTGTTTCAAAAGTTATGAAACAGCAGAGCAAAGGTTTATATGTGCAGCTAAGTTCTCAGTATGTGTAT
This sequence comes from Steatornis caripensis, assembly GCA_013398225.1. Taxonomy (NCBI): domain Eukaryota; kingdom Metazoa; phylum Chordata; class Aves; order Caprimulgiformes; family Steatornithidae; genus Steatornis; species Steatornis caripensis. Next base: position 25,297 of record VZSC01016084.1, on the reverse strand, counting down.
GCACATCAGTAGTGTTCTGTTTGGTTAGCGGTATTGGACTGCAGTTTGCTTCATGACTCCCCATCCTGTTAACGTTCCTTTCACTGTTGCTAGAGGCACTGAGCATCTGCAGTTCTATATATGCCTCGTGTTTCAATTGAACATTGAGAAGCAGAGAAATGTAGTAGAGCGTCCAAAAACTTTGACTGAAGTAACTTCCTTAGCATCAGATCAAACAAACAGATTCAATTTAAGAAAGATAAATAACTGCTTTAACCTCGGGACCATCCTTTCCGGCCTGCTGCTTTATCCTTTCCAGTTTGTAGCAACTTTTCCCTCGGCCTCCACTGGATCTGACAACAGCTTTATCCATTTAAGNGCTGCGTGTTGGGCTGCATTTACCTGCAAGAGAATTGGTTCCTTGTTCTGGTCCACAATCGCTGTTGGGAACCTTTTGGAAATCCCTCCAGCTTTATCTTGCATCCATACCTAGGTTTTCTTTTGGTGGAAACCAGGGTGTGGACGAAGGGCTTATTAGAAGGGCAGGAATTTGTGTTGACCTGGTGTCCCTTTTTTTTTTTTTTCTTTCCGCAATGAATGAAGCTGAAATACTTTGCAGAAGTGGTCATGCGATGACTTGATTGGAGAATTGCTGTAATGAGTGTGCATAACAGCTAAGTTTAATGTTCCTGGCCAACTTTATTCTGGCATTTCCTGATACTTAAGTGTTTGACAGCCTATGTAGCTTTTCTTTTAATTTAGTTCCTTAGGTTTTCTTCCTGTTGATTAGAAACAAACTCTGTTATATATAAATATGTATTACTTAAAATTAGAAACCAAGAAAGATACTCAAGTGCTACGGTTGTGCTCCTCCAGGTGCTGTTGTCACAATTACAGCTCCAGTCAACATGAATGTAGACAGTCTCCAGTCTTTGTCATCCGATGGTGCTACTTTGGCTGTTCAGCAAGTTATGATGGCAGGGCAAAGCGAGGATGAGTCTGTAGACAGCGGTGAAGATGACGGAGGAGATCTCTCAACAACAAGTATCAGTGGGCTGGTCTTGGATAACAGCGATTCTCTGCAGTAGGAAGCAAGAGAGTGTGACAAAATGTTTAGGAAAAAGAATGGACTGACTGACTGACTGTTTTTATAGTTTGCACAGCAAACATTTTACACAAGTTTTATTTCTAATATGTTTTATATGTAGATATAGAAGGGTGCACTTTTTTGTATTTCATAGTAAGCTTAAAGAGTGTTTTTGCAGGTGCAGCAACTTCTTTCAAATGTGTTTTTTCAAATGTGTTTTTTCATTTCTTTTCCTTATTTCAGAAAATTATATCTAGTAATATAAAGAACGATGTAAGCACCCCTTTGTTCTAGGAATTGGAAGTGCTGCATTTTCTAAAGAATTATGCAGTTTCAATTAGTGCTGTTATTTAACACAGCTCTTGATGGGCAGGTGATGTAAATTTAAAGCATGTGACACTAGTGTGTGAAACTTGATCATTAAGTTAGATGCATATATTTGAAAGATGCTTCTGCACCTTAAAAACTGCTAGTCTGAGGTGGACAGCAACACACATAAAAAGAAAATGTTGATGTGTGATTCAGTAGCGAATGTATGGCAATTTAAATAAGTTTAGTTTCTCTCATAGTCCGTGAGCCTGTTTATCATTTGCTATAAAAACTCCTATTTTTACCTTGCCGGGGTTATTGGATAAAAAAATATTTTTATAAATTCACTAGGAATTGGGATGACGACTGTATTAAGCAGGAGGAAAAAAAGAAAAATTTCCAGAGGGGAAAAATAAATGTTTAGTATTCCTATTTGGAAGGTCTGAAAACTGACCCAATTTAATAAACAAGCCAATGCTAGCATTCTGTGATTCTCAGCTATCCCACAGTGATATACTATATTTGATAATAGCATAAGAAGGGCCCACTGTTTGATGGGGTTTTGATATTGTCAAACATTGATTTATATTATGTGTAAACTAATATTCAAATTACATTAACTCTGTGTCTAGACTTGTATCTGAAGATATTTGCTAAATGAGTATTCAGGTAAGTAAATCCAAATATCCACAATTTTTCTGGTTATTAGAGAAATTTTAACAGTTTATAAGTTTGTACAACTGAATCTGAAAAATGAAAAGTTGCCTACTATACAGTCATGAATTCTGCTATCACTCTGCTATTTTATTCCATTTGAAATATTTTCCCCTAATACAAAAGGAAATATACAGATTTATACAAATTTTCTTCAAATCTGAAGGTTGCTACCAGAATATACAGCAGGCTTTATTAGAGTAGAAAATCCTTGTGTGTCATTTAAAAACGAAGAGCTAGCGATGAGAACACTTTTTTTTTTGTGGTAACAGTTCATTTCTTTTTTTCCCAAAGTTTGGAGTCTGCGTCTGTCTGTCCACGAACACTTACTTTTGGAACTTTGTATTTCCCATTGTTAAGTACAAATAATGGACTCCAAGAGTCTCATGGTAAGATCAGCATCCTCTTTTCCCCCTGTCCGTTTGTGACAATGTTGGATTAGATCAAAGCCAGAACTTCCTTCCGATTTAGACCAAATCTAGTTGCATTTCTAATGTGACGGAGAAAAAGATGTTAGCTTTTAGAATCATTAGACGTTGTATTTGAACAAAGCCCTTTGACAGATGCAAATATTTAATTGAATACTTAATTTCTGCTTCACAAAACACTCAGGCATGTGCTTAGGTCATATTGATTTCAGTAGGATTAACGCATGTAATTTTTGACATGCTTAAACAGTTGGAAGCTGGTCTTTAAAGATTGTCTTCCAAGGCAAATGTAAGTTGGTATGAGGAAAAACTTCGGAAAGAAATGCTGGTAGCATTGGCATATGTACATGGAGAACAATACTAATTTTCAATGATGTGTAGCTGTTTTAAAGAATTGACGTTGGGTTTTACTCAACACAAGTGATGCTTCTGCTATGGCTTTCGCTTATTCCTGGCTGAGGGTCTTGCTTCTTAGTTCTAATACTGTAATGATCTACTCCAGCTGGAGTGGTAAAATTTCTAACAAATCTGTTTTCTTCTGACTTCTCTGCTTTGCCACTCATGTGCCACGTTTGTTAAAGAGCATAGTAAATGAATAATGAAAGATTTAATTAGGAAAGCTTTGACATAGCATAATCGTCTCAAAAGCTATTGTCAAATCCAGTTTGACCCCAAAACATTTTAGAAGACAGATAGCCTGTACAAATTATGCTCTTTTGGAAACATTCAACCCACTACTCCTGCAAAGGATACCTGAGATGGCTAGAACCAAGGGACAGGTGCTGTATTTTTCTTTTTAGCTGTTTTTCATTTAACTCCACAAGTGTTTCATCATCCCCCCAGTTTCCATTATATAGTAGGTTATATTTGTTGGTTCGTTTGGGGTTTTTATTCAGCTACCATTGTTCTTATTTAATAGTGCATTAATCCTTGCACTTTTAGTACGTAGGCAGATGAATAGTCTGCTTCTCAGTGTGTACAGGCCTATGGACAAGTATGCGCTTTTCCAAATCAACGTGTGCTGGAGGAACAGGCCATTTCTTCACAATGTCCTTTCCTTCCCTGACCCCTTCTTGCTGCCTCAGATCCACTAGCAGAGCTTTGAGGTAGTCTAGGAAGCAGCTCCACCAGCAGATCTGTTGGGGTAGCAAGTAGCCAGCAGTTAAGGGAAGAGTGAACCAAAATGGGCAAAACTTCTGTGGTTTGGAGAGAGAATGTGGCAATGGGCATTTCCCCACACTGCAGACTATGAGAACTGAGATCTTAGAGAGAGGGTATTAAAACAATTTAAAACTTATACAGCTGGCTGGAACAGGGTTCAGGAATGTGCCACTTGGAACTCAATTGGAAACAAGCAGGCATCAGGGTTTGCAAACTTCTGAAAGTTTATTTTTCAGACAGAAGCCGTATCTGTTTCGCCTTTTTATTCCCCCCGCCTTACGTGCAGCAGAAGTTTTATTCTTCTGAAACATTTGCGACCTTGTCTTCAGCTAATTTATCGATACCTGGAAAGCAAAGTTGACAGAATTTGCAGTGAAAGGGGGAATATGGAGTACATTTACTGTCAAATTAGAAACATAAAAACTTAGGGATGTGAATTCATAAAACTGAAAAGGCTTTACCAGTGTAATCAAAGGTATTGTTTAACATAGGGAAGTCAAACCTTTTATTTTAATTCACTGAGAATTCTGGAGCAGGTATGAACTGCACAGAAGTGCTCGTTCTTTTCGCGATTTGAAAAAAAAAAGTAGTTTCCTTCCTTTTTTGCTGTGCAAGATTGCTGGTTTAAGCAAAGCGTAACGAGGAAGGAAAGGTACATGTGTTTATGTTAGTTAAAAAGTCTTTAGAGGGGACCTAACTTTAAACCTGTGTGTAATTCCCCAGTGTCCCCAATTAAAGTCATATTCACATGCAATAGAACTAATTTGTTTTTAAAATCAATGTAATTCTTCTGCAATTATGATTATTGAAACTTAATTTTTTTTCAACGTAATCTAGATCATTAACCCAAAAGAGGGTTCTCGGTCCAATTTTTCTAAGATTTCTGTAACAGGCAAGGCAATTTTCTGTTGTTCTTTAGAAACGTTGTGTTTTAGTAGATCAATTCCAAATCGTTCAGGATATATTTTTAAATGACTGTTCCAAAGAAATAATCATGGTAGAAAACATTTAGAATTGACGCGCATGGCTCTGACTCTGCAGAGAGTTCCCTACACCTGGGTATCGGGTCAAAGTGGAGCCCTGCTGGCCTCGGGGAAACTCCGTAAGGCTGCGTGTTGGGCTGCATTTACCTGCAAGAGAATTGGTTCCTTGTTCTGGTCCACAATCGCTGTTGGGAACCTTTTGGAAATCCCTCCAGCTTTATCTTGCATCCATACCTAGGTTTTCTTTTGGTGGAAACCAGGGTGTGGACGAAGGGCTTATTAGAAGGGCAGGAATTTGTGTTGACCTGGTGTTGCACCACATACCATTTTGATGTTCAGAATACGGCCAGAAGGCAGACTTACACTGAGGAATTAGAGTTCCCAGTTCCTGTGCTTTAAAAGTAGCTTCAGGTTTATGGATATTCTAGTGGTTCAGGGCCACAAAGACTTAATGCATCTGAATAATACATCTATTTGTTTCTCTAACCACATGGAAAAAGAATTAGAAGGCAGTCCAGCTTCCTGACTTTGTGAACTTGACAGCCCGAAGGATGATATGAAGCCTTTCCAAGGGTTGATAGTTTCATAAAACCATTAGACTTGTAGCACTTGAAACAAACAAAAAAAAAACCAAAACATCTCGGTATTTTGCAAAATTGGAACACTTGCATTTAATTATAATGAAAGTTAATTTAAAATTTGTTTTCTGAAGCTGGGTCGTCTTGGGAGAAAAAAACGAGTGTTTGTCTATGCAAGACATAAATGTCAGAAATGTGTGAATTACCCATTTTTGGTGCTGTATTGTTACTGTCTTTCTGACTTCTGTTACTTTGATTAGTCTTTTAAACCTTTCGGCCTTATATTCAGCTTAGTTTTTTTAGAGTTGAATAGGCAAAATGTAGTTTTGAAACCCTGTTGGAAATGTAACTAACCTTCATTCCCTCATGAAAAATTCGCATGTTTAGCAATTAAGTGAAATGTTTTGGATTCCTAATAATAAATTCAAACTCTCGTCACCTCCTAAAACCAGAGCACATCGATGAAAATGCAGGTTTAATTCTAGTGTGCAAATGATCAAATCACCCGCCTTGTGCTGAGTACCCTTTGCTCTTTACTGTTCAGCGTAGCTGAGTAGTAAAGCAGGTTGCTTTTGCCCAACTCAAACTCGGTGTGGATTCCTCCCCCTCCCGCCCCTGCTCTTGGCTTGCTAACCTCCTTCAGATAGGTTTTGGATTGTTTAATTTTTGAGTCCTAAAGTAACTTGATCATCCAGTGTAAAGTGTAGTGAAATTGGCACTAATGTGCTTTTAAGCGATTGCCCAAATCGTGTTATTTGTTCATTCTTGTCACCTGGAAATATAAAATATGTTCCTTTCTCGTGACTTAGTTCTTCAGGACCTGCTGAGTGGTAACAGCTGGTTTTGCCAGAGAAAACCAAGGTGCGAGAAAGCAGTGAAATGCCTTACGGGTGCTGTAGACTACTATAAAGATACTGACTTCATGTTAATAGAATCCAGTGGTTTCAGGTCATGAGAAAAGTCGCCCATAAATCTTTCCGTGGGTTAACAACATTTGGTCTATACAGTTGACAATCTTTAAACTGTGAACCCTGTAACTTTTATTTTTCCTTGGTTGTTAAGGGATTTTGAAGCAACTGATCTATCGAGGGATGAAATTAAAAATCAGAGTATGCTTCACGGATGATTGATTTTTACACTACTGTCCTCTGTGAGCTGAAAAAGCACATTTTTAAAACACAACATTCACATTACTTTAATATTATCGTTTGGCTGAAAGACAAACACGTTTTCAAGAAATCTCGAGCATAGTTTCGAGCTAGTTAACCTGTTCTTGGCCAGGGACAATCCTCAGCCTTTTCATTTGTCTGGGTTTTCTTGTTTATGCAAATGAAGAAAAATGTTTACTAGTTCTTACCAGTATGGGGATTTTTATTACGCTTTTGTAATGCAGGAGCAGCTTCAATGAAAGAAAGAATTAGCAGGTAAATAGCCCATAATGTGTGTGACTTTGGGGTTTTTTGTTGTTGTTTCAAAATTGTTAATTAAAATGGCATGGACATCAAACTTTCAATAATGGTTGCAAGCATACATGGCAGTGATTTATTTGAAAAGACTCCCCCTTGTGCAAGTCCCTTGTTTAGTCAGCTAGGCTGTAATGCATTTGTAAAATTACCATGTTCTACTAGATCGGAAGTCTTCAGGAAATGAGCAGCCTTTTTATTACAAGGTAGCAGTTCTTCTCTAGCAAGAAACTCAGACTCGTGTCATCCAGTGCATGTGAGTCGTACTCAAAGATGAAGACAGACGTGGGTGCTCTGAAGACAAGATGTCCTTCTGCTTAGCACTGAAGCATTGTGTATTCCTACTCTTGCTTTCCCAGCACCTGTCATGGTGACATCCAAGTGCGATCCCCAAACAGTACAGCCCTCAGCCCGGGACACCTGGCTGAAGGGGTTGTATGTGACTGCGCTGGCTAGAGCTGCTACAGCCTCGTGATGCTCTGCCAGATTTTTACAGCTCTTTTCTTACTCCAGAACGTGTCCCCAAGGATTTTGAATCATAATTTGTTTTTAGAGGGTTAATCTGTGATTAACTGAGTAGTTATGTGTTCTAGACACAGAGGTATTTGATCATTTCTTTGTCTGACATTGAATGAGTGCCTGACAGTAACTCCTGGGGCTACAGTTGGAAATAGTTTTAACTCCACTGCTGCCAGGGAACAATTTTTTCATTAATCTGAAGAGAATAAAAAAAACAACTAACCAAACGAAAAACCCTGTAAAGCAGATTGTTTCACCTAAATGATGTCCTGGTGCGTTCCTAGTCTGGTGGTTTCAAATTCCCATGAAAGATGAATCCCCTTCTTCAAGAAGGCATTACAGGAATTAGAAGCATAGCCATAAGTAACTGGTGAGCCATTTTGCTTTTGTGGAGCACCTGTTTACAAAACAGTAATCCCTTAGTATAGAGTTTAGGGCTGTTTCTAAATGCTCCTTTTTGTAGAAAAGAGGGAAAATAAACACACACAGTAGAAAATGAGGGTTCTGCAAAAAGTGACAGATAAGGCTGAAACACATACTAGGTATTGCATTATTTATTCAAAATCCATATTTAAATTCATGCAAGTTCAGAGCGTGCAAGATACGCGGGACTAAGCCTGTGGTGTACTTAAAAAAACAAATGACGAACCACCGTTCAGATAACGTGCTAAAATCTGAGAGCAATGTGACCTTCGTAGGTCAGGTTTGGTTTGTCTTCCTCGTGCAACTGTGATCTAGGGTTTATGATGTAATCGGGTAAAATCTCCTATGGATATTTATCTTCTCTGTTGGTCTTTGGACTTCTGTGTCACTACTAGCACAAGTCAGAAGATGAGGCCCTTGGACCTACTCCTGGCCACGATTTCTAGCACACGCTTTGTTAAGTAGATCTCTGAATCCTAAATATAAACCAATGCATATGCTAAATGGGAACGTGATAATAAAATTTAATTTAGAGACATTTTTGTTAAGATCCAAGCATTTTTGAAATTAGATTTTTAGTGATAGTGAAAATTATGCAGACCATGTGTAAGAAACTAGTAATTTACTTACACCCCTGTTGCGCGCGGGTTCCCGGGCGTGCTACACGACCAATGTGATCAAGCAAATGCCAACTTTATTCCCGAATAGCTCGGCTTATATACAGTGTTCCACCCGATTGCGCGAGCTCATTAACTACAAGCAGCTGTGCACGCATGTGTCTCTATTTGATTGGTTGCTTAATGCTGAGCGTGCGCAGCGCACGCGTCAGCCCTCTCCACTTCCGTGTTTACATTCGACTTAGAGCCACGTGGCCTCTAAGTCAGTCAGGTCTGGATTGCTCACAACATGTCTGTTGTCTTCCCACACATCCCATTTTCACTGTGCCATTCCCCCACCCCACCCTCCCCGCCCCCAAACCACAGAGACTCTCCTTAAGGAGAGTTAAGGTCTTAACATTCATTGAATTATGTTAACTGCAGATTTCTGCATACCTCAGTGTATAACCTTATTTGACCTTTACGATTTAGACCACTTTCAGCGGAGCCTTGCACACGGAAAAGACATGGGGACTTCATTACACGTGCAGTGACAAGCAAAATCACTCAT
>VZSC01016084.1:0-16323 GCA_013398225.1 Steatornis caripensis | reverse complement strand
TGATTTTTTTTTTTTTTTTTTCCCTGAGATACTTAAGAGTATACATGGTTCCATGAGTGAGAGCCAAATTAAGGCTGGGAAGAGGAGAGACAGAGTATTTCTGTTACTGGTGTCTCACTTTATTTTTATATTGGAACAGGAGGGTGGGCTTTTGTGTTTGGTTTTGGGGGGTTTTTTTGATACACAAAAGGACCGTTTTGCACTGTTGATTCTGATTAACTTTCTGAACTCAGTGCTACAGCTGGATTGAGACCTGAAAGCTCTTGAAAAATTGAAGAAGCATCATGAAATGAAACTCGGAGATTTTGAGGAACCGGGTTGGCATTTGTTAGATAATACCTGTGCTGCCTTTTCAGCCTTTCAGATGCTGGGGAAAAAAATACGCCCGACTCGCTTGTAAACGCAGTGATACTTTAAGCAGCTACAGAAATAATAATTTTCCTCTGAGATCCTTCATGCTGCTTTCAAACAGCTTGGTTTTGTATTCCTGTTGTTGTTCTCCCCCTGCCCCCGCTTTCTTTGAAAGCTGGCAACAATTAATCCTTGATCCCATACCCTAAACTTTTTTTGTGTCTCTTGAGCTTTTCGACTGTGAATAGTGCTGAATAATGACTCCGTAAATAACTCCCAAGGTTCAAAGCCAGCTTTTCCAGAAAAAGGCTAACAACTTTAGAGAACTGAGTTGTGGATGCTACTATGAAGGCAGTATTGGGCTGGTAACTAAAAATAAGCTGTTCTTCAGCGTAGANTTCGACTGTGAATAGTGCTGAATAATGACTCCGTAAATAACTCCCAAGGTTCAAAGCCAGCTTTTCCAGAAAAAGCCTAACAACTTTAGAGAACTGAGTTGTGGCTGCTACTATGAAGGCAGTATTGGACTGGTAACTAAAAATAAGCTGTTCTTCAGCATAATTGCACAGTGTTAAAGATAAATAACTTTAGACCTAAAACAGTTTGTATGTTCTTTTCCCAGATGAATGTGTGCCATTTTTGTCACGTACGTGCTTCTTTGTAAGGTTTGTGTTTGCCCCAGTAAAAGGTCTTAGGCATATTTTAATCCTCTGCATCACAAAACAGGCACTTGTTAGGGAAACATGCAAAAAACCTCCCTCCTAAATAATGCAAATCCTTAACTTAAAGAAATTACACTTAAAAATTGCCAGAAAAATCCATTTGGGTTTTCAATTTCAAAAGTAAAATATATACTGTATCAAGTGTGCGGATACTGAGGTGGCCCTGAAATTCTTCACCAGCAACAACTTCTTTTTATGCATCCCCTTGCTTGCAGTTCTGTCATTTTGACTGAGAGAACCCAAGGGTCCGCTCCTCTGCTCTCCCCAGGGGCCGTCTCTTCTGAATGCCAAAGCTACTTCTTGGGTTCCCCCTGCCCACCCGCACAGAAGGAGGAAAGGCTGTTATTTGTAATAACAGAGAACATCTAGCAATCAGTACTTCTCTTACTACTGCGCAATATTGTTGGCAGTTTCTTCTAAAATACCTCCATGACTTTGCACTGTGATATTGGACCAAATGGACGTGGGAAGAAATCGCATTGTAAAAGTCTGCTTCAGCTTGGTGTCCTGGTGTAGGCCATACGTTTTACTTCATAATATTTTTCTTTATATGTTGACCCAGTCACGGTTGTGTGTGAGAGTTTAGTTCCGATCCTTGGGCGGGCTGCTGGTTAGCATGTTGCATCAGTGCTGCAAAAGCATGCATCTGAAGGCAAATATGCACTTAAAACTTCCTGGAAGGAACACATTCAAAAGATAGAGTGCCAAATTTTACCTCTGGGGGGCCAAATTCCCACCCCCCAAATTTTAAAGTATTTCTACGGGGCTGTAGTCACTCCGTTACCAACACCGAGTGGGTACATCAGGCAATCCTCAAGGAAACCTCCATAACGTTGTTCTCATCCTGATCAGAAGTCACGAGTGCAGAACCTGCTTCAGGATCAGGATTTCTCATAATTTAAAAGCATGATAACTAGACAAAGTGCCAGGCAGCCATCCCCCTACGCCCGGGCTTTGCAGACACGGGCTGGGGGAGTGGAGCAGCAGGGATGCTAAAGCTGTTTGGTGAACCACACAGAAGGAATTCACCACTTCTGGCAGGGTGTCAGGAAAGGTAGAAGGAGTTGGGCAAACACTTCAACTTCTTGGTGCTGGGTGTAGTTGTGCCAAAAGCACACCCCCTAATGGGCTTTCACTCATGAATATTTTACCCTAATATTTTACAGCCTCTTGAGGTGGGAACTGAGAGGACATGTTAATAGGACTGATGCCCAAAACATAGTTCTTTTTAAATGACTGGAATGAAGAAAGGCCCCGTGAGTTCCACTAATAACTAAGCAGCAGTAATGATCTTTTACAGAGTTACCTGACGCTGAAGAACGCGAACAAAATCACCTCTGCCACCCCCCAAATTTGATTGTGCTATACATAAAATCAGTTCGTCAGGCATTGCAAAAAAAAAAAAATGCATTCAGCTTTTGACTCAATTTTCAGGGCTAGTTTAAGGATGTGCAAGTGTCTGTCTGCTGCTTTGCACTTAAGAAACACGTACAGCTCCTTTCCTGCAAACAAGTACCTGGCTGCGATGCAGAATTAGTGTCCGTGCAAATGGGTAGCCACGGAACTCTGCTGTTGTCCGGGTCGGGGGAAAATCCGACCTGGAAAAATGTAAATAACAATACCAGCAATACTGTGGCCAGAATGTAGGAAGAGCACACTGGTGATTAATATTAGAGAATCCAGGACACCTATTTAAATGAAGCATGCTAAAACCCAAGATGGTAAACATAAGCGAATAAATTGTGACAACTGCCTAGTGTATCTTTGAACGGGTTCTTTTTCTTTTCTTTTCTCCCTGTGCTGGTGCAGCTGTTCACAGAAAAAGTAGGATAATGCGGCTACTTATTTCAGTGTGATGACATGTAGTCAGAGATCCTGTGAGACACCAAGGCAGAGGCCTGAGATGCAAGCTATCCTCAAATCAGAGGTGGTGGCAGAGCAAAGAAACTTCACCACCTCCAGCAGGTGGCTTGCAAAGGAGCCGGCGGGGACTTTTTGCACAGATGTTTGAAGAGTAACTCCTCATTGTTCCTATGCTGACCCTGCATAAAGACCATTCACACAAAGCAAATGTCATTCGGGGATTGCCGCCTGTCAGTCGTTTTGTCCTGTTCGAAGGTTATCAGTCACGCAAGGAGGGGAAGCGGTGGGACAGATAAGATGCGTGACAATGAACAACAGCCTCAGCCGACCACCACCCTCCCCAGGCGACAGGGAGTCTGCCCAAATGGCACGTGACTCCCTCCGAACACTCGCTGCGCTTGCAAAACCGATCGCTACACTTGCAAACCCATTCTGATTTCCTTCAATATTTGGCAGACGCAAAAGAGAGCTAACCCCGTGGGCTACGATGCTCACTCCTTGCAAGCATATACAGATGTTAGTTTATTCAATTATTTGGAAATACCTGGACAGCATGTGATTAAAATCTATAATGGGAGGAATTTCTTGTACTGCTGGCTTCAGCAGCAGCATGGGATGCTCAGGTGTCGAGTACGGTTGGTGTAGGTGCTGTTTTCCCTCAGCCCACAACAGATGAGATGGGAACTGCTTCTTCCCTGCCTCATTCATGCTGGTGTCTGGTCTGTAAGGTGACAGCAAGCTTTAACCTTATTAAAAACTAAGATTTTTTTTTTTAACTAAATAGAGAAGAGCAAAGCTCAAAGGGATGCTAGGAAAAAACCCTTTCCCCGTGGCAGAAACACATCCTCTGGAAACAAGGCGTGAGGCCAGGGGCTCGGCTTGTGCCAGCGCTGGGGAGCCCTGGCAGCCGGCTGGACCCGGAGCACACAGAGGTGCGGGCACCCTCGCTGCCTGGGGAGGGCGATTTCTGACCCCCTCCCCGCGACTCAGCTGCAATAAAACCCGTGGTGGAAGAGCCGAGTGTTCGCTATAGCAGGCGAAACGGCTGAGCACATCAGCTCTGCGGGGCAAGTGATGGCTGCAGGGGTTGTCCCGCCAGCGAGGAGGGGACGGAGAGCCCTGCAGCCCCGAGAAAAGTCCAAGTTGGGGGTCCCAGCCCAGTATCAGCGGAGGGGCCATTGGTGGGGTGGCCATGTGGAGGGGGGACAGTGCAGCCACTCAGATACCCTTATTCCCCAGGCCCAGCTCTGAGGCGCAGCAGTTTTTCAGACGTGCTGAGCTCTCATGTCTCTGGCCAAGGCTCACCAGAGCCCAGGGCAGGGTCAGCTTCTGACAGACCTAGGGGATGGGGACGAAATGGGGACCCTTGTTTCATCTTGAAAAGCAGATTTGCCCATTTCCTCCAATGTTCTTCTAACCCTTCACCTGAATCTCATCCGCTCACTGTTTTTTTGCAGTCGGGCAGCATCAGACAGAGCATTAGAGAGGAATATGAAAAGAAGCCAGGGCGCACGTTTAATGTTTCCAGGTACACCTGAGGCCAAGGTGGCTGGAGAGAGGCTTACCTGGCCCAAGTAACGCCAGCTGATGCGTGAGGAAAGTATATGAGTGCTTATCAGTGAAGTTTTCAAAAGTTTATTGGTAAAATTGATTTTATTCAATACCTTGAAGGAACACAATTAACACTTGCTGACTTCTCAGCCTGATGAAGTTGTGTTTTTTACGACAGTCTCCCTGTACATGTATGTACGTGTGTGTATATTTATATATGTATATGTGTGTATATATTTATATAATGTCAAAGCATTGAGAAGATGCAGTTCCGCCATATGCTACACCTTCAGCAGTGGGAAGGGGCGAGCAAGAATGAAAAGGACACAGTCACTGACATGCAATTTGGGGTATTCCTGCTGAACTGGGACACAGCAGGGACTGACACCGGGGTCAGCCCTTGGTAACTGCTTCACTGAGGTGGCTGTGAAGGATTGACCCTTCACTGCTAACATCCTCCATGGCTTTGCTCCGGAGGATGGAGGCCCTAACACGGCCATGTGCTAACCCACTTAAAAAAAAAGTCTGGAGGGTGGGACGTGAGCCAGTCTTCTGATTCGGTCCCACCACTTTGAACTTGATGGAATTACAGGAAGCGAAGACCTGGTTCCTGAGAGGAAGTTTATCCAGCGAGTTGACTTAAGGCTGTGCTATCACACTATATAAACACACACAAAAGCACAATCATCTTGCAAATAAATAAATAACTGCATTTGTTCCAGTTACATGCTAGCAGCAATCTAAGCTCTCACAGCCCACCGCCACGGAACAAATCTTACAACGAAGAAAGCTCGCCCACTATAGATGCTTTGCCCTGGTTTATAAATGACGTACGATGTGGCATCTCTGTGGCATGGCCATATTCATCACCAAGTCCTCTAGGACAAGCTTGAAGCATTTAAAGATTTTCAGCAAGGATGCCCCAAGGTGCAGAAAGCTGCCTGCTGCCAGAGAGGCTCCCCTGTCCTCCTGCCCTCGTCCGGCAGAGAGGAGAGGTTCACTCCTTGTTTTCGCCACCTCTGCACTGCAGCCGGCCCCCGTAGAGGGGGCAGGTGCAAATCTGGGTGCCCCGGGCAGTGACGGTGCCGGCAGGCACTGCCATCTCCTCCTCGTCGTAGCAGACGCAGCGGGGGCAGCCGTCGGCCACGGGGCTGCCCACGGCCTGGCAGGTGGAGGGCAGGCGGGGGCACAGCGGGGCGCAGGTGATGTCCCCGCCAGGGTGGCAGGTGCACAGCTTGCGGGCAAAGTCGATGTAGAAAGAGCGGCCGGCGGGGACATGGCCGCTGGCAAAGCCTTGCATCTCACAGTCGATCTCCAGGTAGTGGGGGCAGGCACAGGGTGGGGGACAGGGCGGGCAGCAGCCCCCAGCAGTGGCGGTGGTCAACCCCTCCATGTCTCTCTCAGGGCACGGGGTGCAGGCGCTGGGGTCGCATGTGGGTTTCGGGGCAGCGCTGCAGAGAAGGAGGCAGGCGAGTGACAGGCGAAGGGTGCCAGAGAGCGCCATGCTTCTGGGGAGAGAAAGAAGGAGATAGGGGCAGGCGTCACACTGGGCATAGGCACACCAAACCCCCAAGGTCTGGACCCCACTGAGGTTTAAAGCGAGTGGGACGCGGCTGCCTCTCCTCGACATGCCTGTTAGCCGTAGTTTTGGTCATCTGCAGCTTGCTGGGATCAGGGTGGCTTCCTCTAAAACGTAAAGTCTTGTGCCCAAAAGCTCATCCTGGCTCGACCAAGGTGTCCTCCACCCACCAGGTGTTCAGATGGCTGCAACGTGGCCCTGGGTTAGCAAAGTCTGCCTTGCAGCACACACTAAGCTTTGGCACGGTTGCCCTGGCCAGCAAATGGCACTTGTTCACTCCTATATTGATGCTAATAATTTATGTTTCGGTGACCAATTCAGTTCCTGGGAGGCATTCGGGCATGGGCACATGAAGAGCTCAAAGAAGCACTGTCTGCTTTGGAGGCTCGTACTGCAGTTTGGGACCCTGCTTCTCCACAGACCAGGTCTGGATGTCAGCTCCCAGCCCCTCATGCAGTGCCACTCGCCACCTGGCAGCTCTCTGCCTGCCTTTTCCAGCCACCTCATTCGCTCACCGAAAGCCAAGGGGGTCACCTCGTCCGTGTTTCAACTTGCAAAGCCTCCACTTCTTAAGGAAGATGTTTCCGATGCCGGGCACTCCTGTGTGACTGCTCTTTGCTGCCTTTTTCGGCCAGCCTGTTTGCAAGCGGAGAGCTGTTCACCGGCATGAAACCCCCTCCCTGTGCCTGCTCCCTCCTCCTCCGCTTACACCTCCTATCATGCACAGCACCACCTGGAAGCTCATGCTGACTCCTTTCTCTGTTTTAAGGCTGAAGACTCTTTTTTTTTTCAGACTCTCTGCTTTTCGAGACCCAACATTTCCTTAAGTGCCGCCCACACTTTTGGATGCCTTCCCCCTGTCTGAGCGACCTTACGTCCTGCTGTATTAAATATGCTTGCTTCCCTCCTGCACTGGGTCCTTCCAGGTTAGGTCTCTTCTCCAGTTGCCCCAATGCCACCTTTGATTACAATTATATCATTACCTTCATGTTGTGCATTTGATAGCCCCAATTCCCTACTCTTGCAGACATGCAACTACTTGCAATTATTTCTTAGCATTTCTTTACATAAAAAACATTTCCAAATGACATCATAACTCCAAAGGAAAAGCTTGAAAACATGAACTCCATCCATCTTCAATGTGAAAAAAGAAAAACTGTAAGCTTTCCTGTTTTTAAAGCGAACCCTTGCTTGTTTAAATTACTGGTAACTGCTTCATTCTTGCTGTAAGTTACTGTTCTGCCCCTTTTTTTTTCATTCACATGTTTTAATCTACCAGTTACTTTATCATCATTCCCAGAGGACTGATGGCTGTGCCGAGCAGCGTGGAGCCCAGACTCGTTCCCTGTGGAAAGGCTGCTGCTCAGTGAGGATCTCCCTTCGGCAGCCCTACGCCGAGGGCTCCCTCCAGGCTGCCCCCGGCTCCAGCTGCTGAGTTCCTCTGGGCTTCACACATAGACAGAGCAGGGCACTGCTGTCAGAAACCGTTAAGTCAAAGGTTTTGCACATCCGAACCTCTGCCCAACCCCGGCAGTCCCATTCACCGCTGAAACCTCCAACCCCACCTAGCAATGAAATTGGATTTCGAGAGAGACGATTCCGAGCAAACCCACAACATCGAGTTTGTCATTCAACGGCTGCAGTGGGAACAGCCCCCTGCCCATACTGGGACAGTTTTCCTGGTCATAACGTTCAGCCTGCCCCTAAGTTTTGGAAAACTAGGCTGTGGGATGGCTAAGACGCTCCCCTCCCGCCCCGCGCCAAGTCCCCATGGGTCCTGGCTGCAGCCGTACCACGAGGCACTGCACGGAGCTGGTTACCTGCAGAGTGGCCGGCCAGGCGGGATGGGCACTGGGGTGCGGTGCGGGACCCTGAGTGATGTCTCTGGTCTTCACCCTGCAGCCCACCCGGGCCCTCTATTTATGTGCCAGAGGTGGTGGCTCTGCGATGAAACACTGGTGGGGGGAGAACGGAGGAGGCGGGGAAGCCTCAGTAGCACAAACGGTGGCTGGGCAGGGCCAGCAAGATGTTTATCTTGCTAGTGGTGTTGGTTTAGTCAGTCTGACCGCAAACTAATCCGGCATCTCCCAGCCATCTGCAGGTCTGTCATCTCTCCCCACGCCCCTCTTTGCAGACTTCAGTCAGCGTTTCTGAAGAGTCAGCATCCCCCTGCGCTTCGCAGGCTGCCAGGGGCACTGACACCGGCGTCCAGAGGGAAAGCAAAATTGTTTAAAAGCTCTAGTGAGGCAGCAGAGGTGGAGGGTAGCCAGCTCCAGAGCTGCAATGCTCCCCAGCAGGGGACAGAGGTGGGCATGGACCTCCTTGGGACACACATCTTACCCTTGCCTCCATGCAGCTTCCCGGGCAGGGCAGCCCTCCGACTCCTGCTCTGCTTGACACCGCCAGTTAAAGCACCTTAAGCCCTGCGTGGCTGTTTTCCTCTGGATTAAGCTGCAGGGAGCCAAGGCCACGCGTCCCAGTGGAGGAGGTTTGCCTGGGTTTCACGTGTGGGCGTAACCTGTGTCCTGGACCTGCACGAGCAGCCCGAGCTACCCCAGGGTCATTTGCTCCATGGTGTGGAAATGTCTTAGCCTGATGTACTGACGCGCTCATTGGAAATGTGCCTCCCAATCTTGCAGAGCAATGGGATGAAGAGCAGGGAAGTCTTGCAGCAGATGAGACTGGAGAGCAGCAAGGGTTTTGGGAGCACACACAGACATGCACCCCTCCAAGCAGGAGATGTTGGGAGAAGAGCCCAGACCAGTGCTGCTGGACTGGTGTCCGTCTCCTGCACCAGAGCTGGGTGCTGTGCTCAGGGCAGTGGGATGAGGTGCTACTGGGCCCTCACTCTCCTCCCGCTGCCTTTTCACGGCTCCTTAAGCCTGAAAATCCCCATTCCTCTGGTAGCTACATGGGGCTCCCATGCCCGGCAGAGCCCAAGAGCACTGAGTAGCGCTGAGTGCAACAAGCGAGCACTGTTGGGTGGCTGCCTCTCAACAGATACACAGGGCCTTGGTGGCCAGGGAAGGGAAACAAACTCGAAAGACCAGTTATCTCAAAGGGGTTGTCACTGCTGGAGGGCATCCCTGGGGACGCGGGGAGACAGGACATCGGGAGGGTGGTGGGTGCAACACACTCTTGGTCCCATGTCTGCCACCGACGCTGTGCACAGGTGTGTCTTTACAGGTCCTGCACAAATTTCTTCAGACAAGCAAAATGAAACCTCCTCCTCTGCTGCTGAGGCATTTTTCACCCCAGAGACACAATGGGCAGGCTGGCAGCAGCCAGTCCCTCTCACCGCCCAGTACGCCTGAGCCAGAGCACCCTGGCCTGCTGCATGCTGCAGGGCACATTTCCATCCTCAGGGACACAGTCTGTGACGAACTACAGCAGCTGCAATGCCATCATCCCTGGCCAGGGCAATGCCACCGTTGGACGTGCCTGCTGGGGGCAGCTCCCAGGGACAGGGACCGGGACACCTGGGAGCACCTTGGCAAGCCTTGCTCCGGCCCAGGTGGAGCAATCCCAAAACATCTGGAGCTTGCACCCAACTTTATTTGTTCCCACACTCATAGTTAACATACAGAAGCCATTGTAAATATTCATGGTTAATATTCAGCAGTTGCTTCACCTCCGCTGAAGTGTAGCTGCATGTCCAGTAGCCTGCCTGCAGCTGGCAGCCACGGCCCCGCAGCGCTGCTGCTGCTGCTGCTGCTACTGCTGCTGGTGGGAACACTGGGGTTCCGGCTAAGCTGTAGGGTCATGCAGACTGCAAAGGGCCATGCAGACTGCAAAGAGGTTCAGGGTGGCAGAAGCCAGGCTGTCGTTATGTGCTGTTACCCTGTCATCTGGGTTTACAGCTGGTTGGTTTTTGAGAGCTGCCATGTTTTGCACACCCAGGTGAGCGCACAGCCCCACAACGCTACCCGCTCAGTGTGCCAGGCAGCAGCCTGCTCTGCAAGCAAGCATTCAGTTCAAACGCATCAAATATTGTATTCATTTCTGTTCAAACTCACAGTAGTGGAACATCTTTTGCAAAAACACATGCAGTTTCTAACAGGACAGCCCATTAGCATGGCTTGTCCCCCACAGCCTTGCGTACTGCCAGACCAATGGGAGAGCTGTCTTAAACGCTTGTTTGCACACACGTGCACACGCAGCAGCAGTCTGGAGCTCTCACTCCTGCTGCAAAGCTGTTGGGTGTGACCCACGCACCCCAAAGCTTCCCCAGTGCCCTGCGAGAGACCTGCCCAGCACGCAGGGATTTATTTCCACGTGCACTGAGAGGGTCTTGTTCTGGGGCAGGGTGGCGGTGATCTCCAGGCACGGGCAGGTCACCCCCTCGAAGGTGTCCATGTGTCTGGAGCAGCCCAAGGAGCTGTCTCACGCCTGACCTTAAAACTCGTGAGCTGCCTTTGGGGTACTCACCTAGGAGGAGGGGGGCCAGGGGGTTGGAGGCGAGGCTCCCAGTCCCCAGAGAAGAGGAGCTCCCCGCAGAGACGGATATGCCCCTGGCTGTCGGGTGGAGGCAAATCTCCCCTCCTTCTCTTGCAGCCAGTTCTGCTGCACAGGAGGACGTACTGCACTTAGGGACACCAGGGAGGGTCTGGCATGTCCTGGGCTTCAAAGCGGTCCAGATGCAGAATCAGTTCTGGGCTTCATGGAGTTATGGGGCACTTTAAGATTTATTCATGTGAGTTTCGAATAAATGTAGGGACTAATATCCTTCAGTTTGCAACAGAGTTGCTAAGATAAATACCATACAATGAGGTCGAGCTAATCAGTTTTTACTTTTTCCAGACAAATACGGGTATTACGCAAGCAAAAACTCGCAGGAGATCTGATACATCTTGTGTCACTCAGGAAGCACAAGACAGTGGAGACACTTCCTAAATACAAATGCTTCAGCATTCTATAATTTAATAAAAGCCTCGTACGAACTAGATCAGATGGAAAGTATGGACTAGTCACTTAGCAGCAAGCCAAAATTGAAATTGGTTGCTGTCACCTTGGAGCAGCTCTCGAGAGTTATGGAAAGATTACAAAGCTCTTTGTGTCTTTTGAGAGCAACTCCCCCAAACTGGGTTTCAACAGTGCTTCAGTTTGGTCCCACTGCCCTCCTTTCACATTTGCTTTCATTGATGTTTTTTGCAGCCATGGCAAATGGCTCTCCTGACCTTCATTATTGGTTCAGATTAACCTCTCCTTCCCCTCTACCCCTCGATGACGAGCTCTCAGGATGCATAGTCATGTTACAGGACGCAGGGCTGAAGCCATATCCCCTCTCCCAGTTGCTGTATCCTGAGAAGGAGCCTTTACTTCTTAAACGAGTTCGGTTCAATGCCATCTCCCGTGGGACCCGGATGAGACACCGGCTGCCACCAGCTGCCCCAGAGGTGAGGAAGGTGCTTTCCAAAGGCCAGCTGCAGCTATAGGAGCGATCATTCCCCACCAGCCCAGCACCTCATCCCCTTTGCCTGTCACAGCCTTTAGCTGTCCCTCCTGTCCCTGCCTGCCCAGCTGCCCACCTTCTGCGTGCCAGGGTGCCACGTCCCATCCGCTCCCCTCCACATGACTCCTCCAGGGCCCTGTCTCTCCCACTGCCTCCTTGGCCCCCAGACGGAGCCGGGCGTGAGGAGGTGGTTCTCCCGGGGGTGCCTGCAGCCCTCCTTGCGAGGGGTGGAGAGGGGCAGAAGGGTGCGGCCGTGACATGGTTTGCCCTGAGCCATGCTTCTCTCGCTGCGGAGACGGGCTCTGGCCCCAGTGGGAGCAGGACTCGCGGCAGCTGCAACACCAGCAGTGCATAGGTACCTACTGCTAGTGAACACACCAAACCCCCACCCGCTAAAATCTGAGCAACAACAACCATCCCCTTCCCGTCCCTACCCACCACGTTACCTCTCCAGCCCTGGGAAGCTCTGTGTAACCACACATGGCCGTTAAACGTAATTTCTTTAGTTATCTCCTCTTTAGTGATATTCTTGGTGGCATTTAGTGGACAAATGGCTATTACATTACAATTTTCACCTAGTCATTTTGAGAAACTATCATCAGCTGGATTTGGATTAGACCAGCAAGCACCCTCGGTGGGGTGGTTCGGGCTCGGGGGGCGCAGAGTTGGCCCTGCCGGAGGAGCGGAGCCGGGTGCAGCCAAGCTGCTTTGCTGCTTCGTGTCATTTCTGTTGACAAAGGTGAGGAGGTCCATCGCTGTGACCACACCGAACACCATCTGCTTCGTGAAGGAACTGCCATTTCCATTGACTGTAAGCACAGAAAATGCCAGTTTAGTGGGGGAAAAAATAAAAAAGAAGAAGAAAAAATCCCCCACAGCTGTGCAGAGGCTGCTATTTATTAAAAGAAAACCTTAACCGGGACAGCAGCTGTCTCTGCTCTGCCTCAACTGATGCTGCCTTGGTCAGGTTACCGGGATCACGTCAGCGAGGTTTTAGCTGCAAATAATGCACCCTTTGCCAGAGCAGGAAACTAAATTTCCCAGTTGTTTTTACCCAACCTCTGTTCCAGTCCTGCTTCTATCACCACAAAACTTTTCAGACCAAATTAATGAGACTCTTTAAGAGCAGCAGTGAGACTCTTTCTACTCCGTTCTCATAACGTCCTACATCACCATTAATAAAACAGCATTGCAACAATTGCTTTAACTATCTGATAAGTGTTTTCTTAATTAAAAATAAAACTAGCCACCAGAGTCCAAACACGAGATAAAATGCAAGCTCCGAAGGTGTGGGAAGAAGGTAATAAATAAGGGGGGTAACTGTGACGGCATTAAAACAGCAGCTCTGGAAAAGAAAACGAGTGTCGTTTGAAAACCAGAGCAAGGGGCACTGCATACAGCTGGCTGATATTTTTTGGTGGGTATCATTTGCGGTAATTTGCGGATACCATTTAATTTATATCAAAATGTGATACAAAATAGATTTTCCTTATTTCATGACAATGTAGCTGAGAAAGGAAATTCTGCATAGCGTTGTTTTTGGTGAGAGAACTGGAAATGTGCATCAAAGGCAGTTTTGAATGACAGAATTTTGTTTGCAACATTTTGTGAGAACGTGGCCGGACTTGCATGCCAGCTTTAGAGCTGATGGGGCTTTGGGGCAGCAGGCCACGGAGATACAAGCAGAAGGGTTGGGTTGTTTGCGCACGGTGGGTTTCGGAGGCCCCGAGTTCAGCAGGCAGCCCTTTGCTGGCGGTCGATACAGCGCAACATTGCATGCTGCTCACTGTAGGAATGCTTTGCACGTTCAATGCATAATCCCATAAAATCAGTATAATTACACCCTTCAGCTCTAATTTAGACCTAAGCATGGGCCTTCTGACTGCTTTTTCATGTTGCCAACATTTTAAACAAAGCAACTCCATCAAGATAAGGCCAAATTTGTACTTCTAGAAGTTTTACGGTATAATTGTACTGGAAAGGTGTGTTAGGTTAGATTTGCAGAACAGCACCTACCACCATACCTGGTTTGGTCAGAGGAGTAACAAGGTGTGATCCCTGCTGCACCAATGTGTCAGCAACCCTCATGCTAACGTGATCCTACCGCACGTGGTCAGTTTGCTTCACTGAGGAGGGGGTGGCTGTACAGTGGTTTAAGAATAAACCAAAGCTGCTGGTACGCCTGCTTTATTGGACTAGTCTAACAGTGATCCCGAATTGGCAGAACATCCCTGTACCCATGGTGCAGGAGAGGCTCACACACAGATGCCCCAGGCTGCACGCGTCAGTGTGCATTGTGCCTCCTGACTCCCAACTCATGTGCCCCTGCCACAGGGATTGCTTACAGTCCAACACATTTGTTTTCAGCTTTCTCGACATCCCCTGGACCTCCAGGGTAGGTGTCAGATAGATAGCACCCAGCATGAAAGGTCCCTTAGCATACCAATTTACCCAGACCCCTTGGGGCGCACTGGCATAAGGACATCCCTGGGCTGCATCTCCAGGGGTGGCAAGTGGGAACAGGGGTGTTCAGAGAAGACAGCACAGCCTCTGGGCATGCACGACAGAAGGTCTTTAAGCAGTGGGATGCAGAGTGTGTAGCTTGTTCCCTTGCACTTACATGCCTGAATTCCACCTAAGCTTGATCTAATGTGCCAAAATGCTCCTTTCGACCTTGCCCTTGGGATACTAAGTCTACAGATATCCCTAACTTCCCCCTTGTTTCCTCTGTTGCCCACAAGCAGAAAGGCAGTGATTTGAATTTAAGGTTGAGAGGCTAAAGGAGTACTAGAGGCCTGAGCCTACAGCTGTGCAGCAAAGGCACTGCACCGCAAACTGCTACCAGCAGTCCACCTTGGCTGTCAGGGGGGAGCAAATGCAATCCCATAATGAATACCACCTTCCCATCCCCAAAAATGGGTTTCCATGGGAAACCATGGATGAGGCGAGGGGATGGAGCTGATGGGTGCTTCAGTGTCACCACCCCTGCATGGGGGGACAACACAGCTCCCACGGCCATGATCTGGGAAGTGCTCCTGCAGGATGCACACCCAGCAGTGTGCTAGTCCCAGGGTCCTGTAGCTAAGGCTTCCCCCCCTCTCTCCCCATCCCTGTGGTGTCAGGAAAGGAAATGGGTGAACAGTTGGCAGTTCCAGGGCTTTGCCACAGGGCAGAAATCCTTCCTGCAAAGGCTCAGGGGCTGCACATGTGGAGAAGCTGCACTGATATCCACCAAGCTCAGTTTGAGAATTTCCCTTTCCCTTTTCAAACTTTCGTGCAAAGCTCATACAGTGCTTCTGCAGATACCTACACTGTATTTGCTCGTGTACAACGATAGCAAAATGGTTGTTCTCCAAGATGCAGGAAAGCTTCCCAAGGCTGTCCTCCAGGCCAATCTAAACAGGACAAAAAGAGACATTTTACATTTCACTTCACATTTAAAGGACAGTGGTGCAGAGCCTGACTCCTGCCTCTGACTGTAGCCGTGAGTGGGCAGGGTGGCACTCAGCTGGACCAGGATCAGATGCGCCTCACCCACCTGCACTGTTTTAAGGAGATGGGAGGGGATGCAGGCAACCTGCAAACTTGGCTTTGCTGTAGCTGAAATACAGCGCTGCCTCCCCCCAGCTAAAAGGGCCTCTGTGGGCCAGCATGAGGTGGTGGCTCCAGCTCCCCTAAAACACTACTCATTTATTTGACTCCATCTCTGGACCATTGGTAGCCATCCAGCCCACGCATCCCTCCCCTGCACACCCACAGGACGTACGCTGTGTCCAGTCAGAGCCTGTGCCTGATGCCCCAGCCCTGCTGAATCCAGGCGATGGCTGGGCTCTGATTTCAGAGGGTGCTGATTCCCCAGCCGGATGAACTCCTCTGACAATGTAAGATTGGGGGTGGACATTCACACGCTTTGCTCCTGGCATGAAAGCTCCCACGTCTGAACCCCATGGGCTCAGGAGCATTTTTGCAGGTGCCTGTCCTTACTCTCATCTCCATGATGTTGCCATCGCCCTCCCCACCTCTCTCTACCTTCAGCCCTCTGTCTTTTCACTGACCTCCTCTCCCAGCTCCTCTCACACCTCATGGTGGTGGTGCACCTCTCCCCTTCTCCCTGTCCCTGGACAGTGGTTGACACCAGCCACAGCCTTAGTGGTACCTTTGAGTACTGGTCGTAGATGACCTTCGTAACAGGGTCTGAGAACTGTGCGTTTCCAGCCAGCACTGAGGTGAGGGTGTTGCTGAGGGTCACCATTCCCAAAATAAGTCTGTAAGGGAACAGAGAGTTTTCCAAAAGGTCAGACCTGAGGTAGGGCACACATTTTATGTAGGGCCTGATCTGCTCCCCTTGAAGTCACTGACTAAATTGCTGTTGCCATCAGCAGGAGGCACCAGCTTTCTCCTTATCTGTGTAGGACAAGATCCTTGTCCTCACCAAGCTGTTGGTTTAACAATAAAGTGGTCTGCTATTGCAGTCCAGGACTTAGCAGCTGGGCGAAGGAAAAATTGTGGGATCTCCAGTTGCTTATTTGTGTGGGTTTCCCACTCAGCCCTCACCTCTCCTCTGGCCTCCCCTTGCCTGTACACTGATCCAACCTCTGCTGAGTGTGGTGGGCACTGCATTTGGCTTTGACTTCAACTAGCTCATTTACAAGGAGTTTTCTTGACAAATCTTCACAAGGAGGCAGATGATATTTCAAAAATACACATCAGAGAATCCAACACAAGAGCCCTGTCAGAGGATGAGTAAATGGGACTTCCTCTTTAGCTTCGTCATGGCTGCTTTTCCTATACGAATGGCCGTCCCT
>VZSC01016083.1:0-17358 GCA_013398225.1 Steatornis caripensis | reverse complement strand
CCAAGTTATGCATAAGCTCACTGTATGCAGAGGGAGCTCTGTGACACATTTCAACTGGAAGTTACTGAAAAGATCTTTGCAGTGAATATTAAGTAATAAGGAACAGCATTCAATTTCAGGTCACTTTCTCAGGTTTTTCAAGCCTGCTGATTTAGAGCACCCTAACTGTATTCTTTTTCCAGTAATAATTCAGTAATTTAGTTACCAAAGAGCTAGGTGAGACTTTCAAAGTTGCCTCTGACAAGAAGGAATTGTTTAGCATGCTAAAAAACCCCAAAACGTAGCAAAGCTAAAATTAAACCAATTGATGTCTTACAGAAAAAGAGAAAGCTAACAGTAGCCACTCACTTGTCAGGGAACACACCATTAGGAATAATCTGACTCAGAGGATTAAGCAGTCCTGTCCACAGAAGGATTTTTACTGTGTAAAAAGCATGATCTTTTGGTTACTATGCATTCAATTTTTAATACATTACCACCTAAAGCCTTACCTGTTTTGTTCTAGGAATGCCTTGTGTTTCTATGTTCACAACAATGGAATTTTGCAATGCTGTCTATTGCAGACAATCCTCACTCAGTCACCTGCACCCATACTACCCTGGCCTCCATCTCATGGTTCACTGGCCATCTAAAGACACAGCCGGAGACCTACGTAGAGACTGTTCCTTCCACCAAAGGCCTTTTGTAGTGACATTTCTTACTGATCATCTCGAGGTAGGGTATTCAAAGGTCTATTTCTAATTAGATGATGACAAGAGCTCAGACATCATGCTCTAAAGGATTTAAAACTCAGATATGGATCTAGCTGCTCTTTTCATTTGTTTTAATGCCCAAGTTCATATTATCAGTAACAGGTGGCTAAATGTAGGCTAATCGTCTCTAGAAGCTGCTAAAACGTACTATGGAACCAGATTCTAATGTGGTATTCCAAATGACAACCTTATGAGAAGTACTGTACAAAAGAAATCATCACAAGTAGGTCAGTGTTTAAGGAATTTTTATTAAACCAAGAATTTTATAATCCAAATTACGTTTCTTTGCTCAGCTATCAATTCTCACTGTCAACTAAAACAGTGGTGATATTCTGAGCTTTTCCACAGTAAAGAATTACAAAATTAAAGAAAGGAATGCTTTAAATTTTTGTACTGTGCTGAAAATTCTTTTCCCCCGGGTTTATAAAACATTAATTTGTATTTTTTATTTTACTATTTTTTTTAAAATTTTAAATCAATAAGTAATCTAGGACTAGCACTTGTTTTGCTAGCCCCGGCGTTGCTCTGTACATAAGCTTCAAAGTTTCCTTTCCTTTTTTTATTTATTTTATATTTTGCAATGTTTTTCTCAATATTTAATAGTTTTTCCATGTTTAGATTTTTTTTTTCTTCGGTGAAGCGAAGTTCTAGATTGTTGTCCCGGATCTCTCTGCAAACAAAAGCAATGCTGTTAGGTTTTCACATTAAAGCAGCATCTTATGTTTTCTCACAGGCTTTCTGCAACTGCAAGCCCGATGTTATTTTGGGCATGCCCAGTATCGATCATACCAAAGTTCTTTACAAGCAGTGTACCAGAGGCATCCCCCACTTTTTAGAGACATGGAAGTAAAGTATCCCAAGTCCGTGATGCTTGGTACAACAAAACGGAGTCTTGAAATAAACAGTACTCTGCACAGCGTGGCCTTCAACAATGGCTATGCACAATAATTTGTTACTGTAACTAACTTGACTGCAGGTCACCTCTACTCTTAAGGCCAGCATACCAAGGCTTATCAAATAACCACACTAGCGCTATGTTCAATTTCAATACTAAAACACTGTGGTCTCAAAGTCTGGGCGTCTTAGTTTAGGACAGACAACTTATTCAGCACTTGTTTATCTCCAGTGTGAAAGTGTCACTATCAAAAAAAATATGGAAAAATGAAGAAGTGTGGAAAAAACACGACTCGAGATTCTGCCTCCAAAAGGAAAGCTGCAGCAATGAAAAGACCAAGAAAGAAAGAAAATCTTAAGTGATCAAATGTTAAAGCAGGCATCTTCAACTGATAGCTATAAATGCGGAAAGTAAGTTCATATACAGGCAAAACCTAACTGGTCTGAATAGAGAAGAGACTCCTATATAATTTTCAATTCCACATTTTCCCCTTCCAAAACTGTAAAGCTACCACCTTTGGCCTCTTCCTGTCATGCAAAATTAGGATACTAACCTCACAAAAGGCAATAAAGAAAATCAGCATTTTAACTGACATTAAAGTTAAATTCACCAAAATGCAAAGTCAAGACAGTATGTAGTTTAGTTTTTAATTACTGTATAGTTTTATATTTTGGCAAGTAAGTATCAATTATAGTGTAAATAAGCTATTTAATTTCTAAGGAAAAATAGGGTTGCAGTACCATTTTAAGCTTACTTCAATTCCACAAGATCCTCTTGAACAGCAGTATGAACAGTAGCGTTTGACAGAACTGCCCATTTTTGCACACATGCCTAGAATTAATTCCAGCTAAATATGCCGTTAAAAACAATGCTTTAATTCCAGCTAAATACGTACGACAAAATGTCAGTAACATCTGCTAACCAAGAGCTACAGAACTGCACAACAGGACTGAGCGCAAAATTTGTTTACAAGTGTGACCATAGCTGCTACTTTCTGTGGCTGCAAATGACACAGAGCCTGGAAGCGTGCTGCTTTTAAGGCCATAGACTAAGAAATACAGCCCCAGTCAACCTATAAAACTACAGTGCTAAGAAAACTTACTTATTAAACACTTGGAACGCCAGCGGGATTATTAACTGCCTTTTGAGCAGCCTCTTTAGCTTGGTGGGCTTGTAGTACGGCTACAGCTTCATCAACCTGTTAAGTAAAAAAAGACAAATTAATAAAGGGAAGTTTAGTAACTTCTGCATATTTAAGTTAACGAAACAGTTTAAATTATACCCACAAACAATACCTGCATTGTTAAAAAGAAAACGATAACATTAAAGTTCCAGTTCATCCTAATGTAAGTCACTGCCACCCTCTGAAAGAGGATATTCTAACTCCTCACCCTGGGCCACTATTGCATTTCTGCTACTACACTGTTCCCACATCACCACCTGTTAAACCAGCGTAGACTTAACTGCTGATAAAACTAGCAGAAGGTAAAAGTCCACCTACCTTCGAACGAAGAGACTCAGGAGACTCGAGCATGTGGAGGAGTTCAGAGTTGTCAATCTCCAACAACATACCAGTGATCTTACCCGCCAGAGTAGGGTGCATGCTTTGAATGAGAGGAAATAGACGTTCACCTGGAGAGAAAAAAGTTTGTCAGATAAGGTTTGTCACCAATTAACACAGCCTAGATTTAAGGGAAACAAACACCTTGTTCTACTGCTAAAGCAATTTATTTTGCCTTT
The DNA here is from genome assembly GCA_013398225.1 of Steatornis caripensis. NCBI lineage: Eukaryota > Metazoa > Chordata > Aves > Caprimulgiformes > Steatornithidae > Steatornis > Steatornis caripensis. The sequence goes on along the minus strand of VZSC01016083.1, from coordinate 13,971 downwards.
TAAGATTTAGAAAAGCATACTTTGACTGTCCTTCTGCTACAAGGCATACAGAAATGATGTATCATGTACGTACCTAACATCTGCTTTTGTTCTTGTGGAGGGGCAGAAGCCAACATGGAAGCAGTCAAGGGTTCCTGACCTTGCACATGGACAGCAGGCTGCAAATTTAACACCATTTCAAAATTAAAGTCTAGTTCATAATTAGGTGCAGCTTCAAATATCCAATATTCTACAGCTCAGCATAAACAAGGCCTACACTGTCAGAAACATGGAAGAAATTACAGCCAAGTCAATTTAATCAAAGAGTGCTGGTTAGAGCTGAGTGATGCTGGAGACTGGTATCAACCGCTCCATTGTGGAGCAAACACAAGAATTCAGGCTAGCGTATCAAGCAACTGGAAAATAGGAAGTACCAGAGGATGACATCCTGTTCCAGGTGAACTTGAAATATACTTAAAATCCCAAGGCTGTAACCCTGCTGCCATAGTGCAGAGCCTGAATTCTACAATAACAAAGACAACTCCCAATCATAAGCGCCCCCCACCTTCTTCTGCAAAACACACCAGCAGAAGCATGGACCAGCAGTTCCTAAAATTGCATACCTGTTGCATAGCCACCTGCGGCTGTGTATTAAGATGTTGCTGAGGATTACGAACACCTGCAGCATATTTGTATTGTGGTACTGTGCGTACAGCAGGAGTCGCTGCAGTAGCTGCTGCTGCAGGACGTGGACCCATCGTTTGTGTTGATGTATTGGCTGAAAAATAACATAATTCCGTATGTGAATAATTCATTTTTTTATTTAGCCTACACTGTACAAGTTAAAAACAACCAACCAGCCCAAACTGAATACCTAACTCAGGTATTGTATTATAGATTCATATCAGTATTGTCAACTGTCATATCACAGGTCAAACCTGAAGGTTCAAAGCTCAAAGTTTACTGGATGTTACTTTCCAGGTACTTCACTAACAAATTGCTTTTCTTACATGCTACTGAAAAAAGATCTATGAGAAAACACTCACTTTGGTCAAGTATTAATTTAATTTCATTCTAACCTCAAAGGACACTTGCTTTTCTGAGCACATTAGGTCAATAGTCATACTAAGAAAGATACTTTCATTAAGCAGATAGCTAAAAAATACTACCGCCTAATACATCCTGAGAGAATTAAAGACTCCATTACAATCAACTCTGGTTCATTCAGTGATGTGCAGCTTCTGCATACATGATACTGGCTCACAGTATTCGATGACAAAATAATAAAAGCTAAAATTCTATCATCTCAGTATTTTTACATGCAACCTATTATTACAATTGCCACAACGATGTTTAGAAGTGGCAGAAGCTGTCATAAGTACTATCAAAATGCACGCTGAAAGAAGAAATGCTTCATGCTGAAGAAATGGGACCACACCAGGAGCGTTTGCTGGGACAACACTTAAAGCAACTACCAGAAGGTGATACTAGCTTACTCATTTACTAAGAACCAGGAAAGGAGGGAAGTGTTACCACATGTGATACTAAACTTTCAAATGCTTTTGAGAGATCATTCTAAATCAGCAAAACTAAGCCTAATACTTGAAGTTAGCATACACGGAACTCACCAACACGTTGTGCTGACATGACTCGTGGAACTTGTGAAGCAGCTGGTCTCATGGTACTAAATGGTGGTCTGGGTGCTGCTGGGCGGATAGCACCAGGCATGTTTTGGAATGCTATGTTTTAGAGAAAGCATATTAAGTTACATGCTGAAACACTGAATGGTAAGAAGAGTTCAGAAGCAATACCATCAACATGGCAAACAGAAGACTGATACTGTCAAACTGTAGTGCAAAGGTAAATGCTATGGGGTTTACCGCAAGCACTGGAAAGAGGTAAGGAAGTGACTTACGATGAGGTCTGGCACCCTGAGCAGTCCAGCGAGGACTAGGTCTAGCAAGTTGAGCGAGTTGATTAGTAGGATAGTATGCAGCACGGTTCTGAGTCTGTCAAACATAAAAACATTGTGTAACTTCTCTATCTTTGAAGGGCATGCTGAACAGTCCGTCACTTTCCTGCTATGAAATTAGAATGCTGAAATTATGGACACATGCGAGCAGTTATATTTACTGTTAAATGTAAACAGATTTTATACACAGTACAAAACGTTCAGTTACTCATCTCTATAAATACCTGTGGGATAGCTGCCATGAAGTAACCTGACGGAGGTGCTGGTTGGTAGGGGTTGATAACAGGATTAGGTACTGCCCTCACACTTGCCATTCTCTGCATGTACTGGTTGGTGAGGTGAGCCTGGCGCTCTTCTTTACGCTGGGCTAGAGCTACATATAATGGTTTAGTAGCCACAATTCTACCATTCATTTCTGTGACAGCTTTGGTGGCTTCTTCTGGCGATGAAAAGCATACAAATCCAAATCCTTTGCTGCGGCCACCCTCCATCATGACCTGTCAGTACAAAATTAAGTTTTAAACCAAGAGAATGTCCTATCTACCCAACTCGCCTAAGTTTCTTTTTTCAGCTTACCAGAAGCAAGACCTCAGGTGTGTTTTACTAAACTGATTTATAAAAAGGAATATAATTGCTTAATTAATAGCTAACTCTACTGAATACAGATGAAAATCGCAGTGAAGTAATAAATAAGCACATTATTACAGTAAAAAGATGTCAGTTTTTGCACATTAATATCAGTACTCAGTTTATTTCAAGAAAGGATGATCATATGCCTTTAACCCGAGAAGTACAATAATCAAGAAAGCAGATGTCCATGTATATCATAGAATGGTTTGGGTTGGAAGCGACCTTAAAGATCACCTCATTGCAAGCCCGCTGCAATGGGCAGGGACACCTTCCACTGGACCAGGTTTGCTCAAAGCCCCATCCAACCTGACCTTGAACACTTCCAGTGAGGGGACATCCACAGCTTCTCTGGGCAACCTGGTCTGGTGTCTCACCACCCTCATCGTGAAGCATTTCTTCCTAATATCTAACCTAAATCTATCCTCTTTCAGTTTAAAACCTTTACCCCTTGTCCTATCACTCCATGCCCCTTGTAAAAGTCCCTCTGCAGGTCTCCTGTAGGCCCCCCTCCAGGTACTGGGAGGCTGCTGTAAGGTTTCCCCAGAGCCTTCTCTTCTCCAGGCTGAACAACCCCAACTCTCTCAGCCTGTCTTCATAGGAGAGGTGCTCCAGCCCTCTGATCATCTTCGCAGCTCTCCTCTGGACTCGCTCCAACGGGTCCATGTCCTTCTTATGTTGGGGGCTGCAGAGCTGGACACGGTACTGCAGATGGGGTCTCTATATACAGGTAGGGTCTACTATATACTATAGGTAGCATATAGTAGCAGTGATAAGTGACTGGGTGACATCTGGTAGTCAATGAAATAAATCACTCATTCGTGGTGAAGGAACACTGTTCATTTTCAGAGAAAGCACGAGCACAATCTATAAACTTTACCTTCGCACTAGTGATTGTACCAAACGGGGAGAATTCTTTTCGAAGACGCTCATCATCAATCCCATCATCAAGATTTTTCACGTAAAGGTTTACACCCTAAAAAAGAAAAGGCAAGTTATTTTTGAAAGCAAATGACATTTGTAAATCTAAAAATATCATAGAATAAAAGTTAGTCCTCTTGAATTAAAGCCCAACCTGGTATCTGGTGATCCTGTCCTGCTTCATTTGTTCAAACTTGCGCTTCAGCTCCGTCTGTCTTTCCACCTTTTTCTGAGCCCGGCCAACATAGATTTGTTTCCCATTGAGCTCTTTCCCATTCATCTCATCTACAGCCTTCATTAATAAACAAGAAGTTAGCATTGCTTTGTATTCCAGTGATTTTCAGGCATACAAAAAAATGTAATTCAAATATAAAATGTTACATAAGAATTCCAGAAGAAGAGCCAAGCTATCTAAAATATCAATAGCTGAAACAAAACACACCAAAACCTCCCTGCTTAAAGTAAAACGGAAATTGCTTTCTGAGTGTACTTCTGTCCAGTTAAAGAAAAGTCACAACGGATGCAAAAAACGTTTTCTTATATGAAGTTGGGGGGGAAATCAAGTCACATAATGAAGAACTATTTCTCCAGCCTTATCTTGCTAAAAGCAGAGAAAAGAAAGCAAATTAAGGTGAAAAGATCTGATTCACACACTTGACTTCTGTTTTTAAAAGTAACATCTGAAACTGTAGTATCTACCAAATTTTCTTACACTATATATTAAGCTACAGCTGGCATATGTGGCTTTTTTTTTTAATTTTTCATCTTTCATTAAGAAAATACTTAAAGAGTATAAAAATACAAACTTTCTTCCTTTGTGCTGTTTTGAGTTACAACTATTAAGATCTGACAACTCTGGCACAGATTTATTAAATTAAAACCAGAAGTCATCAGTTTATTGTATACCCTCACGATCAAAGTAATCAAACACATATTTACCGAGGTATTACAACTGTTATTTAGAACATCATACATGTGATTCTGACTACTGTAAGAGAAACAATTCATAAAGGAATGTATGCAAGACTGAACAATGTAGATGTAAGACAGACAGGATTCATTCTAACCTCTTGCTTGTGTACTCACAGTACTGAAAAGTCACCGAAAAGCCTTTTCAAAAGCGAATTTTATTTGCTGCCCTGATTTGTTCTGTGTTGAGTTCTTCTCCTGATGCTACGTCCCTATTGCCAGAGTCAACTGACACATCACAGCAACCAGCTGACAGAGAATTCAGTTACACAGCATACTTGCATGTTACAGGCTCATACACAAATTAAAAGGACCTTTCTTCCAAGGTTACTCTTCAGAGAAAAAGCAACGTCGCAGGGCTCTATGACTTTCTTCTTGCAGCTGTGCCAAACATGCTCCGTGAAACTAATAGCTTTCCCGTTGACTTTGCAGTGCTGAAGTACAAAAACACAATTCTTTCTGCCTTGCACAAACGTTTTGTGAAGCCAAATTGGATCCAATGATTCATCTAGGTTTTGCAAAAATGTAATAACTTACTATGCTTCTATGTTGCCTAGCAAGAGGAAGTCCAAATCTCATCAAGACCTTTACACCCAACTACAACAGGTTATTAAGTTATTTAAGATTCCCTGTTTCTACACTAGTTCCAGCTGTCTCAAAGAGTATCTTGACTTAATAGGCTCCTCAATCAACTGACATTTGCTCATAAGAAAGCATTCTAAATGACAGAAACTATGCTAAGTCGTTTAGGAAGTAGATGCCTGTTTTTGCAATTGACCAATTAAAAATGCTTAATGAATTCACAAGGTTTCAAATCACTCAATGAGACATATTACTTGAGTCTCAGTTATAGAACTCCTCAAATGAAGTCCAATGCTTACCTTTTGGGCATCTTCATGTCTTTCAAAACTAACGAAGCCGAAGCCTTTGGATTTTCCACTCTCATCGGTCATAACTTTCACACTTAGGGCAGGACCTAAAAAGAAAATGAAATATGAAATATGCTTCGTATACAGAGCATGTTCTCTTCACAATTTGAAAATCCTGTTTAGAAGTCTTAATATTTAGTTTGTTTCACTTGTATTACAAAGGACTCCTGCACCAGGAACAGTATCTAGTAAACATCACCAATTAATATAAAATTGCTAATTTGTCTTGATGCTGAACTTCAGCCATTATGGCTGAAGTCTGTCATGCTGAATTTCTTTCCTACTGTATTATCAACCATCATGGGGTAGGAATTTCACCTCAAAGTGAACAAAATTGGTTTTGTCATTAAAAATTACAAGATTTAAAAAAACATTAGTGCTTCCATCCTTTGAAACAGGTACTGAAAGTCAGAGAGAAGGCCTTTCTGTAAGCTATATGCTTATCCATTTATCCTGGTGAAAGGCCATCCCAGTTCAGGAATTCCAAACCTTTGAAAAATTGTAGTTCACAGACTCAATTGAGACGGATGTCAACATCTGCTACTGTTTCAATCAGATACTTCAATACTGAAAAGGAATAATTTCCTGTAAATGCTGCTTAGAGCTGCTACAGAATCTCTCACATACAAGGCTTTGTCTTGCTTTACATAGTATCTACTGCAGAACAGCAAAAGCATGGAGCAAAGAAAACGTAAAAAAAAAAGCTGAGGCTGAAAATAAAGGAAATGTGCCCTATAAACCAGTACAAGAATCTGTAACTGAAGGAAGGAGTTTGCCATTTCAACAGTGACACACCATATACATTACTAGATCGTGATCATATGGCTGCCATAACTTTGTCCTGTGCATAACTGAGGATCAAGACAGAATCAAATAGCTTGCCAATGGAAAAGTTCCTTAGAATTTTGTATTGAGTCAACCACCACAATGCAACTCAATAATGAAAGCAGAGATGCTCTGAGTAAAGGAAAGTCTGCAGGTCAATGAAAGCAATTGCAAACTCATTTGTCATGTATCCTGTAGTGAATTCGTAACATCAGTCTGTACTAAAACAGAAAACACTTCTATTTGCAGCTCCAAAAATTTTTGCAAAATACATTCAAAAGACTATGTAGGACACGTTATTTTCAGATGGCGGGATTATGTTATGCTATTATGGCTATTTAAAATTCTGCAGTGGATATTACTGCACTTCAATCTGAAACTGGAATTAAGTATCAACTTTTTAGTAGCTTTTTATTTTTTTAAATCAACTTCTGACAGTCAGATGATTCCTTGTTATTATAAGGCACTGTACAGATCAGATGCACGAAGTAAACTGAAGTTCACACGTTTATATAAACTTAAGCTTAAGACATTACCAAACTTGCCAAAGAGTTCCTTAAGTCTCTCATCATCCATGTCTTCTCCAAAATTCTTGATGTAAACATTGGTGAATTCCTTTGCTCTGGCTCCAAGCTCTGCCTCACGTTCCTTGCGGGATTTAAACCTTCCAACAAATCTAGTTGCAGAAGAACAGAAGAGTGTAGATTAAAGCAGGTCTGTCAAGGTTTAAAGATTTACTTCAATCCTCTGCCATCATATTTTATTCTTAATCAGTCTCATTGTCCATTATAGGCATGAAAGTCTTTAGATAAAATATTTATGATAAAACTCCATCAGAAAAACAATTTCACTATCCTTTGCTACATCCATCTGCTTATCACAGTTACTAGCATAAAAATGCTTTCAAGCCATTGGCAAGATTGTTCACTCTTTATAAAAACAGCCTTTGACAACAGGCTCTGGGCAATGGGAAAAAGTACTGGGTAAAGCAGCTAAACAAAAAAATCTAGAGGTCAGCATAATCTCTCTGCCATACCAAAAACTTGGAAGCCTTAAAGCAGTTACCCTTCACCAAACCAGTTTTTAAGCAAGAGATACTTAACTAACTGCCCCCTCTCCCTTATACACCTTTCCGGTCTATATCAAAGCAAGATGCTTGTTTGATTTAGGTTTGTTTAGGGTTTTTTTTAATAGGCACAGAGAAATAAATAGTTCAGCTTGCTCTTTAGTGAAACACCATTGCAAATTGGCTGTGAACACCAAAGGTCAGTTCATACCATCAGAGAAAGAACAGAAGCCAAACATGACACTCTAGCAACCCAAGGAACTGCTCTAGTACAGACATTACATGGCTAACACTGATTTCTGACTGTAGTAGACTTTTGCTTTCAAATTTTATTAATTTTCCAATTTTACAGTTCCAAATCTGACAAATCCAATAAAGTAGCATACAGCGACTCAACATTCTCTTAAACTTTAACAACTTCACCCAAGTTACAGTAACAAAGGACGGTAAGAATGATAGCGCAATGCGTTCAGCAGATAGATAGTGAGTGAAGTGCTTTAATTAACTTTTAAAAGCCTAGCCTGAATAGAAATTTGAAGCAAAATTAACTCTCGTGATGTATTTTACCAAAGTTTATGTAAATCATGTGCTTTTATGACTATATGCTGACCTTTAACTAATTCAAAAAAGGTTGTATAAAGATGGAAGCTGAGTAAAAACATCCACAGCATGCCAATCAAGCACAGAACAAGCAAGAAAACTAGTACGTGGCTTGATCCATCCACCTCTACATGTAAAAATAATCCACGGTGGTAAACTGATGCTGCTTTCTGTTATCCTTTTTCCAAACCCTCTCAAGTATTTAGAGATATTCTTTTGCAACTATACCAAATACCATAATGATCCCTTAGGCATAGCTGTGAGGCACACTCACCCCCAGCCAAGCCTAGATATCACTAACCAAGTACTCAACCTTTTTTTTTCACCTACAGTACAGAAGAGAGATAGTGATTAAAACATTATGTTCTATAAGTTTTATTTTCTGCTCCTATTTCCTGGATGTGCCTATTAACAGACATTCATATAAAAACATTAGTGGAATCCAACCACTATTCAGGACTGAGTAACTCTAGAGCTCGAAGTTCCATCCAAAAAATGGCCAACGTACCTATCTCAACTCTTATAAAAGAAAGTATTATTTGAAATACCTGATGGATTGTATTTGCTCAGACCAGCAAGATTAGAAAAGCACAGAGGTTCCCAAATCCTCGTTACAGCATTGGCTTGTAAGACAACTAATACAACAGTTCCCCCCCCCGCCCTAGAGTCCATTATTAGCACTCTCTGAATTATTCTGCCTTTGGAATAGTCAAGTGATAGAATTCATAGTATACCTAGCACTAAAATCCTAAATCTTTAAAAATTAGAAATGAGTAGAACCACCTGCCTTTTCAACGTAAGCTTTAAGTATCTGTCTGCTGTAAAATGAATTTCAGTCTTTTGATCCCCAAATACGTATTTATGTACTTACACTTTGCGGTCATTAAGCAGCATACCATTCATTTTTTCAATAGCTCTTTCTGCAGCTTCTTGTGTCTCAAAATGTACAAATCCATAACCCTTGGATCCATTTTCATCACATACCACCTATTAAAGAAAAACTCTGTTGTAATACACACGGAATGCTTCCAGCGTAAACTGAGGGTTTTTTTGTGACAAACCATTAAACACACCAATAATTTTCCACTAACCTTACAAGATAGGATGTTTCCAAAAGCAGAAAATGTGTCATACAATGCTTTGTTATCGATTGATTTGTCCAAGTTTTTGATGAAGATGTTTCCTACACCGCTTTTGCGTAGAGACGGATCACGCTGAGACCACATGATGCGCACTGGTTTGCCTTTAATGACATCAAAGTTCATGGTATCCAAAGCTCGTTCAGCTAGAAAAACATCAAGGAATTAACAAAGGAGGAAATAACAAAATTATCCTAATAAGCACACAAACAGCATCTGAAGTACAAGTTTTCATAAAGTTTTTACCATTTTATGTCCAGCACTACCATCAAGATGCAAACCCAAACCTCCAACTTAAGTAAACCCCGCTCTGTTTTATGCAAGTAAAAACTGGCAAAAACTCCTCAGCAAATGCTGCGCTTAGGAGCCAGGAAGGAGCACAAGTCAGTTGAACAACTTGTGGAAATCCCAGTAGCTCGAAGGATTGGACCTCACTATGAAAAGATGGTAAGGTGACAGGAGAGAATGTATCCAGTGATGGCAACTACAAACTATTCCACAGGAGGAAAAGATTTAACATTTGAGAAAATCAGCTGGCCACTCCCACATCACGTAGATACATAATGTATCAATAACAATGCTATTAGGGGTACAGCTTGTGCCTACATAAGGCCTTTTGCAACAGTTAACATACAAACTCCTAGGTCACCAATGCTCCTAAAATCACAGCATCTTTGCTAGGTGGAGTTGAAGCCTGATTCAGGCAGCTGTTCCACACAACTCCTTCCTCAATGACAAAAAAAGATCTGTGATGGACTGTCAGGCAAGGAACAGATCAAAGAGATTTGAAACTAGCACTTAGTTTAGAAAATCTGAAATCATATATATAATAAAATCTAGTGATGAAATACATACAAGCTCAATGAAGGAGCAAGCGTTAAAACAGCAAAATGAAGTAACATAAACCAGGTTTTGTTGCTCCAATGGAGCAGTTTTTCCAGTCGAACTCCATAACTAACTTTTCAAAGCCTGAATTTAAAATCTCAGTGTATTTAGATGGGAAAGTATTAAGACTCCTTCGGTTTTCATGCATCCTTTCAAAGCAACAAGACATGTCTGATGTTTTAAGTCGACAAGATATTCAAGCAAGAAAGAGCAAGAGTTCTGAAGTACAGCAGACATTTTATCTCCTACATCAGCTCCTCTTCATCGTTGTTCCTGTATGTGTGAAGAACACTGAAAAAAGGCCCAATAAATACCTGCAGTCACACCCACTGGCACTAACTCCCTTCACTCTAACGTGCATATAGCAGAGCAACATGATGCTAACCAGACTAAAACTGGTTTAGTGTTAGTTTAAAAACAGTAACCATGTCAGTTAATTGCTTTTCTTCATAGAAGGACCAAGGGCCAATCACACTGTAGAACTCCTTATTTTATGTTTTTGTTCTGTAAGTGCTGTTTTTAACTTTAGCTATGCTGTTGGGTACCACGGCCAAAGAAAATTTGCAATCGGCCTCTGGTTCAGCAGGTACACTGCATTTTACGTCCTTTCTTGCCACATTTTCAGATTACGAGTGAATTTGAAGATTATATTCTCTGAAAGACATCTGTAGAAGTTAACAAGACAGACATCTAACGTTCTCTAGTAAAAAACCCAACCTATTGATACTATTACCATATTCACATGACAGTAACAGGTCAGCAACTGATTTAAGCTGAAGCCACAAAAAACAAAAGCATTGCCAGTCTTTTAAAGAAGTCCACAAAGCTTTCACAAACTTCAATATAAATTAGAGACAAGACAACCTAGATACTGCTAATGAGAAGCAAAAAAAATCAGAAAGGGAAAAAAAATGGCCAAAAAAAAAGAACTGTAGATATCAGGCTGGCCACAGTAGAAACATCTAACACTTCGGTACTGCCCTGGAAGTCATTAGAGTTATTACTGCCAGCACCAGCAAAAGTGCCAGCAACAAACAGTTCATTATTTCCAGAAGTAGTAACAGGGCTTCCTTTACTAGAAGAGAGGCTTTTCTATTGCATGCTAATTGCTTCTAGAATAATCCTGACACTCCTCAAAAATGTGTGTTCCTGGACACATTTCCCAAACATCTGACTCAAAGCAGGTCCATGCTAGCCTTCACAAACATTACCACTCTCAACTAATAGGTAGCACGTATCTCAGACCAATGCAATTTCTCCATAGAGACAAGGGCAGTATGGAAACTCTCAGCAGTTCTCCTGGTCTCTTCCATGGAGCAGAAGTACAAGAAATTTAAATATTTCTGCTTAACCAACACCACATTGTCATTCCACAATAGATTTTAAAACATTACTAGAATACATCTGCAACCAGGTACAAGCTGCTCTCATTAAAATTCACAACTAGTAAAACTGGCTTACTTTCATTACCTTTCAGCCATAAAAGGCTGCGCGCGCGAGTTTGCAGGAGGCCATTCCATTCAGCAGTTAACTTGTTACCAAGTGGACACACCTACCCCTGCTGTACTTTTGCTGATTCTGCTGTAGCTTTTATTGAATGAGTCACCAGTTTCCATTTTAGTTGCGAGCAACTGGACAGTCCACTTCGGTAACAATTTCAAAATCACACTGAATATACATTTAACACTAAACTGTGCTGAACGTACGTAGCAATAGCTATAATATAATAAACCTTTGGAAACGTAACCATCAAAAAAATCTGAAGGGAGAAGTGCAATTTCAGATTACCCAAGAATATTTCTACTTTAGTGATTAAACAAGATTGCCCTGGTTTTGCTCAGGACTATGACTCAAATTTAGAGAAGTCACAACTCTGAAATGCGTGCATACCTCACAAATGTCTCATCACGCCTAATTAGTTTCTGGAAGAGCTTTGAGATCCCTAGTTTACAGACAGCTGGTAATGTCAAACACTTTCAAAGACGTTTTCAAAACCCAAGCTAGTAGTTACTAGCTGTTTAATAAGCACAGCCCGAGATGTAGCTAAGAATTAGGTTAAACCAAGAAAAGGTAGTTAGTTTGGAATCAACATGAAACCAGTATTACTGTAAGAATAGCCATTCATCCTCAGGGCTCCCGTTTCAAGGTTTCAGTAAATGGACAGAATGATGTATGAAAAAAAGCAATCAGCAAATGCTTTCTAGGTATTTGCCAAGAACATAAAATTCTAAAAATGTTGCAAAAGTATAATTATATGCTGTCATTTAAATATATTGTAAACAAGTGCTTCCAGATACATGCCAGATGCAAGTCTGATACAGCTGAGAAATACTTTCAGCTGAACGGGAGTAGGTGTAGAGTAAAATATGCACACTTCCCAAAGTCTGAAAAATGCCTGTAACATTTGGAGTACCAGTATTTTGATAAGAGGCATATTGTCAAACTCCGAATGCGAGCACTGCTCAGGTGAAAAAGCTGCACTTGTTCCCACATTTGACAAATTACAAACTAAGTCCCAAAATGTAGGGTTGAACAGGTTGCTCAACTAATGACAATGATAAAGCTCGCCCTGACAGAATTCTGTCATTACTAAGGAGAAGCACTTGAATCACCTTCAGCTTCTGCCTTGATGTCATCATATCACTGTGCTGAACTATGCTAACCCCTTATTTTTCGTTTTGAGAGCAAACTGTACCATAGGCTTTTATGGAATGAAAGCAAAGAATGTTAAAACAAGCATTCAAACCGTGTCATCCTAAACAATGGCCGAATAAATTAAAAGCTCTCTGAAGCAAGAGAGCTGATAACAGGTGAAATACCTGCCTATTAAAAAGATGAGACAGTAACTTTTACTACTTACATAGATACCATCGGTACACCAAAGCCTTATCTGATAATGGCTATACAGTAAAGCCAATTCTGAAAGCCAGTTAATCTAATTGCCTGAAAAGTTTGTAATTCAAATCTCTCACTTTCATAAGCTTGAAAATAAAACCATTACAATAGAAAGCTGTTTGAAAATATAATCATTATAATAGAAAGCTTTACTTAGCTGTACTTGAAATCAAATATGTTATAGCCGGCCAAATTATTTTTTCTTTTAACTGGGACTCCACAAAACTTAGAACCAGTCACATTTGGTGCCTTGATCGAAACATCCTCAAAACGAACAAGCCGGTTTGCCAAACTTGGCACAAACACGACAAGAACTACACGGAAAGTTTCTTTACCGATGTAACTTTAGAGACCCAGCAACACATTGTGTAGAGCAAGTTTAATAAAAACACGACTTGGGAAGCACAGCATCTGAGGGTTTACTACAAGGACAAACGGATCAGAACACAGCTTGCTGCATGAAGAGCAAGCAAGGGAGGCCCAAGTAATTTCATCCCCTCCCTACAGGTGACAGACCTCCATGGTGCTTTATCGAGTTATGCTCTGGCCTGCGCTTTGACTGGACGTCCATGAAACGACCCAGCCATCCTGGTGCGCCCTACTTCCTTCTTCTGGCCTCTTTAATCACGCACCCACACCCAGCTCCTGCGTAGTTATTACAAGGTGCTAATGACCATGATGTTTTCTTCAAGCTGGCCTTCATCTCGGATTCCTGATGCAGCCGCGCACGGACGTGCGGAAAAGCCGCCTGCACACTCCCCCCACCCCCCNCAGCCATCCTGGTGCGCCCTACTTCCTTCTTCTGGCCTCTTTAATCACGCACCCACACCCAGCTCCTGCGTAGTTATTACAAGGTGCTAATGACCATGATGTTTTCTTCAAGCTGGCCTTCATCTCGGATTCCTGATGCAGCCGCGCACGGACGTGCGGAAAAGCCGCCTGCACACTCCCCCCCCCCCCCCCAACGGGAGCCACAGCCGCCCGACCGGGGCAGCTCCGCCAGGCCCCAGGCTTTCGGCGGGGGCACCCGGACCCTTCCCCGCCCGTCACAGGGGCCCCGCGTCGGCTTTCGGTTCCCGGCGGCAGGGCAAGGAAGCGCCTTCCCCGCCCCCTCCCCCCCCTCGTTTCCCTGTCTTCCCCCCCCCCCCCCCCCCCCCCCCCCCC
>VZSC01016082.1:182091-202052 GCA_013398225.1 Steatornis caripensis | reverse complement strand
GACGGCCGCCGACACCGCCCCTAGCCCCGCCCGCTGCAGGGAGCGCGGCGGCCTCGGTGACGCTACTGAGCATGCCCAGGCCGCCCGCGCATGCGCCCTGCGTGGCTCCGTTCATTCTAAGGGAGGACTAATTCTGACAGCACCAGCAGGATGGCGCGATGGGCTTCGCCTCCTCTCACAGCGGGACCCGGCCACGCAATGTGGCGGGCTCCAGCGCTGCCGCCTCTCCGGAGCCGGCGAAGAGCCAGCCGCCCCCGCCAACCCGTTAGCGCTCGCTCCGAACGGCGCGTACCCACCTGCAGCCAACACCAGCAGCTCGCCGACCCGTCTGGCCCACCCTCCGCAGCAGCAACGCCAGCAGATTGGTTCCTTGCGGTGCCATTCTCTCGCTTCCCGCACTCGGAATGGTTCCCCCGGCCGTCAATCCAGATGAAAGCCCGCCCATTCTCCCGAGCGGGTTCCTTTGCGGGCGCGCGCTGACGACACCACGGGCGCAGCTCCGCCGCAGGCGCCGCCTTTCTCCTGATAAGTCCGTGCCTGGCGCATCCCCCTGTCACTCACGGGGCGCTCTGCTACCGCGTTGGCCGCCGTGCCTCGGCAGGGGGTCCCGCCCACCCGCGGGGTGAGCGCACGGGACCGCGGCGGGACACATGGGCAGCGTGCGCTGGGCCTTCCCCTGCGCCGCGTGGCGCCCCTGCCGCGAGGAGTGGCTGCTGGCGGCGCGGCTGGTGCAGCCCGAGGAGAAGGACCGCATCGGCCAGTTTGTGTTCGCCCGCGATGCCAAAGCCGCCCTGGTACACGCTGGCGGGGGGAGGGCGCGGCGGGAGGCGGCTTCCCCACACCCACCCCCCCGGCGCGGGGCTCGGAGGACCGCGTTGCCGGCAGCCGTCCGTCTCGGCCCGCCGCGAGTGCGGGTGTCGCCGGCGGGGCCCTGCCCCAACGCGGGGCCGTGGCGGAGGCTGCAGCCCCCTGACCCCAGGGCGCGGGCGGAGGCCGCTGCGCCGAGGAGCCCCCGTTGGCGCCGCCACTCGTGGTCCCGGCCCGGGACGCGGCTGCAGGGTCGGTGCTGCCCAGACGCCTGACCTCTCGTAGGGAAATGGGACCTGCAGGGGCGTTGCAGGGAAGTAAATGCGTTCCAAGGCGTTCGTTGCCAGCTCTGGTTACACCTTCACCTAGCAGGAGAAGGGGTGTTTGCAGTCCGCTGTTGGTAGCGGTTCTGAAAGGCTTCACAAGTTTTACATCAGGTTAGAAGACAAAATCCCCATGCTGGAGGAGACCAGATGTGACGACAGTAGTGTAACGTGTAAGCAACTACAGCTATTTTGCATAATTCAGCTTATAAATCTCACAAGACGATGTGGTCGTGATACAGACTTCTGCTAATTAGTCTGTAAGAAGTTACTCATCATTTTTAGGTGTTCAGTGTTTCGTTTAGCACCGAAGTAACTGAATGAACATACTGAAAGGAAGGCAGTTGAGACAGTTTTACTGTTCAGTGTGGTATAAAAAGGGAAATACACATTAAAAAAATCTGTGCAATAAAGTATCCTAATTAAATAGGGGAGAGAAGGAACTATTACATGATTCTTCTGGGCTAGGACTGCTTCTTACTGGGTCTTGTGTTGTCTTTGAGCTAATAGTAATAAGAAAAGTATTATATATTCTGGTCTGGTGAACTCTTTTGGATTAAATTTACTTGATGCGGGCTGTTACAGAAGTGAGAAATCTAAATGATGCGGCTAAAATACACTATATTGGCAATAATAAAACTATGGGGTTTTAGGCAAGTGGGTTTCTGGCAACCACAGATACTTTGCACGTAGCGTAATAATTCTGTATGAATCACTCTGATCTTATTTCATAGGCTGGTCGCCTGCTGATACGGAAATTAATTGCAGAAAAGTTGTGCATACCTTGGAATGAAATACACTTGCAAAGGACATCAAAAGGGAAACCTTTCCTGGCAAATAACGTATTCAGTATCTATTCAAATTACAACTTCAATGTCTCTCATCAAGGAGATTATGCAGTTCTTGCAGCTGAGCCTGAGCTTCAAGTTGGCATTGATATTATGAAGACTGATTTACCAGGTAATGCGTTATGGTGACCAAAGCAGATTTCTGTAGTGTTTAAGTGCTGAACGTTTTAATGTTTCTCAAAAGAACCAATCTGTGTCCTAGAAATCTGCTGTAATTAGAAGAGAGTGTGTGACTGTTGTGCATTTGCTTTTTTTTAGTATTAAATGCACTCCTCATTGTTTATTTAGGGTTTTCTGTTATGCCAGATGTGGATATATTTCCAGTTTAGAAAAGCAAAACCCAGGAAAACTAAGGTCGCGAATCCTGCTATGATATTAGCTGGACCAACATCTGCAGATATGTTAAGACAGTTTGCTGTCTGTTAGGTAGAAGCAGGGACAACTTTCTGACTAGGGACAGTGGGGTACATCCCCATGAGAATTTTATAGCCAGTGACTGTGAGTGTTACTCCCTTGTCCCACAAGTGTGGACCTGGCATGTGTCAGCACCAGACTCAATACTGTAGCAAGCTGATATCAAAGATTTGCTATGAGCATGCAGAAATCCTCAGTGAGAAGCGATCATGAGGGAACATTTGAGGTCGCCCTGATAAAAGACTAAATTTCACAAACATCAGTTGTTGGCCTATTTATTTGTTTGAGATGTTGCACTAACCTGACTGTATAAGTGAACTTCAGGACATAACTTATAAATTAGAATTGTAGCAAAGCTTATTTCTAAGTTTTATGAAGATCATTTAGTTAACAAATGTTCATCGATGCATGACTGGGTTAAAGGAGAAACATACTGACATTTATGATTTTGAGAATTTTTAAGTTTTTGAGAATCCTCCGCAAATGTGTAATCCAATATGGCGGTAATATCTGTGTTCTTAGAAAATATCTTGTCACAATCTTCACTTTGTCCAGCGTTTTATGCTACAAAATAATTTGTGTAGCAATGACTGAATAACTTTCTCTCTGATCACTTTACACCTTTTTAATGATTACTACAACTGTACTTTTTTGGATTGGCACGTTTAGCTGAGGTGCACAGAAACTTTACCACGATCCAAAGTGAAGTAGTTCTCTGTGACTATCACCTTTAAAGCTGGGCTGGCTGTTAACCAGATGACAGATGCTCTTTGTTAACCCCCTCCCTCCTCAAAAGGGAGGAAAGAGAAAATGGGAAGAGATTTACGGGTTGGAAAAGTTAAAACACCTTTAATCTAACTACAATAATAATGTATTATAATAACAGGAAGAATAATAATGAAATATATACAAAACTGATATCGAGCTCCCCCCTCCTCGATGAGGAGTATGTCACCCGGATGCTGCAGGGCATGCAGGAGGCAGGACCTGGATTCAGGAATGCATGGATTGGAATTGAAGGCAGAATAATCAGGCAGAGTCCTCCTCCAATGCTTGCACAAGGAGCTAGGCAGGGCTGGAGGACAGTACCCTGCAACATCACCAGGACCTCACTGACAGCCCCATGCTGGGCTGAAACAGGCTCCTGGGCCACAGGCGTGGGTGGAAGCACCAGGTGAGGCTGCTTAGGGCTGTTAAAGCCTGTAAGTGCCCTCAGGTGCCTGGGCATAAAAGGAGAGAGAGTGACCCTTGTGATCCCTCAGCTTTATACTGAGCATGGTGTGTATGGGATGGAATACTGCATTTGGTCAAACCAGGACAGACTCACTTCCATCTGCCCTCACCCAAAAGGTAGTGGTCAGCATGTGGTGCCACGCTATAGCCCGTGGAGGACCCTGCACCAGTGCAGTTCTGTATATCATGACAGCAGCTGTGGCAGATGGTTAAGGCTGCACTGCAACAGTTACACCTCTGGAGGGATTGCAGAAATGCAGGGACCAAATGCCAGATTAAGCTCGAGGCCATTGCCTTTATCATAGCCCTCCCAAGCAAAACAAAGCGATGTCCCAGCTGTGCCCCCTCCCAGTGTCTTGCACACCCCAGCCTCTTGGCTGCGTAGGCAAAGTGACAGAGAAGGCCTTGGCACTGTGCAAACGCTGCAGCAGTAGATAAAATATTGGTGTGCAACAGCAGTCTGTTAGGCATAGATGTAAAACAGTGCTGTAGAGGCTGCTATGAAAAAAATTGACACACAGACCCAATACCCTTTGAAACACTTCGGGTACACCTGCCACAGGCCTTACTGCAAGGCTCTCTATTGCTCATTTTAAAAAGCTTGTTTCAACAGGTAAATAGTGAAAATCAAAACATTGAAACCTTCTTTGTGTCTTACGCTTTTCTTGGGAAGTGAAAAATTGTAAGTCATTTATATGTGCTGTATGTGAAGGCAGGGGTATCTTGTATCCTCTGATGGTATTTTATGCAGCTGGAAATGTAGCTGGCGTTTGAAAGACACATTGCTGATTTCTAGCTGACAGATTGTATTAAGTTGTGTTAAACTCTCATTCTGAAAGTAGAAAATAATTGTGATGAGTAGAAGTTTAACTTTACATTTAGATTTAGAAACCTGTATTTGTATTCCTTCTCCATTTTGGAATATAATGCATTCACCTTTGTAAGGGAATATTCATTGTTCTTTTCCAATTAATAGAAAAAAATATCTTCAGCATTAGCTGGCTTTATTTAAAAAAAAAAAAACCCAACCTCATTTCTACTGCTTCCTTTCTCTTGTGTTTTTTACTTACTTATTCACTATTCCTTTCTCATTTCCCTCACGTTAAATTGCTGAAATAGTGGATAACTCAATGTCCATTGATCTGCTGCTTGTTCTGCAGGCAGTGTCAGAACAAATCAAGGTTCTTTTACCTTGTGTGTGAGTGGTACTCTTCATTCAGTGTCCCTAGTCACTGCTGCCATAAGAGGTGTGGAATCAAAGTTAGGCCATCAGAATATATTGTTGCTTACCCTTGGTTATGTCAACTTTAGCAGGCTAAATTTAGGAAAAAATTATTTTGAGTTCATCCTATCAATGATGTTTTGGTTGCTATTCTGCTTCTATCATGTAGCTTTTTGTTTGCCTGTCCTAGGGTTTCCAAATAACAACATGAAGCTAAAGTTTAAAGTAGTATTTCACATCAGGGGAAGAGTTTAATCTCAGAAGAAATGTAGGAAAAGTGGTGAAATAGAACTCAGTTTTTAGTTAGGTGAAAACAGGGTTTAGATACAACATTCAGTTCTTAACTTCTTCAGTAGCAAGAGAGGCTCCTGCCAACTCTAGGATTGTTGATGGCAGCAGCTGTGACCTCTTACCATAAGGCAAATGTTGCCACATCCCCCTGGGCAGAATCACTTAGCAGCTGTGTGGATTTGATTTGCGACTATGAGCTGGTGAGACTAAGCAACGCTTTGAGATCTGACACTGAGAGTGTTTTTACCCATAGAGAGGAAAATGGTGGTTATTCTGGAGGTGCTTGTGATTCCGAAGACTAAATGATGGGATTAAATTGGTGCTTTTGCAATAAAGTGATACTGAAAAAATGATGACCACTCTGAAACAAGTTAGTGACAGATGCGGCCTGCTAGGGTTCCTGAACACGGGTCCTTTGTTCACCTTTATCCAAGGGCTCTTAGGGTAAGTCACTGTATCCACAATCTTAATTGATGGTGGCAAGCCTCACAGTGTATACAGAGGAGTACCAAATGCATCATTACAAAGTTCCTGGCTTTCCTTTCCTCTGAAGTTCCACAGCTAGCATAATCTGTCGTGAAGTAATTTAGCTGCCAACAGCTTGTATGCATCTTTTCTGTCCTTTGATAAGGAGAGAAAGGAACTTCAGTGCTTGTCATTATGCATAAGGAACGACTGTCGTGTCGGCAGCTGGTTGTGCAATTGTGTTTCACATTACATGACTTTACATAAATATTTGTGAATTAAATAAAAAATAATATTCCAAATTCTGAAGAGGTTTTGTTTATGGCCATACATCGTCCTCTTTGGAATTATTTGTATTTTGGGGAAAAAAAATTGTAGTAATGAAAACCTAGTAATTGTATGTGTGAAAGTGAGCCAGCAACTAAGTAATATTAAGGATATAATTTTAAATTATAATCTCTGTAATATGAGCTAAAGCTGGCAGCTTTTTAGTCTAAAATTTTTCTGAGAAAGATTTTTGTCTTGGTAGAGTTACCAGGAACTGTTTTTACTGCTCTTCTACGAATATCTAACTTTGACTTTGCCAGTTTTGTTTTATATCATAGTTCCACTGAGTGGTGCTCTTGCTCTGCAGTTGCTAAATGTATTATATTTCTGAGAGTGGACCCACTATAAATCTCTTTCTTTGGAATAGCTACAAGGACA
Organism: Steatornis caripensis; assembly: GCA_013398225.1. Classification (NCBI taxonomy): domain Eukaryota; kingdom Metazoa; phylum Chordata; class Aves; order Caprimulgiformes; family Steatornithidae; genus Steatornis; species Steatornis caripensis. The sequence continues at coordinate 195,744 of VZSC01016082.1, read as the reverse complement.
AAGAGTTGCCTATGTACTATCAGAGTAGTTCTGGGTTTTTTTTTTTCAAATGCTTGTTTAAATACAAAGTACTTCATCTTGTGATGTTATTTAACAGAATCTTGATTGAGGTCTCCGATATTCTAGTTCTTACATTCCTTTATTGTTCAACCAGTGAACAAAATATGCAGTGCAAATGTACAAGAGAGTATCATCATCAAGGTTTTGAGAAATATGCTGTTAAATTGTGTGCTAGCATGTAACAAGGAGACCTGGTGCACATAAACATTTTATGCCACTTCTTTATCTATGCTATCTATTTTTGTTTTACTTATGTACGTTGGCTGTATTACTAAAATCTGCAAAATGAAACTACTGCAAGACATAGCCTTCGTCAAAGGTGACGAAAGGCCGCACAAGAAGCTGTTCTTAGCAGTGCAAATAGAGACAGTTCTACAAAAATTCCACAGATATGCAACAGTTTATCACCTATTTGGATATTGAGCTAAATGATGTAGTGATGGTAGAAAAGGAAGGTGTCCTCTTTAGGTATTGTGTGTTGTTGCCTTTTGGTTATCCAGCAGGTTATTGTTGTAAGTTTAAATCAGGCTTTCAGTTTACTTGTTTTTGATGAATTACTGAGATCAATGATTTTTTTTCTCCTCTTTAGATCAGTTTAAGATGAACTCTTGAATCATTTGGGAAAATGCATGCTGTACTGTAAATTAGTTAATGGATGTAATTGTGGACATTATTTGGCAAGAGAGGTAATACATATGAAATTATTTTAACCCTTTCACAAAAGAAATGAGAAGGATTCTCACAGTACTACTAACTCCTGTGAAAAAACTCAGCTTGTGATAATGTATTTGATTTTTAACTTTTGCAGTAAGTGTCAACTTGGTTTGAGTGGTGTGTGGGATATTGATTTACCAGGCACTTAAACCTTGTAAAGTAGAACATTTTCAGAGAAGTAGGAAATAATTACAGCTTAATAAGGATTGCTTTGAGCATTTGAAAAAAGTTTAGATCTTAGGTTCAAGAGCTTTTCTGCTGTGCAAGTGAATTTCTTTTCAGTAATGCAGTTTTTTAGCTTAGGCGGAATTACAAAGGTAGATACATTAACAGTTCATTCCCAAACTTCCATGATCAGCCTGCAATCTTTCTTACCTATTCCATTACAGCTACTTTGATTTGGATATCGTTAATCTCAGTATAATTCCAGAATTAAATATTTTACATGCAATAAAATTAGCTTTTCTCATTAATCTTTCAGGTTTATGCTAGGTTTACTTCTTAAAAGGTACAAAAGCGTAAATTTTCTGCATGTGAATTTTACAGAAAATTAATTTGATCTAAAAATACTTCCTGAAAGTCTTTTTTAAGAGAGTAGGCTATGATGTGCCAACACCTGATTATTTGAAACTGTTTTTCTCTGAGGCAAAGAAATATAAACAGAACTTAACTCGTTTTTCTTTTTTTTTATTTTCATTATTTCATCATTGAGCTGAGATAGTGCAAGTGACAGAGATCTTCAAATCAGAGATATGTCACACATGAACCAGAGTGTCTAAGTCCCACATTAACATACTAAATATCATACTTCAGTCTAGCTAGTGGAGGAAAGCTCTCGCTCCAGTGAGTTATGAACTTTGTGCCGTTTCTTTTCATAGTCATAAACTGAATTGAGAGTTCGTGCACATTTGCATCTTATTTAAGATAACTTGGCGTGTCTTTTATCTAGCAGCCGTGTTCAAGTTTTTGAACTTGTAATGCTTTTTTAATTGCTGCTTTTGCAATAAGAATTTCTTGACCTAGAAAGAAACATTGGTTTTTGGAGTGCTGTTGTCCTTTTTATGGTGCCTTAACTTTACCTTAAGCAAAGTTCTGATTGTTTTTGGTTTTATTGTTGTATTTCAGTGAATCTCATAGCAGCAGTCAGCATCTAGTCTTTTATTACAAGAGATAATTGCCAAATTGTTAGCTAATGGTACAGCTACAGATAGGTATATGCACTGTATGGGATGGAGAAATTGATGAAGGATTTAGGCTAAATGTTACTTCTAATTGATTAAGGAAGTCACAATTTAGAAATACGAAAACAGAAGATTTTTAGATGTAAAGTAGCATTAAAACAGCTAATTAATATCGTCGTTGAGCTAACAAATCATAGTGGTCATATGCCCTTAGACTGAGCAAACATGGAGGAATTTCTGTGTTCTTTTTCTGTTTGAAAATGGGAAGAAACAGCCATCTTAAACATACTCTTAAAAATATGTATTATATAGCAGTTTCATTGTTGTGCTTTGTTTAGTCACATTCTAACACTGTTTTAACCTGGAATTACATCACATTTGTAAAAACACTTGCACATTCTGGTAATCGATTAAGCACCAATGGTTGCTAAACTGTGAAAGGAAAATTTGATACTGTATTGAATCTCTTCTTTGAGGGGAAATTTTTTCTTTCTAAAAAGCCTATCTTAGTCCTTTATGGTTGTTTTTAATAGAAAAACATAAAACCATTTGGGTTAAAATAGAAACCGATAGCAAAATGTACAACAGTAAAAATGGATTTATGGAGAATAGATATGTTTAAAATGAGGGATAAATTAGCAAGAAAGCAAAAAACTGGAAACCAGGAGCTTTTAGTAAAAATAAGAGGTGGAACAAAGAAAAGCTGTAAGAATGCTTGTCTGGTTTGGAGTTTGGTTTATTTTTCTGAGATATCCTTCTGCATACTGAATTTACAATAATCACAATTTATTCCTTAATTGGTCTTTTGGGAAATTAATTTATGCATTCAAAACGAGAGGCTTAAGAGAATTGAATTTTTATTTTAAATTTATTTTAACAAAACTAAAATTACTTCTTAGCACACTAATGACAGTTAGCTTTGGCTTTCCATATTAAGGAAGTCTAGTGGAAAAATGTGACAGAAGGGGCAAGGTTAAGTAATTATTATGTAGCTATTAAGAATTTGCTTTTTGAGCCATTTCTTGCTAACACTGCCTGTTTCCAATAGCTTCAGGTCTACAGATGCATATATTTGTTGCAAGAGTCGGAAAATAGAAGCTGTCTTTATTCTGTATTGTCAAAGGCTTATTTGGATGTTGTTTGTGCAAGAATTAGTTCGGACCTCTTACTAATTTCAAGGTAGAAAGACAGTGTTTGAGAGACAGATATGCAGATTTTTTAGACTGACTTATGAAATGGTAGAAAAGTATCTTAAGTATTTGACATCTCCCCTCAGTCACTGTGGAAAAAATAGCCTCAGTTGGATTTCCCTGACATGTTTCCTTTCTAAGAGAAAATCTGGTGTTTAGCAAGGCAAATATTTTTGTATTTCCTCACTAAAGGTGACAGGTTGCCATTGTCATGTTGGGTTTTCAGGAACGTTAAGGACCAGGAGACTTTTATTTAACAGCTTTTTTTAACAGCTATTTGTATAAGTAGCTGTTTTCTTGCCTTACATCGAGTTGGCGCTGTAAGTTGTAGGCATTCATACCTGTGACGTGCTGTGTTGCATTTTTTATCAAAATGCAATCTTGTAGTGCGTTAAAAAATTGTTGCTTGCCCTGTATAGTTTTGCTGTCTATTCAAGAAGAATTGTCGGGGTTTGTATTAAATGTGTAGATCTTTTTTCTACCAAAAAATAATTTAATAAAAACATAGCAAACACTTGAAGATAGTATCTGCTGGAGTAGAAGAGTAGCTATAACTGATGCAGGTGAAGCTGATCAGTTTTTCAGTTGTGGGCAGTACTCTGCTTTTGCCACATTGCAGTACATTTATCTTCCTCTCGTATAGCCTGTTGGCTGGATAAAAGACAGCTCCCACAGTGGCTGGTCTAGAGCTATGCAGGGGTTGGTTTGTGTCTTGATAGACAGGGAGGATGCAGGGAGACAACATGCTGAATGACTAGCTAGCTGGTGCCTCTTCTCTTTGGGAAGACCAAACAAAGCATGCTGGGTTTTAGCTGTCAAGTGGACCAAACAGGCTTTCAGCTGCTGGCAAGCCAAACAAATGGCTTTACAAGGCTTTTTTTTAAAGCATGTACTTACACGGTTGCTTTCACTGTTACATAGGAGAGATGATTTCCAAATTTAAAACACTAATACTTCATCTGTCATCTTGCACGGTTTTTTGACTTCATTTTGAAGGGGGAAAAGAGGGAAGGACAGAGTATAGACACAAGTGGAGGTGTCTTAAGTGTGAAAATAAGAGACGTTTTTACTCCATCTGGCTGTGAGATTCATGTTCTGGGACAGACTTCTGTGCAGCGTCCTGAATTCTGCTGTTGCAAGGAACTCGGTTCAGTGGCTTCGTTACTGTAGTAGGGTATCGTGATGTGGAAGGACATAGTCCCCAAGTGTGTGTATCTCAATATTGAGGACCAGTTCCACAAAGAACAACAAATTTAGAAGACAGATCTCTCATTGGACTCTTTCAGAGACACCAACTAAGTCTGAATCAGCCTGTACTTTCTAAGATTGCAGAGCTTCCTAGTGGAGGAAGAAAATTGCATTAGTCAAATCAAGGAGATGTTAGGAGGTGTGAACCATGTAGTCAAATTCATGTGGAAGATGAAGGTGACTTAAGTACTGAGAATTGCCTTTTTTTCCTCTCATTTGTCCAATGCAACATTTATATACCATGCAGATCCCAATGCACCCCCAGGTTCTACACTGGTACTAGTTTCTTAGAGATGGGAATACTCTCCCTATGATCACATTTTCACTGAAGTACCTACCCTTTCCTGCAACTGTTATCGTAATACTTTTATGATTCAGTAGCAACCATTAGCAATACCATGTGGATAATGTTGTTTTGCAGAATATCTGATCCAATGCGAAGATAGAACTGGATGTCACCCCCCTTGTGCTGGAATTTCTGTCTGTGCATCTCACAGCAGCACCATATATACATATGTATATGCATATATATATATGCATACCAGTATATATTTGTATATGTATATATATATACATGCATATGTATGCTTTTTTATATAGATATATATGAATATGTGTGTGTAGATGTACACAGACACACATGTATATTGTACAATGTGAGAGTTAATCTGATTTCTTTTCACTGGAGGTATGAAGTGATCCGGTTTTGACCTTGGGTGGTCATCCTCATAGCAGTGGGTTTTTGCTTGTCTGTTTTCTGGGAGTAGTAGATGGGATTAACTGGTAGATTTTCTTTAAAGTTATTTTTAAGCAAAGGGTTCATTGTCAAAAGCTTCAGTCAATATAATATTTCTGTATGTGTAGAAAGACCCTCTAGTACATTATTTCATAAAATGTAATGTTTGAGAGATCGGGTGGCTTGGTAGTACTACTGTAGTGTAAGGCTGTATATGGTCAGACACATAAACGTGAGTGCTGTTGCAACATCTTGAGGTTTTTGTTGTCTTTTTAAAGACTAGCAACAGAAAAATCTTGCTCCATTAAAACTTGCTGTGTTCCTAAACGTTACCCTTAAGGAGATCTGAGCATGTTTGGCTGACTTTTTTTTACATCTGTAGCTGTGTCCTCAAAACCATAATGGCTTTATAAAAGAAATTGTATTTTTATGTTTATTTAGATTTTGTGGGTTTGTGTTTATTTTTAGTGTGATGCATTGCAACCTCATGAGTGTTGAAAGGAAGTAGGGTTCCGGCTATTCTGACTAAATGGAATGGTTGCTTTAACTGATATGTTCTGTAATGGAAAACAGATTAAAATGTCATTTTCATGGGGTAATTCACCTCTGCTAGCTGTGGTCATACAGCCTCTTGGAAAGAGCTTAAGCAAGTAAAAGGTATAACCATTGACATAGGCAAGTTAAGAAAGGGTTTCTTATTTTATTCCTGCTTGTTATCTTTCGTGCTATTACTGTTTAGTTGTAAGTACATTTCATTAAAAGAATTTGGGGTTCCTAAATCATCTCAGTGATTAAGGCCCTGTGTATTTTAAATACTTTCATTTTCCCTACTCAGAAGCAAGCTAAAAGCATGCGCTTGTACCAGGTGTGATTATGTTAGTAAGCTCTTCAACGGCAAGTATGTATTACAGTTGAGTGTTTGACATAGAAAGAACATGTAAAAGTATGCTGGAGTCTGAACAAAATTTGTGACTATCTGGCATTTTTTTTGTATTTTCAGAACAAATGACAAAAAGCATGTATCTGTTGCAGACCATATGCTACTTGTCTGTAAATTCATCAGACGTGAGGTATTCAGTTAATAGCTTGTGACTTCTCTTCAGTTTTTTAAATCCAAACCACACCTGTGTCAAAATTGCTATTTCTACAGTGCGGTTTTGGAGGTAGAGCTATCTAATCCATTATGATTCTTTACTTTCTTTTGTTTAACGTTGACTATCAGAGCAGCTTGCTTAAATTCATCACTGCGGTTAGACCCAATCACGGTAATGCGATTGAAACCTTAGCAGTTTCTCTAATATTGCGAAGACTTAACGATCCTAACTTCAGAGAACATATCAAACACTATCAAATTACTTCAGTCTTTTTATGACTTTTCCATTTTTTCAGTCTGGGAAATGTTGAGTAATTCAAAGCACGCAACCTCAGATTTTCTGACATTTCAAAGTTAATTCTGCCTTTTTGAGGTATGCCAAGTTAAAACATATTACCAGTAGTTACATGACAAGAATGGATGTTTAACATATGTATCACTGGGAGAATTGTAGGACACTGGCAGGAAGTGGAGAGGTCACAGAACGTAAATCCGATTTCCAATTTACACTAAAGCTGTGTGAGCTGATACATTTGAAAAACATGCTTTGTTAATTTTCTGTCTAGTTTTTCTTAGTAATTTATGTAGCTAATTATTTGTCTTGTGTTGTCAGTTTCTAAACATCTGTACAAAGGTTGGTTGGTAGTAGTAAACGATTAGGAATTGGGCATCTGTTGCAGAAGTAGTGTTTTCTCTGTATCAGTTTTCTTTAGTTTACTAGTAAAACATGATCAAATATGGCTTGTGTCCTACACCAAAAGGATTATGAGCCCAAGAGTCCAGGACCCAAAACATATTCATCCTATGCAGTTTGTTGTTTTGCAGGTTTTATAGTTAGCCTGTGTTTCAGATTAAGTGGACTGATCTGTTCACACTTCAGTCACTCGTTTTGCTAGGTAGTACATTTCACACTGTCACTTTGCCCGTTTGCCATGTGAAAGTAGATTGATGCGTATTGATTAGGTATTAGTTCTTGATCACTGACCTGTTCCTTTCATGCAATTCAAGGTAGCTAGGAATCTCTTAGCGTTCTGGGGTTTGGGTTGGTTGGTTTGTTTTGGTTTTTTTCAGGGGATCAATTGATCAGTGAGCTGTCAGTAGAAGCTTTTAGCTTTCAATTTCCGTAGTTGAATGTAGACCACGATATAAGCTAGTTAGCTTGTATCTGACCAAAACAATTTGAAGACTGTAAAACTGGTTAAGAACTGAAGTGAGGAAGTCAGTCATCTAGTCTTCTCACTGGTTTTGAGAAGGCATGTTATGGTTTTAATAACTTCAGGTACAACAGGACAGTTACTACCTTGAAGTGTACATTGTATTACCAAAGCTGACTTATGATTGACCTGATGTTTGTAACAGTGTAAACAAAATACCGATATGAAGATTTCTGTATTGGCTCTATGGATAGTAATCTTCACTATTAATAACATTATGATTTACATGGATCTTAATTCTGATTGTCCTTTGTCTCCCTACGAATGCAGCTTGTTTGGCTTTTTTTATCAGGTAGAAAAATGAGGGAAAATTACTCTGTAATTATCTATTATCTCTAAAGCATTTTTTCAGATAGGACTAGGGGATACAGTGTGTCTTCACTTCTGCATCTTTTCAAAATCAATCTTCTATATCTAGTCTGAGATTTTGCTGTTGTACAGGGGAAAACGCTAAGCGGATTTTTGGCCTAGTCTTGACAAAAAATTAATACAATACCCAGTTGTCATTTTAGTGGAAAAGATGGCATTATATATTTCAATCTAAGTCGTTTGTGCAAAAAATACAGAATGCACACATATGCACACACATGTACATGCATGCTTACATGTATATAGCATGTTTACTTTCCAGGTTTAATACTGTATTCTTTTCTGGTATCACTCACCATTTCTTCTCACTCTTCCTGAAATTTCCAGGGTATTCTGTATTTTTAATTTAATGAAGAAACTTAACTTCTGGGTTAGTGGTTGGTTGTTTGGGGTTTTTCTTAAACACATAGAAGGCAATTTTTGAAAAATTATTCCGATTATGTTTTTTAAGGATCTAATGTGCTTTAAAGTTTATTAGCAGGGAATAATAACTTTATATATGTAAGAAATCATTTGCCTTCCCATCTGTGTTAGTTTTACATTTAATTTTTTCTGTGAACTACTCTGGTTTCAAATCTGCATTATGATGTGGTAGGGGTGTGAGGCTTAAGTGTCTGTAGATTAAAGAAAAATCAGTGAATATATGTCTTGGTCGCAAGCATAAAACCTCTAGATTCTCTTGTGAATATCAGACTAATTTAGACACCAGCTAACTGGTCAGAGATTTGCTGGATGCCTTTCCTCTGTTGGTTGCTGTTTCCTAAGAAGTAAGTTAATGAGGGTTGTGGGAAGGAGGCAGAGCCCTACATGTTCTGGGGAAAAAGGACTTTTAAAGTTAGGACATGGAAGAGCTAAACCACCCAGTCAATTTTGTTCTAATGCAAATAAACATGGGTTTGTATTTGTTAGGCAATCAGATATTTGGAGAAATTGTTGTCAGTTAATTGGATATTAAGAAGCTATAGTATGTTTTGGTTAAATTTATTAGATTTTGGTAGTTGACTCTCTTGCTTTTCAGTAAGACAATACAATGTGAAAACAAAAACTGCTTCCTATGTTTAGAGGTTGTCGTCTTCTAAGGAAAGTTTTTCAAGTGTGGAGTTTACAGTAGACTAGAAAAATGCTTTCAGACTTAGCTATTATGAACAAATGCAAAAAGAAAAAATGTGCAATGGTTTGTGTAATGGTGAGAAAAGAAGTAAACTATAAAAACATACACAAATGAAAACGTATTTTCAAATGAGAGAACAGACAATGTAATTCTGCTCAGTATTAAAAATAATTAAGAAGGTTGTTTCCTAGTTTCTCTTGAAAAGAAACTATATAAATTTTGAAAAGTATATTAACTGTAAGTTAGGAAATTGAGTGGCGTAGGAGAGTAAGACGTAGCTGTACAAAGCAGTGGAAATAGTTTTTAAAGTTTACATTGCCAGGAATTACCACGTTCAAAATTTGTAGCTGTTAACTTAGAGTTTAATAAGGTTTATAGTGAAGTTATTTGGTTGATGACTGAACAGAAATGTGCATTTCTGAAAAGAAAAAGCCTCTTTATTAGTTACATTTTTATGATTAGGCTTCTGTACTAAATAAAAATCTTATTTTTAAGGTATTAATAGTAGGTAATTGTGAAAAGAGAGATAGTGAGATTTTTGACTGAATACTTACAGTAATTGATATGTTCAGTTTCAAAGCAAGAAAACTCTCTGTCACAGTGGAGCTTATTTTTATTAATCCCCTTGACCCAGGCAAGTTTGTTTTCATGTTTAATTCAAAAATCTCAACCCTACCCCCCACCTCCTTGTCATGTTAATAACTTCTGTGCTAGTGGCTCAGTTTTTCTGTCTGCTGAGATGCGCTTTCTCAATTCCCTATAGAATCTAAATCAACATTTTTCTAATTTCTTTTTTTTAAGCCTTTTATCCAGTGTTTTCATAGATCTGTCACAGTTTTTCTTCTCATGGAGAAAACCAGCACATGGTGAGTGGCTGTTCTTTCAAAGAGTTTTAATTGTTCATGGCGATATAGATCTCTTCCCATTTATCTTAAGTCATCTATGGAACAAACTTCCTGTTTTTTTCTGTTTCCAACTCCACTTATTTTTCAAATCTCATGTGAAAATATATCTTATCTCTCATGTATTCCTAAAATCACAAAATTTAATTTATTCCATTTCAGTGATGAGCCTCCACCCTGTTAGATGCTTGACCAGTCAGATAAATATTGCACAATTTCCTGATGCTCACTAATTTAAATAAGTAATTTACATACATAAATATTGTTTCTGAAGTGCACACACGTTACTAGAATCTCACTTTGCCACTGAGATGGATAAGATTACTGTAAGTATATTGGATTTAGTGGTCAGAATCTAAATTCTGATTCTTCAGAAGCTGTAGATGTGAATTACAAGAAGGAATACTTGAAATGCAGTTTTGAGCATTTCAATTAAATTTTCCCACATGATTTTTCAACTCAGTGTTTACATGCTTTTTTTGAATAACTCTGAACACTGGGAAGGGAGTGCTGGATTATGTTAGCAAGGGCTCAGTACTGTGTGGAATCCAGCTGTGTGGCATCTGCTCTGGAACTTGTTAGTATGCAGATGTTTGGAAACAGAGGGATCAGATGTGCAGTTTACTACAACTTGCATAGGCATATCTTAAAGGAATCTTTTTTCTTTGCTGCTGCGAGTTAAATAAGAAACAGTAGTACAACTATGTAAGTTTCAATGAGTGTCTGGCCTTGTCATTGGACATTGAAAAAGGTAAAGATAGAAAGTATTCCTGTAAGTATTTGTATATATCTGTGAATTACAATAAAAGCATTTGTTCCTTCAGAAAATCTGTTTTTCATGTTTTTACTGTCAGTTCATTTATATCATGCTTCTCCAGTTCATAGATCTTTTTTAGAGAATTTTCTTAGAATTTGCTCTTAGAAAAATACTAAAGTTTGCATGCATTAAAGATTTTAGAGCATTTATGTACCAGAATTCTACCTGCATAAATACATGCATGTACACTGAAGCCAAATTTCTCTTAGAAAATTGATATTATCTGGTAGGGAATAAGGCACTGCATGATGAAGTGCAGATACTAAGTTCACTTTTTTAGTTATTTAACAAAAGTCTTAAAGTAAAGCCAAAGCCTAACTATGAGAATATTTATCATGTTATGTCATTTTTGTGGTGAATACTTCGCAAGGAAGATCCTCTGAATCTTTTAAAAGTATTTTTAAGAATAATTTAATACATCTGGTTGATAACCCTTAGAAATACTTCTTTGTCTTGCCTTTATTTCCTATCAGAGTTCCAACTTGCATTCCAGTTTCTTTTACATGATCTTTGTATTTCCCTTGTAGAAAATACTGTGGCTTCATGAAGATCATTAAAATAGAGACATGCATTTTCTTTCTTCACTTAAGTTCCACAGAGTAGGCTTTGAGATTACCAGAAATGTTTAGCACCTTTCCTAAAGCTGAGAGAAAAATACAGGCAATAAACACAGGAGGAAAAATACACAAGGTCTTAGAAAGTTATCGTGAGAATAGGAAGCTCAGTTGTTCAGTGAAGGACCCAACTGAAAGGTGATTAACTGCTGTCCTGTCTTGTCCTGTGCCTCAAATGATGAAAAATGAAAAAAAAAAAAAGGCAGCCAAGGGGAGACCTTATCGTGCTCTACAACTACCTGAAGCGAGGTTGTAGCAAGGTGGGTGTTGGTCTCTTCTGCCAAGTAACGAGCGATAGGACAAGAGGAAACAGCCTCAAGTTACGCCAGAGGAGGTTTAGTTTGGATATTTGGAAAAATTTCGTCACCGAAAGTGTTGTCAAGCACTGTGTAACAGGCTGCCCAGGGAAGTGGTGGAGTTTGTTCAGATCAATTATTACTGCTGCCAATAGCTGTTTTTTATATAATTTTATATAATACTTAGATATCTGTAGAAGACGAGCACTTTATAGAGCAAGGTTAATACCCTTATCCCTGGTTTAGGATGGGGAACACTAGTGTAGAGAAGGGAAGTTCCTTGCCCATAGTCATGCACAGAATCAGTGGTAGAGCTAGGGTTAGAGTCTGCATCTTCGTTAAGCAATTACTTAGTGATGGCTTCTTAAAAATAGTGTGATATTGGGAGGGGAGACTGTTTTAGATTAAATACGTCTAATATTTTCTTTTTAATGAGAACATTGCCTAACCTATGAAAAAAATTTGTCTCAATATGTGGAATTGTCTCTATCCAGATTTTTGTTATCCCTACTAAAGGAAATAGATTGCTTTCTGCCATTGTCTGTTTAGCCAGCTGTAAGCCCTGTTGGACAGATTGCATGGTGTGCTGATTAATGATACAGGCTGTGGGTGATTAGCCAAGCATGTAATGAGGTCTGTAGCTTCCACTGTATTATAGAAATGCCATTGATCAATATAACCACACAGTCTGTAGCGCCTTCTGCAGAGTAAATTTAGGCTAGTGGGGAAAAGTGGTGTCGCCCCTGAAGAGCTGCTGCTGTGCTTATTTTTAGAGGAGCCTTAAATTTAATCTAAGGATTTGAAGGTTTGGTGGGGTTTTTTTGCCTTGATATCTTTCTTCTGGTGATTACGTGCATCTCCCTATCCCCTTTTTTTCTTGCAGAATAAATCCAAAAGACTTAATATGCATGTGATAAATTTGGGAGATTGTATTTCTACATCTGCTTAAAGTGTTCGTTTCGTATCCCAGCATCCAAGGGCAGGAGGCAGAATAGCTTGATGAATTCTGACAAACAGCATGCTGTTTTATAAAATGTTACTAGATCAAGCTGTCAGATGTCAAAGACTGTGTATGCTGCTTTTGTAGCTGAATATATTTTTTTATATATAAAATCAGCACTGCTTAAATACTTTTCAGAGAATGCCGAAAATACACAATATGTTTATAACTTCCATTTCACATTTTTAATGCTGTAATTCTGCTATAGGAATGGGGTTTTTTTTCATACTGTGTCCTGAACAGTCATCAGCATCGCTTCTTCGAGGCTATATAATTTCAGATTGTAGAGCAGAGTTGGTTCATAAATTTTTTTCTTAATGAGTTTTTCCCAGAGCAATAACATGAGGCAATTCATTTGCTTATTATTACTACTCTATTAAAATTTCTGTAAATATCTTTTTCTAATTTATAGGTAGTAGCTCAATTCCAAATTTCTTTCGCATTATGAAGCGACAGTTTACTGAAACAGAATGGAGTGTAATCAAGTCTATGAGTAATGAATGGATGCAGCTGGACATGTTTCATCGGCACTGGGTAATACTTTTTTTTCAGTTTAAAGACTGCAATGCTATAACCTGCGTGTTCTTCTTTGTTATATTTTGTTATTAATTTCATAGAATCATTAAATAGTTTGGGTTGGAAGGGACCTTAAAGATCGTCTAGTTCCAAAGCTCCTGCTATTGGCAGGGTCACCTTCCACTAGACCAGGTTGCTGAAAGCCCCATCCAGCCTGGCCTTGAAAAGGTAATTATGGTAGAAATTGCATACTTTTTATAATTACATGTTCATGTGGAGAAAATATTTTAATGGGTTTTATATTTTAGTGATTTTCTTTAATGTCCGAATAACTTTGTGAACGATAGCACAACTGACATTCTAGAAGGATTTATGAGTAGTTGTAAACACATACCCAGAACAAGCTAAAGGATTTGTATCTGTCTATGTGTCGCGGGGGAGAGTGGTTAAGGTTTAACGGTCGCTCAAAGAATCACCACCACAGATATGAGGGAAAGGTGATTTTTAATATGAGTTTGTGAAAAGGTGCGACTTTACAGAATTCGATGGCAAGATTCACTCTATTACTTACTGTGTGAAGGGATTGTGAAAG
>VZSC01016082.1:150894-180170 GCA_013398225.1 Steatornis caripensis | reverse complement strand
TTTTTTTTTTTTTTTTTTTTTTTTGTTCCTGGAGTATTTTTTGGTACTCTATGAAATTCAGCCCAGGGTGTGCAGGAAGTTCACTTAAGCATATTCAGACCTGACTTCTGAACAGTGTCTAAGTTTTCAAAGTTCTTCATTAGTTGGTTTTGAATGGGACTAGTGATTGACTAACCCCCATTAGTTAGTGTTTTATGTTAAATGTTTGAAATGGAAGAGGTGTCTTCAGCTCCTTTGGGTCTCTTGTTTCTTGTCCATACAATCTGGAAGAAACGCGTGCTTTTGTGGGTTTGGAGTTAGTGTGCTGATTGGCTGCTGTCTATGGAAATGGAGAGATGCAAAAAACCTGCCTTTGCTTAATTGGAACATTAGTTTGGGCTCAGTCTTCTGAGTGTTGGGTTTTGGGGTGTTTTTCCTTCTTGAAAGTTATTGAGACTTTTCAATAAAACATCTGTTCTGTTAGATTTGGTGGAAAGTGATCAATAGCATCTAATGTGGTTTAAAGATTGTAGAGAGAAAGAACAGGTAGGGACATGGTTTAGTGGTGGACTTGGCAGTGTTAAGTTAACAGCAGGACATGATAATCTTAAGAGTAGTTTCCAACAGAAATTATTCTATGATTCTATACAATGATCTCAAATTGTTTAGTTGCCCTAAGAAACTGAGCTTTAAAAAAACCGAAATAAATCATTATACCATTTCTCTACATCTCAGAGGCACGTTCAGTGAACCACTTAAAGGAAGAAATGCAAAAGACATTGTGACTTTAAAATTGTCTGTAAAGGGCACCTTGTTCCAGTTTGCCATAAATTTGTGCAGCTGGTATAGAGCTGACTAGCAATTCAAAGAATACGTACTTTGCAATTTCACACTCAAGCGCACTTTTCAGCAAGAGTACTAAGTTTCCATTATGCCTTTACGTTTTGAAAACATGTACATTGTTGGAGACTGCTGTTCCAGTAGAGCTTGTCTAAATGACAAGTTTCTGGTCTATGCTTGCTTTGTGTAGTATACAAACTACATGTATGGTACACATGTAGTAAAACAGAATGACTGTACCAATAACACTTAACTTGCAGTATAAGTTGTCCTCTTCACAGTTCATTCCTTTCAGCATTCCTAGCCACACTTGATTTTGTGTTACTATAGAAGTCTACCCATACTAAGTCAACCTTCTTACTGCTATTGCCATACTCTCCAGTATGTCTTGAAATTCGCTAGCTGGAATTGTGGACTGGCAAAAGAAAATCTTAGGAAATGTATTACAACGTCTTGCAATAAAATGCTTTCTGTATTAATGCTAACAGTATACCATTGTCAAGGAAGCATCTACCGTTTTCAATTGACTTCTGGAACTCCTAATTTTCATCTTTGATGACATGCCTGTGGTTGATTGACTAAAATAGCCTGAAGATGATTATGTAGATAGCTCCCTGTATTACTTAAATGCTTTATTATTATTTGATTTTTTCTTGCTACTTAGTAATTACTGCTAGAAGCTTAATTTAATTTGTGTCTGAGGAATGTGTCCTCTTCCATGATTGTTCCTGCTTTCCAAGAGCACAGCCTTATAATGAGGCAGATGGTAGTATTTCACAGAAAGGATTTATTATCAAGTTTAAGTTAAATATAAGCTTAATTGGGATATAATTTCATTTAAATATAAACATTTATTGAAATTAAATTGAAAAAATAATTAGTTTTTCAGTTACCAATCCCAGCCGAAAATTAAGCATCACTTTACTTTGTGTTCTCCCAAGTTTCTTTTAATTTTGTGCCCATTTTCTTACTTACAAAAGTGGTTTTTTAGTTCTGTTACTTGCCCTTGAGCCAAATTCTTGAAACAATTTATTAACTGCAAACACTAATTTTGAGAGATCTGAGTCATCCAAGAGAAGTCATTAAGAATTACCTGTAAGACTGCATATTGCTGATACTGTGTTTTTCTTGTGTTTCCCTATTGTGCTGAGTTTGCTTAAGTGAACTTTTTCTATCAAATAAACATAATGATTTTACAGTTTTGCTTTTCAGATCTGCCTTATCTTTATGGAAGATTATCAAAGAGAGCAAGGCTGTTTAAAATCCAATTATTACATCTTTCAGGTTGTCATGTTCCAGTTTTAAAGACAATCTAATTTACCAAAAACAGGGGAGAAATAAAGGAGACTTTACCTATTTAAATTACAGAAAATATTTGGAAATCTCCTTCAGAAAGTACCATGTAATGTGAAAAAAGCAACTTAAAAGCATAAAGACTAGGAAAAGATCTACCACATTAAAATTGTCATGACAAAAAGGTCAAGAGAGGTACTAGTGAATCGGAACAAGTGAAAGCAAACGCTGTTCATACACCCTGTAACTGTTCACAACAAAAGCAAAGCCTGTTTGTATTGGAGATAGACTTTTCTGTGAAAATTTTTTTTAAAAAAATTTCTTTCTCTTGTTTCATTGTAAATACCAAATCAACTACCTTGTTGTGTAGTTGACTCTTTGCAGTCCCTTCACCAAGGGTTTAGTTTTGTTCGAAGTGTCTTTCCCCTCCTCCACTCCTCATACATTTCTGAGCTTGGATAGAAGGCAGTAGCTCAAAAACAGCCTCTTGTTGTTTGGTCTTGATGGATCAGTTTAGCTTTAGGCACTTGTTTTCATACAGTACTCTAGAGAATGCTACTCAGATTTCCTATGACTGTTTTGGAAGCAGTAGGAGGAAAAATAAAGTAAAACTTAATTTAAAAACATTAATTTTAAGCTACATCTATGTGTGTTAAATGTGCTTTATTACATACGCAGTGCTCGCTTTGCTCATTTTAAAAAGGTGAATTTGTTTAGTAATAATTAAAAGTTTACTAGCCCAATGATGAGTGATACAGTGTTTGTGTTAGGGTATTAATTTAGGATAGAGTAATTATTCTGATGATAATTACTGTTATGAGTAATTCAATATGCTCCATTTATTTCCTTTGGAAAAAAATAAACTTACAGAATGAAATACTAGTTAGTTTTAATAAAAGTGAAATAATTTGATTGATAGCAATTATAACAAGTTTTATAACTTAAAGAGATAAACCTAAATTTATAATATTATCTCTGTAGCAGATCTGATATGTGGAGAAAAAAATCCTAATTACTGATTTGCAAAACGTTAAGTGTATTAATGGCTCCTTATTGGTCCCTGTTTTGTACAGTTAATCAGGAAGAATGGCTGGGTAGCACTTTCTGGAATCTAATATTAAGGAAGAATCTTAGGTGAGACATGATGCTTCTGTTTTGGTCCCAACCTCAATTTTGGATGCAACCAGTTTATATAGGAAGCACTCAATTTATCCTAGACTGCACTGGCATCGCTGCTGCTACACAAACAGTTGTTTGCCTTTTTTCACAACAAATATTTTCTTGGTTTCTCTATATGCAAACACATTACTTCCAGAATGTGAATTTCAAACTGAGATTACCTGAGTCAATTTGAAACATGTTTAGTAGTTGGTGTGCAGCTGTAATGGAGTCTTTCACCCTCGGTAAGAGAAGTTGCATTGTCAGGAGTAAATAGGAATGAAAACTTTTTTACTAGCTAATCCAGCTGGATTCACACAGCCATCAATCGGTTCTGCTGACTGGGAAGGTACAGTTTCCTCAAAAGCTGTCTGCTTTTGAGTGAATCCAGAACGTTTTGAAACCCAGACGCATCAATTCTGCCAAACCTCTGAAATGAGGTCATTATAAGGCTCAGTGTGCCTGTAGCTTGAACAGCTCTAGTAACACTTTGGTTCTGTGCAGGGAAAAGCAAACTTTGATCTGTTACATGTCTTCTGGCCTATAGAGAGGAATCTTAACAAAACAAAGGTAAAGGAACTCCTCCTTTAACTCAGAGGAATTCCAGGATGGTTCTCTTCTTTCTCTTTTTGTTTAATCATCTATTTCCATTTAAGAAGTTGCATTTATTTTATAAGCTGATATAGCAGATCTCCAGATAAATAGGAGATATGATTTCAGTATGTTTCATTAACTCCATACTTTAAATTTTTTGCTGGCTGCTAGTAGGGGCCAGGAAAGATCTTCCCCTTCTTTATTTGTTTTGGATTTACATTTCTCAGAAGAAACAAAGATAAGATGAAGGGCGTAGTTTGTTACTTTATTGTAAAATGCTGAAAAATCTTTTGCGATCACAGTATACGTGAAGAAAATTAGCTGGAGCCTTCTGAATTCGTGATCCATTGGGCAGAGTCTCTGCAGGCAAGTGGTACCTGTTATCTAAACAGTCAGTACCTGCTAAATGCAGCTTTGAGCTGACAAAATTTTACTTGATTAACGATACGTAAAATACTGCTGATGATACTTTGTGCAAGCAAGAAGTAATACATAAGGTCACATCACAAAAAGAAATTTCTGTGCATTTAGCTTAAAGCTGTAACACAATTGTTTGCAGACTTCTGACTGCGAATGTAGGCCAGTGCTGAATGTGCTGTGCTGTGTCCTCTGTTCTCAGCAGTCTTTAACCTCTTGGACATGTAAAAAAGGGGGAAAGAAGAAAACGAAGTGATGGAAAAACTGAACGTAGTAATTTTTTCCTTCTAGACAAACACAGAACACTGCCACCCTAGTACTATATGAATTGTTTGGCAACACTTGATCAAACATCTAGTTTTCGTAGTATTTTTTGGTTTTGAGGAAGTTTTAGAAATGTGCGTGATGAGTACAAATGGTTAGACTTCATCAGACTTGAGGTAGCATTCTTTCTGCTTGACTTACTTTCAGTCTTGTACCCTAGTAAAGGAACACAAAACCTAGTAAAATAATTCATAGTAAATACACCCGTAGCTCTTACAGTCATCGGAAGTACCCCTTACACTGAAGATTTGTTAGTGTTTCTCATGTGCATTAAATGCTTCTCCTAATCTAGACAGAATTGAAATAGTAGTTTTCTTACTAGCCTTACAGAAAGGTAAAACAACTCAGCTTGATGTTTTGTTTTTAAGTAGGTAAGAGAGGCAAAGTTCACTGCTAAATCTGTCAAATAGGCAGTTTTGATGCTGAAAAGATCAAAGTAAAAACACAGTTTTTATCCCACACCAGCACCTGTCTGCCAAGACACCCACACCTTTGCCATTAAAGTCCCCCAAGCTTATAGTTGCACTGCTGCTACACGTGACTAGAGCTGCTGCTGAGTTGGCTTGGGTAGATCTGAGCTGAGCATCGTGGCACTTTTGTTTACAAGGCTGTTTGGGAATCACAGAAATTATATCCTTGCAACTAAAATCTCTTAAAATCCTGTATAGGAGATCAACAGTAGAGAAGCCTAATGCAGACTAACAGCACTGTTTTAAAAGACATTTTGCTTAGGTTAAAAGGGGGGAAAAAACCACAACCAACAACAATTCAGAGAAAATAGGAGGACATTGTGATACTTTCTTTGTAGTATAATGTAGTGCGGTTAGCATACTTCCCAAGGAAGTGGAAATTGGAGGTTGAGTCTACTAGCTGATTTTCATATTAATAGTGATATCTATCTAAATTGTTCATTTTTCTAGGTAAAATTCTTGTTATTTTAGAAAGTTTTTGTAGAAATTATGTGAAAATTTCGGGGTAGGGAAACAAGGAAAACATTTTCTGTCCTTGTATATAGGTATGTGTGTGTATATATAAAAAGCCCACAGGTTTATGACTTGACTATAGAATTAAACATTATTCAGAAATAGTATATAAAAGTGGTTTTTTCTGAAATTCATTGTTTGGGATGAATTCTTAGCCTTTCTAGAGGAAAACAGTTTTAAACAAGACTATTACATAGATACACTGTATTGCTAAATATATAGTTATATATCTAAAAATGTTTTTTGGGGGAAAACTTATTCGTATTTACACAGAGTAAGGAATTTGACGTGATCATATGGGCTGTCTGAAGCCAAGAGTGAGTTACCTATAGTAACCACTTCAACCCTGCTAACTTTTTAGTGTATCTGCATCCTTGAGTTCTCGAACAAAACTGCTAAAAAGGACTATTGCTTTTTGGATGTCATTGTTTTAAAGTATTTTTAATGATGTTCTGCTGTTGTTCTGAACCATATTCTGAACATTTATATAGTCTTTGCTGGAAACAGAGTAAAGAAAATGCATTTACATTGCCATTTTTCATCTTTGCTAGGAAACCCGGTTAGATGACCATCACCATGTTGCAGTGGCTCTTGGGAAACAGAAGGGATTTGGACAGAAGCATTCTGATGTAAGAAACGATGAATCATTTTTAGGTCTTGGTAACTAATCACTCAAACATAAACTTAGTCTGATGCTGTAGCTAAAAGTGTGTTATCATAGGTGTAGGACCAAGGAGAAAGCTTATCTTAAGCACAGTATTAACCAGATTGTTACTGAACTGTTACCTCTCGTTCTGTTGTGCCTGTTTCAGGACGGGTCTGGGAAGGAGAAGTGGTTTCAGAGGACAGCAACAGATAATGTCAAATCTGGAATGTATGTGTTACAGCATTTGGTGTGTACGTTCCGGAAAAGATTAAGTGATTTTTGTCACAGCCTGCTAGTACTCATATGGGAAAGATGGCTTTTACAGAGGGAAATGGAGGCAGTGAACCCAATCTGGACTGGTAAAGTAGTACAGCACCTCACCAAGTTGATATTAATGGGGGACTGGCAGTGCATGTATCCATCTCTCAAACGCTATCATGACAAGATAACCGTTGAGACAAGCAACAACAACCAACAGATGGGAAGAACAGTAGTAGTGTTAGGCTTCATTCCCTGTGGTCTCTCTATTCAGAGAACAGCAAAGCTACTTGAGAGCTTTTCAGGATTTGCTGTGTAATTTAACAAAGACCTGGGTCACGAAATCAGCAATAGAAGTCAAATTTGAGGCAGACTGGCAAGTTGTAGCTGAAATAGCCAGACAGTCAGCAAAGGAAAGTATGACGAGTTGCCAGGCTTGCCTGTGATGTTTTAGTTGCTCACAAGAAAATGGGTTAGTTATTTTCTATTATTGTGGATACAAAGATTCTGCTAGGAACTAGAAAAAAAAATAGTATATGAAGGGATAGAAGGATGAAAGTGGTCATGCACACATTTATCATGGTTGTAAAGTCTGAGTCTGCGTTCATGGATAATGCAGAGAGGCAGACCTTTTAACTAGTATTGTTCACATTAAAAAAAGAGGTATAAGCTACCTTTGATTTACTGTGGTAAATCAGTGCTCAAATATTCTTAAGGAAAATATGTGCATTCCGTTTGACAGGACATACTTAAGTTCCTAGTGGGACTGCATATTATCCTTCATATAGGAATACTGATAAATGTCAGTCTGGGTTTAAAAGAAGGTGGCTATTATTTCTAACGGCAGTTACTGAAGTATTCTACAAATATCCAGGCTTTTTAAGTATTGACCTTCACCATCACTGTCACACACCTTAAAATTATCATAGAAAGAATAGGCATGGTATCAAGACTTACGGTGAAAAGTCTTTGAATCGAGAAAAGTCTCAAAGGCATACTTGTCCACTGACTAAATTTGTGACGACCTAAATTTCATTAGCTCAATTCACTAAAAAAAGGTCATTTTAAATGGGACGAGTGAGCGTTCTGTGACTCCCCAATATGGAAAAGTTCTGTACTATCGCATTGTGCCTTTTCAGGACTCCTGACAGTAATGTGGAAGAAATGAAAGTGGCCTTCTCTCTTTCTAACAGCCCTGTGAAAAAGGATTCCGTGTATTGCTGTGTTGAGAGGAAAGTGTGTTGTTCATTTTAGTTTAAAACAGTTGTGTGTGTAGACATTTTGCAATTGCTTCAGGATGTCAATGCTTTGTTTCTTTTCCGTCTCTGCTATCGCAGGGCTAATTCATTTGTCTTGTTTGCAGAACATGTACTTTCAGTGAGCTTTCTTCCCAGTCTGGTAGCAAATACCCAGAATTCACAGGAAAGACCAATTGTTACTTTAAAGTACTAAAACTTAAGTTCTCTAATGTCAAGAATCTTAAAAAAATGTCTGCTAGTGATTACTATATGCTTGAAGAGACAGAACGTGTATCTGCACTCTAGACAGTTATATGAGGCAGGTCTCAGAGAATGGCTAAGGCTTTAATTCTTTGTAATTCCTCTGTGGTCTATAAAATATCTTTTTGTCTATCACTTGCTAAATTTCACAGGACTTGTGATGAATTCAGTCAGAGCACAGTTGTCTTCAGGCAAGCATGTGCTAAAGTTTAAACTAGATCTGTTAACAATCTACTCAGCTCCAAGGCTTAGTTCGTGTTTGCTGTGCATCTGTGATGTCACTTGCATGGCTCTAGGCACAGTTCCTGCAGCTTTACCTCATCTCCAAAATGCCAGATGAACAGGAATGTCTAAACACCATGTCACTTGTGTGAGGATGTGAAGTGACAGGCAGCTCAATTAACTTTTGCTTCTAGTCTACGTTGGACAGCTTTGAGTTTCACTCTGCTGTCACAACAAACACAAACCATTTTGTTTTCTCTCCATTTATTCCTAACAGTAGCTTACTGCTCAAACACTGAAGCAAAGAATAGACACTTTTGCTCTTTTACCTGTTTACTGACCTACCTTCATTGATGTTGGCTTTGTTATCCCTTCCTGTCACAAAATGTGCCGTAGGCAGGGTCACCTACCTCACTTGCATGTAAGCAAGCAAGTGCCTTCAAGACACCATTATGGACAAATTCTCCCAAACCCTCTCTAGGAACTCAGCATGCTGAAGTGCCTGTACACTAGTGCACACAGTATGGGCAGTAAACGTGATGAGTTAGAGATCTGTGTGCAGTTGCAGGGCTGCAGTCTTGTTGGGAACATTGGAGACTTGGTGGGATGGCTCCCATGGCTGGAGTGTTGTGGTCAAGGAGCACAGGCTCTTTAGGAAAGACAGGCTGGAAAGATGCAGAGGGGGAGTTGCCATTTATGTGAGAAAGCAGCTGGAGTGCGTGGAGGGAGCTCTGCCTGGGGATACATGAAGAGCCAGCTGAGGGTTTATGAGTTAGGATTGAAGAGAGGACAGGACAAGGTTGCTTTATAGTGGGTGTCTGCTATATGCCACCTGACCAGAAAGAACAGGTTGATCAGGCCCTCTACAGATGGATAGGAGGAGCCTCATATTCACAGGCTCTTGTCATTGTGGGGGACTTCAACCACTCTAGTATCTACTGGAGGGGCAACACAGCAGGGCATAAGCAATCGAGGAGGTTCCTGGAGTCCCATCAATGACAACTTCCTCCTCCAAATGATACAGGATCCAATGAGAAAAGGTCTCTGGACCTTCTACTCACCAACAAGGAGGGACTTGTTGGGGGTGTGAAGGTGAAGGGAAGCCTTGGCTGCAGTGAGTGTGAGATGGTGGAGTTCGGGATCCTGGAGACAGGGAGGAGGGCTCACAATCCTGACCTTGAGGAGAACAGACTTTGGCGTTCTAAAAGATCTGCTTGGGAGAGTCCTGTGGGATAAGGTGCTGGAGCGTGTCCAAAGACAGGCAATGATGCTGGTGAAGGTTCTAGAGCACAAGTCTTAAGAAGAGTGGCTGAGGGGAGACCTTATCGTGCTCTACAACTACCTGAAAGGAGGTTGTAGCAAGGTGGGTGTTGGTCTCTTCTCCTAAGTAACAAGCAATAGGACAAGAGAAAATGTCCTTAAGTTGTGCCAGGGAAGGTTTAGTTTGAATATTCAGAAAAATTTCTTCACCAAAAGGGTTATCAAGCCCTGGAACAGGCTGCCCAGGGAAGTGGTGGAGTCACCATCCCTGGAGGTATTTAAGAGATGGTGCTTAGGGACATGGTTTAGTGGTGGACTTGGCAGTGTTCACAGTTGGCCTTGATGATCTTAAAGGTTGTTTCCAACCTAAATAATTCTGTGATGAGGCCTCAGAAGGAAGTGGGGCCCAAGAAAGTTATTTAATATTCAAGGATCACCTCCTTCAAGCTCAAGAGAGTTCCATCCCAATGAATATGGAGTCAGGCAAAAATGTCAGGAGGCCTGCATGGATGAACAAAGAGCTCCTAGCCAAACTCTAAGACAAGAAGGAAGCATACAGAGGTTGGAAGCAAGGATGGGTAACCTGAGTGGGATACAGAAACATTGTCTGATTATCCAGGGGTGAAGTTAGGAAAGCTGAAGCCTGAATTGAATCTGGCCAGGAATGTCCGAAGCAACAAGAAGGGCTTCTATGCACTTACAGAAGACCAAGGGAAGATTAGGGAAAATGTGGACCCTTTGCTCGATGAGGCAGAGGTCCTGAGTACACAGGACATGGAAGAGGCTGGGGTACTGAGTGGCATGTTTGCTTCAGTCTTTATTAGCTGGACTGGCCTTCAGGAATCTTAGGACCAAGAGACCACAGGGGAAGGAGCAAGGAAGATGTACCCTTGGTAGGAGAGGATCCTGTCAGTGAGTACTTAAGCAAACTAAACTTATGTAAGTCTGTGAGCCCTTATGGGATGTATCCACAAGTGCCGAGGGAGCTGGCTGATGTCATTGCGAGGGCACTCAATAATCTTTGCTTGATCATGGCGTCTGGGAGAAGTGCCTGAAGACTGGGGGAAAACAAATGTTGCACTCTCTTCAAGAAGGAGGACCAAGGGAATTATAGGCCTGTCATCTGCACCTCAGTCTCTGGAAAGGTGGCAGAGCAGCTGATTCTGGAAACAGTTTTCAGGCCTATCAAGGATGAGGAAATCTTTAGGACTAGTCAGCACAGCTTCACCAAGAGAAAGTCATGCTTGACCAACTTGGTAAACTTCTACAATGAAATGACTGGCCTAATAGATAAGGGGAGAGCAGTGGATGTTGTCTACCTGGACTTCAGTACCTTCTACCTCTGACACTGTCCCTCATAAGATCCTCCTAGGGAAACTGTTGATGTATGTACTGGATAAGCAGGCAGTGAGGTGTGCTGAAAACTGACTAAAGAGTTGGCCCGGAGTGTGATGATCAGTGGCACTGACTGGAAGTCTGGTTGGAGGCCAGTAACTAGCAGTGTACCCCAGGGGTCAAAACTGGGTCCAGTCCCGTTTAACGTTTTCGTTAATGATCTGGATAATGGGGCAGCGTAACCTCAGAAGGTTTGCTGGTAACACAAAACTGGGAGGAATGGCTAATACACCAGAGGGTTGTGCTGCCACCCAGAGGGACCTCAACAGGTTGGAGAAACAGGCTGACAGAACATCATGAAGTTCATCAATGAGCAGTCCTGCACCTGGGGAGAAACAACCCCAGGCACCAGTATACGCAGGTGGCCACCCAGCTGGGAAGCAGCTTTGCAGAAAAGGCATTGGGAATCCTGGTGAGCACCAGATTGAACATGAATCAGCAATGGGCCCTTGCAGCAAAGAAGGCTAAGGGTATCTTGGACTGCATTAGACAAAGTACTGGCAGCTGGTCAAGGGAGGTGATCTTTTCCCTTTAGTCAGCCTTGCTGAGGCCACACCTGGAGTGCTGTGTGCTGTTCTGGGCTTCTCAGCACAAGACAGATGTGGACATACTGGGTCCGGTGAAGGGCCACAAATATGATTAAGGGACTGGAACGTCTCTCCTGTGAGGAAAGGCTGAGGGAGCTTAACAAAGCCTGGAGAAGGGAAGGCTTGGGGAGATCTTAGTAATGTATCTAAATACCTGAAGGGAGGGTGCAAACTGGACAGGCTGTTTTTATTGGCACCTGGTGACAGGACCAGGGGCAATGGGCACAAGCTGAAACACAGGAGATTCCCTCTGAACACCAGGAAACACTTTTTTGCCGTCTAAGGGTGACTGAGATTGACCAGAGAGGTTGTGGAGTCTCCATCCTTGGCGATACTAAAAAGCTGTCTGTATGTGGTCTTGGGCAACTGGCTCTAGGTGGCCCTACTTGAGCAGGCAGGGTGGACCAGATGGCCTCTAGAACTCTCTACCAGTCTCAGCCATTCTGTGATTACCAGCCATCAATATTCACTTCACAAGAGGTTAACAGTATCTTAGCCTGCATCAAAAATGTGTCAGTTTGTGTGATGTACAGAATAACACCACTGCAGAGTAGCCCGGCTGAATTCTATCAAATATTAAATATTAAAAATATGTTTCTGGAGCAAATGCCAAATTTAGAAGGATCAGCTGCATTCATGTTTGATTTATGCAGCTGTACTATTTGCCCTGCTGTTTTGGAAAGAGTTACACTTGCAGGTAGCATACAGCAGGCTGCACAGTAACGTGCTTAAAAAACAGAACCGTTTTTTCTTTGAAATGTGTTTTTTCTTGAAGTGATGGAACTAACGCAGGGACCATGACACCGTCATCTCCAGTATCTCAGTCTGCACTTAATCTGGATTTAACACTGGGACTTGTGGGTTGATTGTGACCACTTTTGTCCTTAAATAGCATGAATTTGGGAGAAGCATGCACAAGCTCAGTGACTACAGCTATTAAAAAGAGTATGAATAGGCACACCTCTAGTCGAAAAAATTCTCATGCTGTCATCTCGAATAATTATCTCTGCCGGAGAGTGAAGTACAGTTTGTTTGTGTTTGCTGGTGGGTTTTTTTCTTCTAGACTTAAACACTTGTTCTGTGGTATTTGAAGCACTCTCTATTCCTCATTCTTTCATTTTTCTGAACTGAGTTTCAAAGAAAAACTTGCTTCCACTGTTTGGCCTTTGACATGCTTCTATTAGTTATTGTATAGCCTAAATTAAGGACAGTGACGTTGGACTCAAGTGGAATATTTTCTTTCTTCTTCAGTAAGCAATATGTAGTTTAAAGGATAGGGAATATTGCAAGAAGAAAATGGAGATTTATTGATTCATGTAATACTAATATGTATTTTCCTTAGGTATGTTCCACGGAGCCTAACCAACCAGAGTTTACATTATTGACTTTTGAAGATCTAGTTGCATCTGGAATTCCAGTTGCATCTGAGGATTCTGCATATTGGGATATTTTTTGTTCTAAGCAAGAGAGTCCAGTGAAACAGAATTCACATTCAAGATAAGCATGCTTGTAAGAAAGCAGAAAATTGTAAAAGTTACTATGCTATTACACTAAGTAATTCAGAGTGTGGGGATAAGCGCACATGTGTAAATAAAACATCTTTTTACTTAGTTAAACTAAGGGTCTGATTTTCACCTTCTTGAAATCTACATTCTTTATCAGAATCTTAAGGAAGATGCATGTTTCCTCGCTGAAGGAATTCTGAGTGAGAAGTCTAAGCTGGCCACGTGCTTTTTTGCTTCTCCATGCCTGTGATTCTTACACTGCAATAGTTAACCATTCTAGGAACAGGGAGCAGAGCTACAACAATGTTGTTGATGAGTCAGCAAGTGTTTAATATATAAAAATGTGTTTCTACATTTACGCTGAAGCTTGAATTATGATACTGCTTTTTCTCTTACAAAAATAATAGTTTTGTTCTCAGGTGGATGAGTAAAGCCAGAAGAATTGGTACAAATCCTTTTGCTGTTACTGCATGGTGCAAGTGTTTGTACAAGACTGAATTTGTGTAGTAGCAGGCTGAAGAAGTCTGAATCTTAGTCTTGGAAATACATCTGTGCAAATCTAGCTTGAGGCAGGGAATTAACTTGTAAGTATTTCATATCTTTTTCACTTATAATCTTAGTTAATTAAAGCTTCCTGTATGTAATTTAGGATTGGATTTTTAACAGTCCTTTTTGTATTTTTTTTTCGCTTGGCAATAGATGTAAGCCAAACAGCAGTTCAGTTTTCCTAGACTTGCATTTACATCTGTACTGTCTTAGATGCTAAGTCATGGGGGGCGGGGACAAAAAAACAAACAAACCCCCCTATTTCCTTTTTTCCAAATAGTATCATAATGTCTGAAGGCAGAATATTTTATTGTCTTACAGCAAATTAAATTTTCTGGAGAAGATCGGTAGATCTTGAGTGCACCCTTAGAATATTTTGTATTATTTTTCAAAACAAATCCTATTTTGTGCCATTACCTCCCACTTTTCTTTCTAGAAGTCATAGGTACATTATGCTTCGTCTAAATGTAAGGAAACATACTGAAGAGAATGAATCATACTGAACAGAATTATTTTCACAACTAAAATGAGTTGATTTCTGTCCTGCACTTCAACATAGATGTTCAGGGAATTTGGGTTTTTGTACAGCTTGGCTGCACCGTGTATTCTGACTACCAAAGAATCTACTTGCAGTGCAACCATTGAAGCTATGCCTTATTACAAAGACAAAGAAAAGGTTTAGAGAGAGAAGGATATGAGTTTTACGATATTGTACAAGCTTTTGGAGTTTTGCTGTAGATAATTCTGAATTCAAATATGCTGTTAAAGTTTCCTCCTTCTACCCGTTCTGATTAATATTTTTGTTTCCATTTCAATGACTCTCTCATCTTGCATGCTAACCATAGTTTTTGATGTCTTGCTTTTTTCCTCCAAAACTGCAGATCAGTGAAGCAGTGACTCTTCTCTCCAGACTCCACAGGGGTTAAATTAGATGTTCAGTAACTTCAAATCTGAAGTTAAAAGAAATATAGAATAATTTATATAAAAGTTGTAAGTCAAGTATTCCAGACTGTTTTTTTTAAATGAAATACAAGTTGCGATAAATAATTGGTGCTCCATGGAGGCCAGAAAAGGCTATTCAGCAGATATGTAATGGTATCATTTACTGGAATATGGTATTTTAAAGTCATTTAGTTGATTCCATCTTACTCTGTTCTAACTGAAGTGTATTATAATCCCAGATGAACAAGCACATAAAGGTGCTTAGGAGCTGAGCTATAAGTAGCATTGTTGCCAAGCTGAAAAAGACTTGTTCTGCCACAGGTTTGGGAGTTCTTCAGAATAAGGAAGCCTGTTCTGGGTACGAGGGGCTGGAGAGTACTGAGCTCCATGGCTGACTGGCTGTTAACTGGCCCAGTACATGCCAGTCCTCACCAGTCACGGAGGACCCCATCAATTGCAGCTACACCAGCCAGTTTAAATTGCTGTCGCAGAACTTTACAAAACCAAGACAAACCAACTAACAAACTAGAAATTGGATTTGTTTTTTTACGAAATGGTAACAAAATCAAACTAAGTTTAATCAAAAGTGCTTTGAGACTCTGACAAACATTAAGAATCCATAGGTTAACAATGTCGTTTGCCAGTTAATACTACACAACCAGCTTAAGAATTCTTAAGGTTTATGGCTGATAACCCAAAGTGGGCAATCACTCACTTAATAAAGAGAGGGCTGTCAGTCCTGGAGAAGTTACCTTGGCGGTGTCCCAACTCTAGGGGAGAGTCCCCGACTGCACACCTGCTCGGAGGAGGACCAGCTCAGAACAGCTCTCCGGTGGGGCTCCCTTTGTACCCTGGTCCAGTCTGGGCTGTGGTCAGGTATGGTCGTGTAGCCCTTTCGTTGGCTGAGGACCCCAGCTCACTCACCTTTCGACTGAAATACGTGTGTGCTGACCACCACCATGTGGGCATGACAAGAGCTGTGGCGGGAAGTTTTCGCGGGCTTTTGTCAGGTCTTGGTTAGGTCTAAGTTGCCAGCTTTTATGCTGGGACAATGAAATGAACTGCAAATATGGGGTGAGGTGAATAGAGAATTTTCAGATCTCAATTTCTGGGGATAAAGAAATTAATTTCATATTAGAGATGAGATATTTTTGCCTGGTAACTGTCTCAAACCAGAATTTTTCTCTCCTTGGAAAGAGTCTAAAAAGTATTTGTGTAATTATAATACTGTGCTTGCATGTAAGTAGAGGACAAGCCAATTTTGTTAAATGAGAAAATTACACTTGGTTTGTTTGCCAGGAATATGATAACTTTCAAGACTCTATCTAATGAGAAGGGTTAGAAAAAGGAGTTTCTTTTGGTTAGCTTTATGTGAAATAAAAGCTTAGTTTCTAATGGTGCAGACAGAATCATCTAGAAGATTGCAGTTCCTCACGTTATTTTTTTTCCCCGTGTTTTTGATTTTTGATCTTATTTGAAAAATAAGATCAATCTTTTTTTTTTTACCTTGGGTAGCAATAAGGTTAGGTGATGGTAATGCCTTGTGAAGAGCCACTTGAGTCCGGTTGTTCAGTGTCAGTGCACGCGGACGGAATGTTTACACTTGCTTTTGCCACTGTGCGAAAGAGCAGCTGTATAGTTATGGAACTAGCAGCTAAAAGCATGCTGCTAGAAGGCCAGGAAGACACTCTGACTCTTTATGAATGTGACTGACCTGTCTTAAAGTCATCAATGTTTTTCTGTGCATCTGTGTACTGTAGAGGCACGTGTTGAAATAAATGTTGCTAGCGTGTACAGATAAATTAATGTAATCTCACAGCTCTTAAGTTTTTTTTATTTCACCATGACACTTTCTCTTATATAAAAAATTCAGCCCTGTATCCACACATGACCATAACACTGGCTTCCTTGCATTTTCTCAGAATACAGTCTTAATGTCCATAGAGTGTCTTTGCCATTTTTACAAATAGTGGTCCAGCACAGCTCCAGCTTCCCTCACTAGTTCAGTTTGCTGGCCCAGTCCAGTGCAGATGAGCTGACCTTTGCTGGTCTCCCATCACTCTTCTATCTGGAAGAAATTTACCAGTTATGTCTAGAAGCCCTCTGGCCTTCAGCTTTCTTCTGCAGAGCTCCATTTCTTTCTGTTTTGTTTTCTGTATACTGCCCTAGACATCACCTTACCAGGTACCTGGATCCTAAAGGGTAAGAAGCTGCGAAAATACAAGCTCTGTTCCACATGAGCCTTCCCCAGCAGCGGCTGTGGCTAGGTAGTGTTTTTTCCTATGGAACAAGATTGGCTAGCCTCCCTGTTTCTCCAAGTACTGATTTAGATTCTTGATCAGATCAGCTACACTAGCCTGCAGATCAACCCAGTGTTGCTAAGGAGTATGTATTAACAGTCGCTGACCTAAAAATTTTTAAAAAAGTTTAAAAAGTTTTGGTCTTCAGTGAAAAGATTGTCAAAAGTGAATAAATGTGTTTTAGTGTGGATGTACTATCATGTTTAAACCTTTTTGTGTCTTGCATAAAAATAGAGTGGATTAGAAACTTCAGGAGGTGAAACTGTTCCAGACAATTTGCAGCTGCGTGGCAAGAGAGTGGTGCCATTTGATGTGAAAATATCTAACTTTGAAAAGTGGGTCATATGAATTCACTCTTAGCCTTTCCCAAAGTCTGCAAACCTATGCAAGATGTGTATTGTTACTATATTATGGGATCAAATGCACTGATGTTAATCAAATGTACTGATCTTATACAAGAAATTGTAGATGTACAGCAGCAGTAGTGTAAATATGGCTGTAATTTATATGTTATTGGAAACATCCAGGCAAAAGCTCACCTTTAAGTAATCATCTTTATTGCAGACATTGCGATAAAACCATGATCTGCAAAGAGAATCAAGACAGGTAGGAAAGATAGCTATTCAGATAAGCATAGACTATCTCTTTGTAGGAGCCTTATGAGATTATAGTGCTGCGTTCTACAAGGAAGGTAAGTGGTTCTTGGGCAAAATTGACACAGCCGAGTCTGAACCAGTGATTCAGACTTACCTCCTTAACTGCTGCCTAACTCTGCAGGTGGCTGGATATGCTAATGTGTGCTTGATGTTCCTCCAGAATATGGATATTTTGGATTGCTCTACACTGTATAGAAAATGTAGGCATGGAAGTAAATCCTGAATTCTTCTCAAGAGAGCCAACACCTTTTTTATTTCCCCCAAAAAAGTAACTTTTTGTAATGTGTTATTTTCTTGTGCTATACCTACAGTTTTTTATGGCAAGATACTATGTATGACTCCTGTTTCTGCAAAGATTGAATTTAATTTCTTTATCGAAATAAAAAGTGGATTGTTTTGTGTTTTTGTTCTGGTTTTGTGTTATTTGTGGTTTTCCCGTTCTTGGTTATTTTTTGTCTCACTATTTGGATCCAGGCATAGGTGGGATTACTGAAACAATTGCCTAATACTCCTTTGTTATTTCTGAAACGATTTATAAGAACAGAAATAGTGTGCTCCTAGTGACATCTTTTAAATGAATCATAAAACAAAGATGCAGACCAGCTGTCCACGCTGTGGCATTCTTATAACACTAGCTGTGTTCAAGTCTTTCTTCCAGGAAAAAGCCACTCCCTGGTTTCGTCTTGCAATTCTGATTTAATAATGTGCAACTTAGTTTTTTGACATAACTGTAAGATAATGGTGGTATATTCTGCATTAGAGTAAGTGTCTCTTGATGTGGTCTAAATTGAAATAGTGTGAGCTTTAATGCTTTAGGAAGACATAAAATTTCAAATACAAGGCTGCAATATTGCATAGTGGTACTTACAATGTAAGGAAATTTCTGAAGACTTTTTTTTAACTATGTCGTAGAGCACAAAGTTTCTTCGTGTTGTAGTAGGAGCTTATTCACACACAAAAAGGCACTTTTGCTTGCACAAGGGTTTTCTTTCAAACCATTGAAAAATTATTTTGGATTTATAAGTGATGTAAACAGTAAGAGAATGGGTATTTCAATTGCAATGCATCTTTGATTCTCCAACATGTAGAGGTACCTAGACACCTTTATTTCTGCTTTACAAAGCAGTGAAGAGGCACTGTCATACAGCAAACTGTTAGAGAAGCTGCCCAGTAGCCGCCTTAAAAAGATACTTTTCTGCTTGCAGTATGAAGAATGTATCTGTAATAAATGTATAATCTGATAGGAAATGATTGGTTTAATGTATTTTAAAGCTGCCTTTTTATGGCTTTAATGGCTGTTGGCGCAGTAAGAGAAGGAGCGGTTTTGGGAGTGGTGGATCTAGATGTCACATCTAGCTCACTATAACTAGTGAAGTCTTGTTCTTCAAACTGAACAAGGTAGGAGCTTCTAGTGATTAAAGGTTTTATCTGGTGTCTGTTGCAAAATGCACAAGCAGTTACAGCAACAGTCATGCAACGTGTTGCAAAGGTCTTATTCAAGTGCTAATTTCAGGCTTTCATTTCTTGTTTCTTGGCTGCTAGGAATCTTAGTGGGTAGTAACCTGCCCGTGGCAGCCTGTAACCTGCTGATCAAATTTGTTTTTGAAAAGGGAGTATGTTTTCCTTATGCTGAGGAGGATTCTGAAGGAGTTTCTACGTTTTAGTCAAAGTTGTAATCCTCTGAGTAAAGAATTTTAAATAATTGATTAGCAGATGTGTTCGAGGCAAGTGCACTATGTACCAATCTGCCACAAAAAATGTATAGCTCCTACTGAAGGATTTTTTTTTTTTTTACGTTCTAAGCTTAGAAATGTGTGTCAAGTATACTTCAGAAGTTTGCCAGGCTACTTGTCAGATACGTCCTAGGGATTTTGAGGTCTCTGTTGAACATCCTGAGCAGGCTTAGGGTGGGAAGCTAACACCAAGGCTCTCAGCATAAGCAAGATGCAATGCCAGATGTATATGCAATACTGGAACTCAGAAGGACTGACAGAGATTTGGTAAATGGTAATGTTCTTATGAATGGCAAAGCTCTAAAGGGGTTGGGTAGGGGTTTTTTTCGGGTTCCTATTTTTAGTTTTGATAGCTATGTGGTAGATGTATAAATGTCCCATTTTGGATTTGGTTATTACCCTATTAAATTATCCAGACATTTGAATCTAGTCAGATATTCCACAAGGGCACTGAGATTTTGACTGAGTTAGGAATTGAGGACTCAGCTGTGTGTGGTTGCTGTTGGTAAGTTTGCCTTTTTTTGTAAAGCACCTGAATAAGCTGATACATCAATTCCATCCTGTTTCTATGTATACTGGTGTGGCTTGTGCTGTGCCCTTGGTACCGCATCTTTTTCATGGAAAAGGTGAATAAAGGAATTAATGTTGTACTGCAAATAATAAGAGGAAATAAATGTAAAAGGCAAATTGGAAGTATATTAA
The DNA here is from genome assembly GCA_013398225.1 of Steatornis caripensis. Classification (NCBI taxonomy): domain Eukaryota; kingdom Metazoa; phylum Chordata; class Aves; order Caprimulgiformes; family Steatornithidae; genus Steatornis; species Steatornis caripensis. Next base: position 160,331 of record VZSC01016082.1, on the reverse strand, counting down.
TGCTAGCTTTTAACTCATGAAAGGAAGTTCTTAGTTTCGCATTGCTCTTAACGTCTCAAAGCAGCTGAAATTATTTCAATCATTTTATCTGAGTTTCTTTTTTTTCCCTCAAGGTTAAATAGTAGTATCCATCTTACACACTTCCAAAGTTCCTGCTAAGATTTTCAAACTTACCTAGTGAGTTTATCTTGTCATAGTAGGTTAATATTTCCAGCCTTGGTTCAGTGTTCTAAAAAATTGCTTTCCTTTAATCTTGAAATAAGCTGAATTTCACTCAAGTAGGCTGTCACATCCATCTTATCCATGGGAATCTGACCAGAGTCAGAAAGCAGGAGTGCCCCTGTATTCACATGCAGGTTAGCCACTCGCCTGTTCTGCTGCTTGACCGTGCCCTGTGTGTCCAGGATCCTCTGTGCCTGTGGAAACTGTTAGGTGCCCGGGCAGGGTGTGTTTGTCACCCCTGCCATCGATACAGCAGCCCTAAGAGGTGGCAAAGGCTGGAGTCGGACAGTGCGTTTCATATGTTCCCATAAAAATACATCAGCAGAAGCAAGAGCTTAACAGAGCGCTGCCCTTCTTCCAACCTGCTGCTGCTTGAGCAGCCAGCAGGCCTTTGGTTGTTCAGTCTGACCCTGCTTTGGCCAGAGGAGGGGAGTACATGCCCCTGTTGTAATGGCTCCTGAGCTGCCTTGTTATTTCTTGAATTAACTCACTCAGTTGCATTACATCACTACTTGATGTCACTGAATATTAAACTCTCAATTGCATGACTAATAATTAGTTTTCGGGTTTTTTCCAGTGTTGAAGCTAATGCGTTTGCCTCATGAATTTGCTAATGGCTGCTCTCACCAATGTTTGCAATTTTTGCCATAGCATCAGTGTACTGCTGGTTTTGGTTTTAAGGCATCGTGGCCAGCAGTCCTAATCACCAGTGCAGAAGGGATTGTAGTGTTGAGGAAGTGCAAAAAGACTAACAAAAAATATAAATTATCTTTATAAATATCATTACAGGCTTTATATATCATTGCATGATACATATTCTGTGCAGTATATGTAATGTATTAACAATGTCATATATTATCTACATTATATAAGAGTTTTATACATTTATTACATATATATTTATACATGTGGACTTACATGCATATATATATATATACACACACACACACACACACATTGCATAGAGTACCGTATCTTTCAGTTAAGGATAGACCTGTGTTTTCCTCTGCAGTTTGTATAGGCGTAAGTACCTATATGTAGTTAAAAAAAAATGCATTCATTGTTTTTCCTCATAGAGTGGTGTTTGATATAGTTAAATGCCTACCTATTAAAATTACTTTGGGTTGCATTTGAAGCAGCACCCAGGCAAAAATCTGAAAATACTACCCAGGAAATATTTTCTCCTTTAAAGTGAATAACCTGTATTTTCTCAGCTTCAGCAGCGTAATTTTCTGTAATTTATCACTGCTGCCATCAGGCGAGTGGATTCTCAACCCATGTATCAGCTGATTGTACAATGTGCTCCTCATCCTCGTTGAGAGCTTTTGTGAAAGGCACAGTGAGCTGCGTATTCAGTGAGGTCTCTGGTCTCTTTGTAAGAGAAATGGAATTTTCCTGCATGTATTAAGTTCAAACACTGTCTACTGAATAGAGTAATATTCTCAGCGAGCAGTGTTTACTAACTACATAAAAGCATTTTGTTAGTCTTGTGACAGTTATGTGATCCACAATTAATTAGCTACCTATACAACATTAGGAAAATGCCTTGAATTAATTTTGTGTAGTAAAATTGTGTACGGGTAAAGGTTGTACTTCAGTTGTGTACTTGGTTATAGCATAATTAAAATTCTCATGTGAGTGAAAACAGCGTATTACAAAGAGACTGATCTTTCCGATATCATTGTTTCTGCCTAATTGCTTGTTAGGATCTTTAAATGATTGGCCTTGTTAATTTAGAATGTTTTCCCTGAAGTGCAGTAGGATATTTATTTGCATTTAAACTGGGGCAGTCAGGCAGCTCCTGCTTGCAGAAATCATTGTTATCTCTCAGTCACCTTTCAGGATAAAAAGAGACAATAGCAACCTGCTCGTTGCAGTGGAAGCACATTGGTTTCAGCTGGCTTGGGTAAAGTGCCGTATGTTGGTCATAGAGCTGTGTAACATTGGTCACGTAAAAGCCTTTAAGTAATCAGAAAATAAGTTTATCTTCTGAGACGAGTTTTCAGTTTTAAAAAGGAAGAAACTAATGGCAGATGAAGGCAATAATTTGTCCCAGAGTAAAGGGCTGCTAAAATAGTGAAGAAACCTTGTATGTGCCAGGAATTTTAAAATATATCTTATTTATTTATGAAAGTAAATTTCAGGACTTCTGAAACAATGTGATAGAATTATTGTGGGGTTTTGTTTAGGTTTTTTGGCACGACAGCAGTTTGAGTGCAGCATTGAGTCGTTGAGTTTGTATAAACAGCTTTTGTAAAGGAAATAAAAACGCAGTTGCATTAAAATTAGATGTGTTAATGCAAATATATCTGTTTCAGCCACACAATGCGTTTTAGCTCATTTCTTCTCGGGCTACAGTCACTTCATCACTGACAGATGTATCAAGGAGTTGCTACAGGTTTGTAGCACACATACGCACACGCACACGCACACACATATGCATATATATACACATTTCATATATATTTGATATACGCATAATCAACTTTAAAAGAACTAGGAAATAACCCCATCTTTATTAACTCAGTAACCAGGAAGTGTAAGAAAAGAGCTTCAAGAGCAAATAATAGAAATGGTACAAATGCGTTTGGCTGATGCAAGAGACAATTTAAGTCCTGGCAGTGGGGAAATTAAAAACAGTACCCTGAACAAATAGGAGGAGGAGCAGATTAAGATCTATTTTTTTGATCTGTTGGAAGCTTTCATTAAAAATACGTGAATTAAAAAATGTGAATAGGAGTGAATATAGTTAAATAGCTATTTCTTTTCTGTGTCATTTGATGATTGGTACTTCGCATAAGGGAAGATAACAACCGAAGCCCAAGAAACAGGACTGCACTGAATTTATTTTGCTTTAGCCTGTAGGTCTTAAGGGCTTTTCTAGTTCAACATCCAGTGTGACAATGGAAAAATCTGTGGTATCTTTACAGCGCATGCTTGAAATTTGTTTGAGTTACTAACAGGTCTTCAAAAGAATTACAGATGCAACTGTTTATGAAAACAAATGCGTCTGAAAAAGCCTCTTGACGTTGTGACTTGGCAAGTATAACAAAACACCTGTTAATTAGAAAATATGGTGAGCGTATCACAGCCAAATAACTACTGTGTCCTGCTTTGAAGATGTGATTTCATGGTCTTAGTATAAGGCACAGTATCAGAAATGCTGCCTACCTCTTCACCACTTAGCAGTACAGGTTTTGTAGGACTTACACAAATTTACTCTTGGTGTCTGTAAAATAATACTATGTGGACAAGAACGAGCAAGAGCATAAAAGTGTTAACAAAAGTGTGGATCTAAACTCCTGTGAACTTTTCCAGCCCTTGATGCTGAGGATAGGAGGCTGTGAGCCTTCATACGGGTGCTTGAGAAGACTCCCCAGCTCTAAGAGGTCTGATTTCTACTGTACTACTGTTCTACTTTCTACTTAACAGAGTCAGATGTTTGTCCATTGCAGTACGTAGGGCTTCCCTCCTGGGCTTCAGGAGGGTGTCTGAGAGCCCTGGTTAGCCAGGGAAAGTTGATAAGAGAAGTGAGGCAGGCCAAGGACTGAAACCCAGTCTAGCACCTGAGCTGGCATCAAACAAGACTTTGGAAGAAGAAACTTTACTTCTTAAGGTAAGTCCTGGGGCAGCTAAAATGCGATTCTATGTGGAGCAGCTTATGGTGTGATGTTTGTGGGAGAAACCATTTTAAGGAAAAATGAGACTCCAGTCAGTCTTCCTGCTACCGAGGGAAATCTTTCCATAATGGAAAGCGAAACGTGTACTCTGTTAGATACGGTACAGGACAACGGCACAGCTGGGAGGTAAGAATTAAGGAGTCTTTTCCCGTTCTGGTGGTAAAGCATTTTTCTCTCTCCAGGTTGCAAAGTGTAACATTTCTGTGTCTCTAACATACATTGTCTTGTGATTTTATATGTGACTTCATGTTACAGGTCTAAAATGGCCTTGCTTCTGTTTTAGTCAAGAAAGAGCATGTGGTTATGTTTTAACTGGATACTTGCTAATAAAAAAGTGTCATTTGGAATTAGCCTCTGCCTTTTGGCAGTATTTCTGTGCAACCATAATAAGATCACTTCTTGATGCCTCTGTTTCCCCTCTGCATATTGTGAGCTGAAACTGCAAGCCCCTTTTGAGAAAGAAACTGTCTCCCAGTACTTTGTACAATAGAGGGCCTGGTCTCAGCTGGAGCCTCTTGGCATTACTCTTACATAAATAATACAGAAATAATTGAATCCCACCAATGACAAACCTAATAATCCAAGGGCAGCTCGTTCGAACTCAAGACGATGCTGTTCTTGCACATGGGCGATGATCACAAGTCATTGTGCTGACACGAGACAGGCTTGGCTGTTTGACGGCTAATACACTAAAGAGAGGGGCATAGACCTTGGGTGGCTCCTGTGAGTGGAGAAGTTGCTGTTCTTGGGCTCTTCCACCTTGTCCAGTTGTGTTTCTCTGTCTAACCCATGGGTGGGTTTTGGTTGAAATTCCTAGCTGATTTCATGCCTGCCTGCTCCTGCATTTGAATTAATAGGTCTGTAATAGAATTACATAATATCTATGCCAGTAACGTTTATACAGCAGGCAGCATGCCAAAGGCTTGACAATGTCATGACTTAATTAAATGTGAGTGTGTGTATGAACTAAAAGATAATTCAGTTGTGCTTAGGGTATATGGCTTCTGCTTCCCATGCTTTCCTGCTTAACCTGCAGCTTCTTGGCCAGAGTATTTTTATCATCTTCTGCAGGCCAAGGTCTCTTTTGTGATGCTGATTGCATCCCAGGCCAGTCCACAAATACTGTGTAATCACAGTACACTCTTCCAGCACTCTCCTCCTTTTGTTCCTGTTCTTTTACCCCTTCCAGTTTAATTTCCTTCTATGGGAGACTGAGTTCGAGTCCCTCGTGCAGTGGAGATTGTCCTTGCTGTGTCTGCAAAGCCAGTCAGTGTGATGGACTCCCACTTTGCACCAGTGTAATTGAATACCTGCAATGTGAGTCTCTGAATATCTCTTTTTTTTTTCTTCTGTCATCTCTCCTCAGTTCTTTCTTCCTTCTGATATACTTTCCTATTCTCCAGTCGAACGCTGTGATACTGTTTTCAGGCTAGAGTACACTGATCCAGGTTCTTGGCAGAGATGGTGCCCACTGTGAACAGCAGAGTCGTAGTAGGATTATGTTGCTGGTTTGGTTCATTAAAGATCATTTCCCTGCACTTGTGAGGCAGGACTTGACATAATAATAAAAGAAAAGTGTCTGGTTTTGTGCCACATGGGTGTCACTGGCGTTGTTTTCCCCTTTCCATGGGACCTTCAGCAAGTCGTCAATGCATTTGCTTTGTCACTTGTAAAATGGGGTGATACATTTCTGTTGTCCAGTGGTTTGCCTTTTTCAGTGCCTCAAAGCGCTTGGATTCAAGCTTTTGCAGAGATGAAAAATACAGAAAAAAATTGTTACTCCGGTTGGGTCTATGGGTTTTGGAAAGACATCAGTGGATTTTGGAGGCTGTATTAGCTTGAGTGTTCAAGCAGAAATGAACATAATTCACTGTGAAGGTTCCTGACTGCATCCACACTTACTGCCAGCGGAATAGCTTTTAGCTATAGACTATGCCTGAATGGATTCAGATGCTAGCCTACTGCTTGCTTTGCCTCTAGCAGCCCAGGTAGAGCCAAGGAGTCGACTATACAGCCACTGTGAGCCCTCTGTGGTGCTCTGCCTGTCCTTTGGACCTTCCACTGCAGGCCAGGTCTCCCTGTGTCCAGTTCCTACAATTAGCTGTAAGCAAGTAACGCAGTTCCTGGGTTTGATAAACTTTCGTAGCTGTAACTTCTGTCACCAACTAACATTGAAGCTGGTCTTGCATGAAATCAATTAAAAATGTTCAAATCATCACTTTGATGGAAATGCTTCCTCATTGAGATGGTTGATACTAGCCAAAAGACTTCAAAAAACAGGTACCCTGCCAAAAGACTTCAAAAAACAGGTACCCCAACAGTGTGGTAAATCAACAGTCTGATTGCAACTGGGGCTCTTGTTGAGATCATTTTGCATAAAGGGTGCATAAAGTGTAATTTTTATTCTTAAAGCATTTTGAAATTTGTCAGGATAGAATAATTTCTCAGAGGTATCAAAATGTAGTAGATAGCTAGAGGCCACACTATTAAGCTGTAGTACTTGGATAAATGTTCAGTTAATGTGATGAATAGTTTTATGTTAGCTTAATGCTTTCAAAAGATTGTTTTATATTGTAATTGCTCGTCAATGATTTATGTTATACACCACAGTAATGAAAACAGTGACTAGCTTAATTATGCATAAAAAGGAAAATGCTTATGATTTTATTAGTTTCTGTAGTAAAGAATAAATTTTCTATTATTTTCCCATGAGAGTATTTTTCTCCAAAAAATATAAACTGAGCTGTTGCTTCGCTTTCATCTTTATCTAACAGAATTATTGGGTCCAAATCATTTATTATGTCATCTGTGATGGGGTACTGTGTATCTGGATATTGACCTTCTGGCAACTGACTTGCATTGGATGATGACCAAAGCTGTTATTAAAGAATTTAAAAGATTATTTCTAACTTCAAAAGCCACAGTCTCTTGACACATAACCAGTTTGCTACTTCTGTTCCTTTGGATGTGTAAGAAAAATCTGCATGGCAGCCACAAGCAATGAAAAGGGTTATGATTGTGGGAATGGACATGAAGCAATCTAGAACAATACCTCTGAGGTGTCTCATTGCTACTGATTTCTATGGATCTTAAATATCTTTGGGCAGCTTCAGAAAGACCCCAGGAGCTACGCCCCTCAGAGTTGCCATGTCCAAAAGCTGGACGTGTGAGCGTGTGGACGGAATCCAGGTGCCTGAATTACCTTTACATTGAGCAGTGAGAGTTAGGCGCTTTAATTAATGTTCTCAATAGCAGGCGTTTTGGGCCCAGATGGATGCAAACTCTGAAAAAAGCAGTATCTTCTTATTCTTGCAGGACGGAGAACAGGGCGATGTATCAGCTGGAATCCCCAAGGACATTGCAGGTGACAAAGCCCAACAGGCAGAGACCCTAGACATCACATGCCTGCTCCAGTTTGGCACATGGGAGCAGTAGAGGCAAGATGGAACATCTCAGGGCATGCTGGGCACCCGCTGAATCTCACTAACTCTTTTATTTATCAGGATGATTATATGTTTTTTAAATACCGTATTACGTTAATTTTATGCTATGATTAATTTTTGTAATTCTTAATGTTATATTTGACTGGAGAAGGGAGATGCAGTAAGCTCTGCCTTTACTGGGCTCTGGTGGTGAAAGCTGACTGTTGTGTTATGCAGAGACCGATGTTACGTGGTGGTCACCAGTGAGAAACGGACCTCAGACTCCGTGCAGTGGCTCAAGGCCTCTCCAGTGATGGAAGCAAAACTGAATTTTGCTGCAAAGAGGATGAAAACTAAGTAACTGGAATGCACTGGCTCTGCTGGAAAGTACATCATTGCCACATGGGGAAGGTGAGATGAAGGGAACATGCTTACCCTCTGCTTCCTTCCCTTTATTCTGCTATATGTCTAAGAAAAAGCACTTATCTACCTTCAGACCTTCTCCCCCAGATTTCAGGCGCGAGACACGGGCAAGGGCTGAGCTGGATATGCAGCAGCGTGGCCACCCAGCTCCCACTGGGACTGGGGAGGTCAATCAGATGGAATCGCTCAAGAGCAGTGTCGACCCCCACTTGTCTGTTAGCAATGATAGCTGGCTCACCAGCCTATACCTAAAGGCAGCTGAGGTTTGGGTGATCATGGAGCAGTGCTACCTCAGGCAGGCAGGAGCATCTGGAAAATTCAATATGCACATGGGATCGAGAGCTTGTGTTGGCAATTGATTCTGGACCATTTCTGCAAAATGCCTACATTTAAAGGACCAGCATCTGGGTTAGCCTGTGGCTAGTTGCTTACTCCTACATGAATGCAGGAAAGGAGAGAATTAGATAGAGCAGGCAGAGCAATGTGGAATAAGCAGGTACCTAAAGATGTCCTGTAGTCTTTTGCACAACAGCGTCTGATTGACAGATGGGCCAGGAAAGAGTCAGACCCAAGCGTGTGAGCCGCAGTGTTCTGTGAGAGCAGGTGAGACCTTTTCCCGTTTGATTCCAGGCACAGGAAGGCTCCAGCAAAGAGTCAGAAACCAGGGTTCACGCATAAGCTTGTTTTTTCACCCTCTCTGTGATTTGTCTCAGCTGCAAAAAGAAGAAACAATTTTAAAACAGAACCTAGGCTTCTGTTCTAATTTTTGTTTTGGACTCACACAGGCTTATCCTCCTGTCAGGTATAATCACAAAAATGTTAGCGAAGTTCAAATAGCATTTAAGAATGCTTTCTGGAGAAAAATGTTTCCCAATTTCTCTTCTTTATTCCATATACTAGGTTTCTGATTACTTTTAAGTTTATTTTTTATCCGTGATTTTTTAGTATAAAAATTGTGTCATTTAAGTTTGAACAGACCAATTATCTAACTTTCAGTACTTACCACATATTTTACCCTTGAATTCAAAACAACTTACAGGATATCATAAAGGAATAGGAAGAACTATTCATATAGCTCAGCCTGAGCTGGACAGCCTTTAAAATGATCCTAAATGCCAATATAAACTTACACTTAAAGTATTTCTGTAATGTAGTTATTATTTAAATTCTTGCAGGAGAACACATTTGTGGTGCTGTTGCCAGACAGCTTGCAAGTTTTGATGGATGTAAATGAGGACTCATTTCACCTGGATCAGCAAAGAGAGGTGCATGGGCAGACACCTCTCTGCTGCTAAGGTCCGTCAGGCTTAGGGGCTGCCTGTGGCAGTACTGGGATGTGCCCTGGATTCTGGTTTCCAGAGGATATGGAGCTAAGCCTAACGAGAGCAGGGGCCGTATCTGCTCACTGTTGGGAGCTTTGGATAGGTCTGTTGTGTGCTGTATTTAAGCCTGCGATTTGACTTTATGTTCAAGTCAGAGCTTTTGGACAAGTATAATTGGATCAAAATCTTCTAGCCTCCAGTTCCGGGCTCCCCAGTTCAAGAGAGACAGGGAACGACTGGAGAGAGTCCAGCAGAGGGCTGCAAAGATGATGAGGGGGCTGGAGCATCTCTCTTATGAGGGAAGGCTGACAGACCTGGCTCTGTTCAGCCTGGAGAAGAGAAGACTGAGGGGGGGATCTCATCAATGC
>VZSC01016082.1:114810-148304 GCA_013398225.1 Steatornis caripensis | reverse complement strand
GGGGGGTTGGAGTGGATGATCTCCAGAGGTCCCTTCCAACCCCTGCCATTCTCTGATTCTGTGGTTTCCGTCAGCCCAAAGCATGCTCACAAGCTGTTACCACGAGCTTGCTAAACCATGAATTGGTGATTGTAGATTTCTATGCTGTGGCTATAAACTGACTCATTTCTGACACTACTCTCACTGTGAAAAACATCTTGACATTTTTAAATGTTAAATAATAACAGCTAAATAAATTGTCAAAACAACAGTTTAAAAGCTCTAAATTTTCATTCTCTGCTTGCCATCAGATAATATTGAATATTCATAGTTTTGTCGTGCAATCATACATTCTGCTTTGGGCTTTAGGGCTGTTCCCCTGATCTGAGGGCTTGTAAACTTGTTTGGCTTTATTTTTCTTTTCCAGAAAACAAATGCTATGGGCCAGACTCTTAGCAGGCCCAAATCAGTTTAATTCTACTAAAGTGAAAAGAAATTTGCAGACTAAAACTAGCTTATAGTTTAGGCCAGTGTTCTTGAAATAATGATCCCATTCAAAATCCACACCCTGCCTGACATTTTCAAGGCTGGCCTTGATTTGAGTGTAGAAGTACAAGGTGTCTGTTGCAAATCTAATGGAGCATAGAAAATAACCATTTAAGCTAAGCGGAGCATTGCTTTTACTCCTAGAAGCCATTTAAGAATTCTAAGAACGACTACTACTTAAGCTGTGATTATAATGTTTATCTATATGCAAATGAGAACATTGCTGTTTGTATAAATGCTTGTCATTTTTGTTTCATATAGTTGGTCAGGGAAAAAGCGTTGATAAACTTTCTGATAAAATCCTTACAACTTTCTGAAATAAAACCGGTCAGTGCAAGAAACAGGTAAGGGTTTTTTTAATAAAAATATTTGTTGAAAAAACCTGCAGAATTTTTCGCTAAATGATGTCTGTATTTGGTGTTTAGAACAGGCCCAGTATTTTGATATATTGTGAAGTAAGAAGTAAAACTGAATCAATAAATGTCCATCCAGTTTGCTTCTCCTTGCTTTGAAAGAAAGGCCTTCTTCGGCATATTCATGATTCATACGCTTAGACTACTGTCATCTTTTTAGTCATGGAATTCAGTAAGCAAAAGGTTGTATTTGAAATAGTTCCAAAGAACAGAAGTACAATGAGATGCTACTCCTAAAAGCTATTGCTTGACAAGACAAGATGAAGTTAAACAGAAGTCATATGTTGAGCAGGCGTCCTCTAGAGAGGACGCTTGTGGACTTTTGAGGACTCCATTTTCGTCTAGCTCAGTTCCTTGGCCTGGCTTACCCAGCGTGGCCCCAGTGCCAGTGCTGGTACAGAAGAGAGGGGAGGTTGTGTGGCAGAGGACGGGGCACGTGGGGTAAGGGCAGGCAGAGATGATCCAGGGATGGTTCCACAGAGGAACCAGATCTCGGAGACGGCTCCCGCTTCTCTACGGCACAGCAGTGTCTTCTCCGGCTCCCTGGGAGTGCGCATCTCTCTTCAGCTGATTATCTACCTCCCAAAGTCCTTCAGTTCCTCTGTAGGGAACAGCCTCAATCACAGCCCCTAACCACTTCCTCATTTATCTTGTGTGGGCTCCAGTATAGCAAAAAGGCCTAATTTTAAAGCCCAGCATTTACTTCCGCACAAAGGAAACGTGAGACATCCTTGCCCCTTACCGCATCACGTACGTCTCTGTGTGTTACGAAGGAAATACTGTTGGAGACCAGGGTTCGTGTTGAAGCTGCGCAGTTGATGTGGGCTGGGCTTGGTGCCCTGCTCTCCACACGGGCAGCACAAACCGGTCGCTCACTCCAGAGCGGGGGATGCCCCTCACCGGGAGGCAAGGCCATGCATCCCCTGCTGAGCCCAGAGCGGGGTGGCAACCACCGTGCCTCTGGTTTGCCCTGCGGCTCCTGGGAAATGGCCAGCTACAACTAAAGCTGAGGGAGGAAGCTCATGCTTTCGCCGTTGCTAGTTGCACACGGGAACTACAAGGTACTTTTCTGGCAGTGCATTTGGCTTTTCTTGGTCCTGGGGTACAAACCGCAGAGAGGAGGAAGGTTTAACCATGTGTTTGTAGTGTAATCGATGTGCCTTTATGTACAGGGGCACTGAATACTTGGAAGTCTTTGGGGAGGGACACGCATCATTAAACGGAGACTACTGGTGCTCAGCACTGGGGGCCTGAGTGCTGGGTTGGGGTTTCAATGCTATAACCTTTGCTCTCTAGCACGATAGTGGTGGCTGTAACTTGCGGGCTGCTTTCCTCATAAATACAGTGGTAGAAGGTTAATTATTTGGCCTGAGTTATTGGTATTTGGGCCTGGATGAGTGCACTAGGACTTCTTTCATACAACTCCAACATCCGGGAGTTTTCTCTGAGTATTTCCCATGCCCCACCACCCACCCATCCACACCACCCAAAAATCACACACTCTCCCTTTGCTCTCAAAACATTCGTCAGACTCAGAGTGGCACCACCTCCCAGGTTACCCTGCCGTTTTCATGCAGCTCAGTCTCTCACCACATTAACATGCAATGTGTCTTTTGGGCAAAGGTTCCTCTCATTTCTTGGAGACCATTAGCTGCTTTTTGATTTTACTCTGAATAGAAGGTGAACACTGATATTTTGGGCTTCAACAGTCTTCACCCAGCCACCCAGGTCAAAAAATTTAGTAGTAACTTACCAAAAAAGGGTAATGGGTTCTATTCTGAGCAATTCATGACTAAGAGCTTGCACAGCATTTTGGACATGTAGAAGCCTTGACATCAGCAACAAATTGGGAAAAGGGTTATTTGGAAATTATTTTTAAGTGAAAGTGTTTAAGTGGCTTGCAGCACATTAAAACCTGTCACATCATATTATACATTATCAAAAAAACTCAGGAACAGTTTGAGCAATGGATGTAAGGTTACTATATTGTCGTTGGTATTTTAAGAGGTGATATATCGCTTTTGCTTTGCACAGCACTGCATTGGTGACAGCTCAGAGAATTACTTCAAGAATGTGAATAATTTCATCGTTGTCAAAGACAGTTCCTTTGCAAAGCGTGCACCGACTTCAGTGGGAATGCCGTCTTAAATCCAGCTAAGCATGCTGGTATGGGGAGCGGGTGTTTCTTTTGCAGCCTATCTATCTCCAGAGCAGACACCGTGCAGGAGGCAGGAATAGCGCCTGCACTGCTGTTTTGAGGTGTCTGCAACTGAGGAGTCTTCCATCTTCTGCGAAGAAATTATAGTGGTTTTCTTCTTTACTTCTGTAACGTGAAAGTATTTCAGAAATCTATCTAAAAGTAGGAAGAAAGCAGAAGAGTAACTTGATTTGTCTTAGACTAGCACGTGTCAGGAGCAGGGGGATGGAGAGACTAATAATTACTAACATTGCTTGAAAAACTGCTTGTCTAAATAGCTAAAACTGTTGTAAGTCACTATTAAACCCAATGACCAAGTGTTGCTATGGAGATACTGTTTCATAGAAGTCTTACTTAGCTGCTTTCCATTCACTTTTAAACCATCATATGTAATTACTTGAATTTCCCAGACGCACGCTACAGAGAGAGCTCGGAAACTCATTGCTTTTCACAGTTCAGTCCTTAACAGAGCTAAACCTATTGGATAAAAAACATCTATGAACGTACAAAGTAGATAAGGGGTGATTATTTCTTTCTGATAAAACTGGAGAAATTTTTTATTAAACCACTCTAATTCAGCATTTTTAGATGACATTGTGGAAGTTAATAAGGGCTATCAAGATAGAGCTTGTAATAAAATTGTTTCTCCGTTGTTTCCCAATTGTTGTTTGGAAGCTGTTATCTACAACCTAACAAAAATCTAACAGTTACTATATGCAGTCTGAATTTTCCATTTCTTGTACATTATTGGCAGCTTCTAACAAGCAGTAAAAAAAAAAATAAACATTTGAGAGTACCAGCAACAGAAGCCAAAAAGGATCGAGACAGTCCTGAGCTTTAATGTTGCTCAGAAATAATTGTTCTCCCTCTACTGAGCAAGCAAAGGTCGCTTCAAAAAGTATGAGATATTACAATAGCGGAAATAAAAAAAGAATTAAAATCACGTGTTAAATCTTATGGAAAATAGTGTCTAAAATGGAAACCAAATGGATTTGCTGAGTTATAAACAACTTCTCCAACTTCCAGTATGACAAATGAATGGGGAATCAGCATGGAAATTCTGCAGCACTTTCTGCGAGATCTGAAATCAGGCAAGCTGCTAGTTAGCTCTGTGCATCATTTCAAAATTGTAGGGAAAAAAAGCAATGACATATCCAAAATAAATCCCGAGTATGAAAAGCTGTGCACTTGGGTGTGAATTTTGCCATCTGGAGAAGAATGGTTGTCAGCAGGGAGACGGTGCCTGAAAGATGAGCCAGAGGATGCAGTCTTGCTGTTGCTTGAGTTCAGTGACGATCTGAAAATGAACAAGTGACCTACATGCAGCAGGCAAGTTACAAAGTTTTTGCACCTGTTTATGAAAAAGCTGTTTATACTAATTAATATCAAGTAATTAAAAGCCACACACATATAGAAGAAAAAGACCACCTCTCTGCAGAAATGCTTACAGTCCAAGCATCAAGCTAAAGACAGAAAGTAGAAAAGGGCAGAGGAACGGAAATTACAGTTTTTTTCTGGTGCATTAGCAGTGACTGGTAGGAACACCAGCACAGCAAATCCATGGGCTTCCTATGAAGTTTCTGAGGGGAAAAATAAGGAAGGGTGAACCCTTTGCGTGTTGAGGGCTCTACGTGCAGCGCTAGTACCCAGGCTCCTGCTCTGCGGTACTGAGCGGATCATCCCTTGGCTGCTGAGAGGAGCCCCAGTCACTGCCTGGCAAAGGAGTTGCAGAAGTGAAATGGTAAGCATAGGAAGTTGAATAAGCTGTGAATCATCGTATGGGAAAGCAGGGACAAGGGACTGGATTTTCCCTGTGGAGCCACCTACTTAAACAGGATAGTGTTGCAGTGAAGCATCACTGGCATGTTTCTCTGTTGTTTAAATCAGCAGATTATTTTGATGGCGACACCACGCTCACAGACCCAGACCACAGGGGTTTTTTCCACTTCATTAAGATACCTTTCACTTACTCTGTCAATTAATCTGGAGGCAAACCTCATTTTGCCCCTTCCCCTCTCCAGAGTACCCCAGTGCAGTTACAGAGAGGTGAGAATGGGGAGAAGGTTTCTTTCTAATATTCACTGTCTTCATCGGCAACTTCTCCCTTTTTTTCAGTTTTTTGGCTGCCCCCTTGCCTGCTCCCTCAGGATGCTCACAGAGGAAAGACGTCCAGGGAGCGAACGGTGTGAGCTGTGCCCTCTGCGCAGGCTGCGTGTTGCACTCCAGCATCCTCTGTGGTNCTGCCCCCTTGCCTGCTCCCTCAGGATGCTCACAGAGGAAAGACGTCCAGGGAGCGAACAGTGTGAGCTGTGCCCTCTGCGCAGGCCGCGTGTTGCACTCCAGCATCCTCTGCGGCGCTGCTAATGCTGCGGGCAGCCGGATCGCACGGCTTTGTTGTGCTTGGGCTTTGGCTTCCCCAACGCCCTGCACTGTTAACGCACACAAGCTTTTTCAGGTTATGCTAGGAAAATTCCTGTTTGCGTTCACGGGAGGTCAGATACCTGTGTTCCTGGGGATGTCAAGGAGCTGCTCTTGCAGCAGTCCTGTGAATTCCTCCTTGACAGCTGGCAGCAAATTGTGCTTGGTTGCATGCTTTTCTTTTGTGAAACGTCAATGGATTTGTGAAAAATGGAAGAAAATTAACCTCAAAAGGAGGCCAGCAGGACTCTGCTGTTAAAATGAGTGAACACAACAACGTTCTCTTAGTAGCATTTGCTGCCTTTTAGTGTTACAGGAATGCCACAGATCTTGTTTGTCATTGTTTCGTGCAATGACTGTATTGCATTCTGTTTAGTAAAACATTTACAATTTCCCGTAAAATCTGAGATAGTCTATTTTAAATAAATATGAAACAGTTTCAGAGTTATAGCTTTGAAAGAATGAAAACTGACATCTCAGTTTATTCCCATAGCAGCAGCCAAGCATCTGCTCACTCACTGATGGTGGTGTTCAGATTGGGAGGACCTCACAGTGACTAATGGCACAGAATGAGATTATCTTTGGTATTAAGACAAATTCTGTTTACCTGAGAGAAATAGTGGCACAGAGTATTTTTTTGTTCTCTATGTCACCTATAGGATATTATTACAGTTAAATACTCTTCTTGTCAGAATTTTAAGAAACGCTCCAGAACATAGGCACTACTGCCTGGTCATGAATGAGTGTGAAACACAAGGGTTTTCTGCGTCTAAATCAGATGTCTGTGAAATTTAGAAGACCTACGGAAGCAATCTTGGATGTATACTGCTGAGCCATCTAATCTAGCCACAAACGTGGATGCATGAGGGCCTGACAGAAATAAAAATGTACAAAGCAATTTAAGTCAGACAGCTCAGTTTTCTAGTTGGCATTTCCCTTTGTTGAACTTCATGAAGTTCTTGTTGGCCAATTTCTCCATCCTGTCCAGGTCTCTCTGAATGGCAGCACACCCATCTGGTGTATCAGTCGCTCCTCCTGGTTTTGTATCATCTGTGAACTTGATAAGGGTACAGTGTCCCATCATTCAGGTCATTAATGAAGATGTTAAACAGTGTTTGCCCCAGTACTGACCCTGTGGCACACCAACTGGATTTTGTGCTGCTGACCACGACTCTGTCAGTCAGTTTTCACAGTCCACCTCATGGTCCATTTATCTAGTGCAACTTCATCTGTTTGTCTGTGAGGATGTTATGCGAGACAGTGTTGAAAGCTTTGCTGAAATTGAGATAAATAACATCCACTTCTCCCCCCTCATCCACTAAGCCTATCTTTTCATTGCAGAAGGCTATAAGGTTGGTCAGTCAGAGTTTCCCCTGTGTAAATCCATGCTGACTTCTCTGTCACCATCTTGTCCTTCATGTGTCTGGAAGTGGGTTTCAGGAGGATTTGCTCCATCACCTTCCCAGAGATTAAGGTGAGGTTGACCAGTCTGTAGTTCCTCAAGTCCTACTTCTTGCCCTTGTTGAAGGTAAGAGTGACGTTTGCTTTCCTTCAGCCCTCAGAAACCTCTCCCAATCACCACAACCCCTCTGAGATAACCAAGAGTGGCCCTGAATGACATTGATAAGCTCCCTCAACCCTTGTGGGTGCATCCCATCAGGTCTCATGAACTTGTGTATGTTTCGTTTGTTTGAATGTTCCCTAGCTGGATTCTCTTCTACTGAGGGTAAGTTGTCCTTCCTCCAGACTTTCCCATGGCTCTCAGGGATCTGGGATTCCTGACAGCATATTGTGCCGGTAAAGACTGAGGTGCAGAAGTCATTGAGTACCTCAGCATTTTTCATATTCTCAGCATGTGACCCACATTTCCTCTCGCCTTCCTTTTACTGATGATGCAGCTTTAGAAGCCCTTCTTGTTTCCTTTCACATCCCTCATCCTGAACCATATTCAACTACGCCCCTGCTCACACAGCCTACGTTACCATTGGCCGTCTTTGCAGCCAGGACTTGCTGCTGGCCTGTGTCCTGCTCGCTGCCCAGTGGAACCCCCAGGGCCTTTGCTGCAGACCAGCTTCCCGGTAGTCAAGCCCCAGCCAGGGTTGGTGCAGAGGTCTTTCCTTCCTAGAGGCAGGACTCAGCATTTCTCCTGTTGAATCTCATGGCTCATTTCTCCAGCCTGACCCAGAACCTCTGGATGGCAACCCTTTCTTTAAGGCTCCTCTCAGTTTGGCCTCATCTGCAAGCACAATGAGAGTGTACTCAGTCACCTCTTCCAGTCTCTGATAAAGATCCCCTTGAACCATCCTGCCAGACTTTTGTCCACCTGGTTGTTTCCAAGCCAAATGTTGAATACAAGAATACTGTGGGAGATGCTGTCAAAAGCCATGTTGAAGTTGAGGCACTTGATTTTACCACTCTGTACTGCTCTCTTGAAAAATCTGGTCAGTTTATTACAGAAGGCAATCAGACTGGTCAGGCAGGGTTTATCAGTAAATCTGTGCCAGCTGTTCCCAGCCAGTTGATTCTTGTGCTCAGAAATGTTCTACAAGAGGCCTCGCTCTGCTGTGTGCCTAGGGAGGAAGTTTTCAGGCGAGGCTGAGGGAACTGCAGTTCCCCACGTTGCTCTTTTGGCCTCTTTTGAAGGTGGGTGCATTCTTTGCCTTTTTTGACTGATTTGCAGTTTTGACTGAAGGAACAAGTGACAAGGGATGCATATCTGCAGGTGCTGATGTCTGCAACAGACTGAGCTTTCTGCATGGCTGTTATCTGGGGGCACATGGGCTTTCCTAGGGCACGATTCTTACCAGCTTCCTAAAGGTGTTTAACATGTTGAGATGAATTTCTGGCTAAAAGTGCCCGCTTGTCTCCACTAACAGCGGGAGTCTTGGGGACAAGCTCCGCCATGGACACACGAAACGAAGCACAGCACCTCAGACAAGCTTTGCTTTCTCCCATTACACCTGACTGCCCTAACACAGGCTGCCGCTGGGGTGGTGAGTAACAGCAGCGTGACCCTGCCTTGTGAGCACTAGACAGGCGGCACAGCGAGGCCGGTTGCTCCGAGTAAGTCTCATTTCTCTCATCAGCTGCGAGTGGACGATGACTGGGGTGGCAGGATGGTGCTAATGCACAGGCAAGCAGCGTCATCAGAGGTGAGATTTCTCAACTCTTTCTTTTCAGAGGACTCTATCATTTCAGAGTATTCCTCTTGATATCCAGCAATGAGAAAAAGTGATTGATTGTTGAAAAATAAAATTACCATTTACCCAGGAGGCTTTTTTCACAGAGGGAGCAAACGAAAACCTTTGTATCCTTTTTTTTTTTTTGATTCTCCTTTTTAACAGCAGAATATGTAATTTTATTTGGTGCCATCTGCAGCAAATCCCAACAAGGATCAAGGATTGGCGTTTGTTGTTTTTTCCCATACAGTACTGAAAAATACATCCCTTTGTCAAATGCACCATGGCTGAGACATTCAGCTAGAGGATCTTCTCTGGCACTGCTGCCATTAGGAAATCATCTAAGTCTTATTTTTCTCCTAAGGCACTGAGGAAATAATTTGATCTTTGAACAACAGTAAATATCCATAGATGATGTGGAGGTCACAGACCGTAATTTGTGTGTGCCATTGTGGGTATTTTGCGAATTGCCTGTAGTTCAGCTGTATATAAATCTTCTTAGGGGTTCCTCTCACAACTAATGTTTTCAAGGAAATCCATTTGGTTAAAGAATTAAACCTTCCAGAAACTATATACAAATAAACAATTCTAGCAACAGTTAGCAGATCAAAGTTTTTAAACCAGCTGCAGATGTGGGAACCGTGTATGGAGTGGAGAGTCTCCTTTTGGAATGTCTCCAGTTTGTACTAAGGTCACGCTGGTGACAGTCGCTCAGCTGCATGGTCAGCCTTCCATCTGTGTATTCATTGCAAAAGAGAGTATTTATTTGTCTGCTTGAGTCTTGAGATCAGTAACTGCAGAATTGGCTTTTCAGTCCACTTTATAGGATAGCGTGAGATGTGCTGTGCCATCCATCACCTTACTCTTAATTACTATTTTTGAAGATAAGAATCTGAGCAAATAGTCACTTTGTGTATATAAAGTTTTTAAAATATATCGTTTTATTGTGTCCTATTGTTTTATTCTATCCTCCATTTACTCTCAAGGCTGCTGTGAGCATTAATGAAACAAGATTTGAAGCGTCACTACAAAAGATGATTCTAGAAACAGCTGATTTTCATGCAAAATTAGCAGAAAGGGTAAAACTCTGAATTCTAAGTAATCTGCTTTAGCAAATCTAATTTAAACATCTCAAAATTTGCTTAGGAAATCATAATGAGCTGTAGTTAGCGTCCTGTGTATATCTTAATATTTTCCTTAAATCTTCCACAATGTTTAGTTTTCAGAAGAGAAGAACTTGGGTTGATCTTGCTGTGGATTTTCAAGATGACCAAGAAATAAATATTTCTGATCCTTGAAAGCAGATGTCACTTCCCTGTTGGTGCAGGCTCTCGTCATGTACAGAATACATTCTAAACACCTCTGACACAAACACAGATGTTTGCAGTATGCAACGTTTGCTCAGAGAATTAGAGCAAAATCAGCTGTTCAAACTTTCCATCTGAAATTCTCTGGGTAAACTGGGCACTGACTGAAAACCATGCTTTGTAGCGTGATCTGATTCTATTACTAGATTATATGCTGTTTGAATGAAGGGAGACTAAGAAATATAATTGCAACTGAGTTGAACTCTGCAGAAATGTGAATATTTATTCGAAGATGCTAGGCCAGTGAGGGATTTTCTGACTTACAGTTCCATCTGTGGTATAGCATGCAAAGTGTATCAGTCTCAGGAATAAAACTCAAATTACTGGTACTCATTTGACATTTCAGTTCGACAGCATAATGCAAAGCATTTTGGTTTTCTCTCACAGAGGCAGGATACTCATTCAGTCCCTTCTCCTACCAACATTTTCTCTGAAACTCAGATTTTATTTTGAACTGGGATGGAGGTCATTAGGGTCTGCAGCAGCGGGAAAAAAATCATATATGTTTGGTCTGAATCTCCATCTTCCTTCTACACTAGAAGAGGTTTTCTCCCTCAAGTCTGTCTCCGGCGGCACAGACTCGTAAGGGAGCATCATGGTGACACTGCAAAAATTCTGCACTTTCTTATTTCAATAACAACAGAATTCTGGTGCCAATCTTGAGGTTCTTAGAGGAATCCTCCTTCTACTTCTCCTCCTCTCCCCTTTTAGGGTGCAGCAGGCAGCCAGAGGACGCAGGCACACCTCTCTCCTCTGCCCTTAGCAACCTGGTGCTGTTCTTACATGAAGTGAGGATGGGTGATAAAGAAAACCACAGTCCTCTCAGTCCCAAGTCTTCTCTCCCTTCTTGTGAGCAGAGATGGCTTTAAAACCTTTGAATATGCCTTTCCTAATCCAAATACATTCACAGGTCCTTTTGAATATAATAGATTAAAAATTAAAAGTGAAGTTTGGAATGGAACTGCCAACCTGGATTTGCTTTTGTCAGAGTATTGCCTAGCAGCCTGGATGACAGATCTCTTTTAAGACCATGTTTTGGTCGCAGCTTTTTTTTTTTCAAATCCCTCTTAAAAATCATGCTGGTTTGATTTCTTAGTGACTTTTTTTCTTGCTTACCAGTTTCTGTAGCGGCGTATCATCACACCCTCTCTTGGTGAAGGAACACTGCAGCGTGGATTATTTGTCTGTGATAGATTATCAGAAATGTGGTTCAGTCAAAGCTTGAAACAAGAAAAAGGAGAATAAATTACAAGTCTTCTGAGATACAATAACTTCACTTACTTCAGCACTTCAGTTTTATGTAAGGATGGAAAGAGAACAAGTTAAAACTGCACAGATAGCCCTGGTCTTCGTGATTCTTGAGTGCTCAGCTGAAGTGCTTTAGCCCCATGAGATAGTTCCTTCAGCTCAGCTTGTTTGTGCATAGCATTTATGTAGAGAGCTTCTTCGCCTACAAAAAATAGCTACTATTTTGAAAATTTCAGATAATAGGAGGAGAAAGGACTTTTCAGAAGCCTGATATAAAAGTGGTGCAGTACAGGAGAATGGTAAATAGAAAGGAAAAAGAGCAATATAGGAATATTGGCAGTCAAGGCCTGTAATGCATAACCTTTGGGCCAGCAGCTTGGTGTGCACAGCCAGTTTGGCATTAGCATTGCCTCAAGGAGGGCTTTGGTTTGTTTGACCTTGAGATTCTCACTCCTTGAATAAGCAGAAAATGGGATAATACTGAGGTAATATTTTCCCTCCTGAGGGAGGTGCCATTTATTAGCAGTTTTTACGTGTTGTTTTGTTTACCATGGGAAATAGCCTCAGAAAGAGCTGGTTGCTTCAGTTTCCTGAACACAATTATCCGTTAAGGGAGTGTGGGAGCAGCAAGTTAGGAGAAGCAGATCACAAAAATAAGGGAGGGAGCGTTTCATTAAAGGCACAGCTGACACGAAGCTCAGCAGAGCCTGTGCAAACACGCCGTACCGAGGAGCAGAGGTAGTTTGCCAAGCTGGCATACCCTAGCCACGAGCATCCCGATGCCTTGCCCAAGCAGGGCTTGCGCTGCTCCCCAGCTCACTCCAGCTCTGCCTCAAGGCCAGAGGCTGTCAAGGCGTTTCTGGTTAAACAGCCCTCTGTTGGAAAGTGCCAATTTGGTGGGACTGAAATGTTTAGTTCATTTTGACATGTGTGAGCTTTGAAATAAATTTTGGTTTTTGCTTTGAAAAAATGCTTACTGTTTTGGAAGTTGCAAATAAAACATTTCAGCAACGATGCTTTGTTTTAACAGTTTTGAAAGGGATTTTTTTTTTTTTTTAGTGCTTTCTGGCTTCCAATTTGTTGTCTCAGGGTTGTATGCATAAATAAATCAGATATGAAACACAATAACATTTAACGGGAATTTTCACAAATATGCCCTTAATTTTAAGGAAGAACCATTATAATCATCTAGAGCTCATTTCCAGCATCACAAGCTTCAGCTTTTGTTCTGTACCTTTCTGCTTTAAGTCCGGTGTTTGAAATAGGAACCCTCTTTTAGTAAAACACCTTTACACATCAGTACTAGGAGCGTTGAGTACTCTGGGAAAGAGCTGCTTGGAAGTGCAGAAGTGTATTTTTCATTGAAAATGTTAGCTGCTCGTGGGTGGGAGCAATACAGGACGATTCTGCTCAGTTAATACAAACTATGCTTTTAGAATACCAACTACAAATTCATCAGAACACTACCAACTCCCCCCCAAAACATAAGAAATTAAAGAGACAGGCTCAATAAGTAAGTAGATATAAAGTGCGCAGATAATCTAAACCTAAGCAGTCCAGTCACTTAATGAATTTCTGCAGAAATGAAAATTTAGATAATACAGTGCAGCTGACTAGGTTATACCAGCATTAAGTGATGTTCTGAGTACATCGGTACAGTAATTTCCCATAAAGAAGCAAGCAATCTGTTTTCCTTACAAGAAAAAATCTAAAATGACAACGTCAGTGACTTATATTTAGAAAGGGCTTTTTCAAAGAAGACTGACAGATAACCATCCGTTTTCCAATTAAAATGTGATTTGAGTGTCTGGTTTTCTCGGATTTGTATTAAAATCTCAGCAAAAATGCACTTATTCTCATCATACAACCAAGTACAAGCATGTTTTGAGCACTTAAATTGCATCAGTGGATTATGAAGATTATCCAAAATGGCAATCTGAAGCAGGTATCCTTGGAGAACATAGGATTAAATTTGTAATTCTCCTCTGATGAGAAAGAGCGTCCTGGTCCCTACTCTGCTCCAGGGTACACAGAGGCTGTCACGAGGTTCAACATTGCCTCAAATGGAAATCCTCCTGGCAGGGTTCTTTGTACCACTGTGTGTTTTACAGTATGGAAGAGATGATAAACCAGGAAAAATGATGTTTTAAAGTGAACTTGAAACAAAGCTTGACATGAGCATAGGAAAAGTCTTGTGTGCTTCCGAACTGGAAAGCCACTGGTGAAAGAATTACTGAGCAGAACTTACTGCCTTAGTGCAAGGCGATTTCCAACACAGACTTGAAGTAGATGAACTGTGTTCTCCAGACCTATGTTACAATACAGAATAAAACAAGAAGTTATGTTTTAAGATAAGATGAACCATCAGAGAAAGCAGTGATGTTAGTGGAAGAGCTTCTTGTCTCATTATTACTCAGTAAAAGAATAAGCATGAGACTCAGTTATTTACACAGTGAAGTAAGTGAAGATTGTTAAGTACTCTGTCAGTCATAGCACTCTTTAGATTTACGTACCAGCGAGGGTTTTGGTACACACAACACTTTGGTCCCCTGCTTGCCTAGACTGAGGACCTGTGAAGCACACTGCCTCTCCCATTGCTCAGCACTCAAAGGTTTATTTCCTGTGGGAACAAGGACTTGGGGCAAAAAATAGGAGGTTATGAATCCTACATGAGGGTCACCCCCATGGCAGAAGCATGGTGTGCACCCAGATTCAGGAACTCAGAAGACGATCTTCCCCCCTCTACCTAGGTTTTGCTGTTAATGTATGAAGGGCCGAAGGAGCTAAAATGCTCACTGAAAAATCTGGGTTAGAATGAGCAGGGCTTGATACTTCAAGCTACTTGTATCAGAAAAAAATTGAAAAAATTTGGAAGTATCACTAACGCATTAAATTCAGAGATTTCAACTAATTCTGACAGTTTTCAATAAAGTGCAGAAGAGATTTACCTATAAATCTCAAAGTGTTTCCTTGAATTTTATCCACTTACTTTCATCTTGAACAAGCTAACTTATATCCGAGTAAAGCAGGACATGTTTGGCTATAGCGTATTTGCCCCCAAAGACATCAAATTCTTCGTTTGAAGATAAATGAAAGCTTCAGTTGAGGACATCAAATGATGGAAAAGGCATCACCTTTCTTGATCACCATTGTTGTTCATACCTCATCTTTTTGTTGGTCTGTATGATTTCGTTGTCCACATTAAGCTTCACCATGCCTTGTCTGCATGTTGTCTCCAGCAGATATTTGATACCTACTTTGAGATTATGGATTAAAAACCTTCAATAGTGTTGGGCTTTGTTGTGGTCCCTGTGAGTATCTAATAGGATGCTTATATACCACAAGCAGTGTAGGTGACCTTGTTGTTTATCATATTCTGTTAGTCAAGTATAATTTTTTCTTTCTGCTTTTGACTTTCAAATTGCTGTTGGCTTGGAAAAGCAACGTAAATTCTTTTTGCTGCAGTAGTTCAGGCTATTTTCAAACATTTATACGAAGACATACATTCTGTGCTTTGAGATAGATGTTTGTTATTCATTTACTCATTAAATACTTACACTGTACTTCTGAAATCACATTAGTCAGAAATAACACATTTGGGGCAGTAGCTATTTCCTACCTCTAATCCAAAAAAATTTGTAACTGATGTTTGCATTAGAGTTAGCCTCTTACTATGTACATGTAAAACTAATAATAACAGAAAAATACTGGGTTTGTTTATAATTTTTAAATCAAGAGGTCTATTAACCTGTTCTATCCAAGACTTCCCAAATGTAGATTAAACATATCCGCAAACTGTCAGTAGACGTTTACACCAGCTCCAATTCAGAAGAGTACCACAAAAATTTCTTGAAATGTCTAACATTGCGAACAGTAAGTTTTGAAAATGCTAAATAGGTTTGACCTTCTGATGATGAATTGTGGTTCTTCAACAGCTGGGTTTCAATGATTAGTTCCTGTTTGTCAAAACTTCTCAGGATTACCACTCCTCTGAGGAACAAAATCCCACACACTAGCAGCCTTGGGTGTCATGATGTCATTTGGGTACCAGGAAACATTTGGACGGTTTGATTTGGATATGTCTTAAATTGGCAGGTCCTAAAATAACAAGCTTAAATTGCAATAGAGAGGTGTTAGCTTAAAACGGACTTCATGTGCAGCCAACAAGTAAAAAAGCTAGGAAAGAAGCTGCTAGCCATGCTGTCACAACTGCATAATAATGCAATATTGATTCAAACTTAGGCAGTTTTGGTGCATAGGACAGTCACGAGGAAAATGTATCTCTATTAGACACAATTCAGATAAAAATGGATTGGATGCAAATCTTTGCACCAAACCAATAAACAGTTTTGAAAGTCAAATATGCTACCCACACCACACGCAGTAATGCTCATTTTTCGGTTTTAGAACACAAAATGCATGGACAATAGAAATGCTATTTTCTGAATGGTTTATGTACTTAAAATCAAAAATCCTCTGCAGAGTTTGAAATTGTTTGGACTATCTGCTTGTCAGAGAGCAGCAGAGGTGGGCTGCTCCATAGAAGAAGGTGAGTCAGGAGCTGAGGGTGACACCCAGGGCAGCAGTGTAGTCACCTCACTGGAAGGTGCAGTGTCCCATGGTACCCAAACCAGAAGAGCACAGTAGGTCCTGTGTCCATAACCAGGCTCAGCCACAGCCCAGTGATTGCCAGACAAGTCTGCAGTGACAACACAGGACTACGTACAAGCCAGGAAGTCAAGTCATCAGGCTGGGCTGAGGAGAAGCATCGTACAACAAGAGGTGTGGGCATCCCTATAACAAAGCTCAGACAAGGCGTGAGTTCATTAATACAAGTCCTGAGTGAAGAGATGAGGCCCCACATTCTTACAGCTCTTCTACCAGCCTGATCCAAGATTACACAGCCGCACTGTATCAGGGCAGGCTTTGAACACAGACAGCCAAACTCATGGGAGTGGGGAAGGAGTTGCAGAGCCTCCCAGTGCAGTCAGGGCCTTGACACTGCTCACCTTTGGATAACCTGGTTAAAGACCTGGATTAACAGCGATTGCAAACTTTCAGAGACCTAGAAACTTTCAAAGATCCTTGCCAGTCTGTGCTCGCTGTGCTATCAAGCATACGCAATGAGTCAAATTATCTTCTGATATCCCCTTTGTTGGTAGGCTTTGAATATTGGAGGAAGTAATCCTCCAGCAGGTATGACAGAGGTGGAAATGATTTCGATAATGAGTCCAGCTAGGTTTCAGTGAAGAAATAGCAACAATAAACAAATTCTGTTGATTACTTGTACTGTTCAGCAAAGGCTATGCATTTCAACTTTACAGCATCTGGTCTGATTTGTCTCACTGATGTTTTGGTTGAAGTGTCCAGCATTTTACAAAAACAGTGCTGCAGAGCTGTCTATTCATAACAAGCTATTTTGGCAATACGCAACAAATTGCTGTAAAAAGATGCTAAGTCAGCAGCATCTTAGTGCACTCTGTGCTGCCATT
Source organism: Steatornis caripensis (assembly GCA_013398225.1). NCBI lineage: Eukaryota > Metazoa > Chordata > Aves > Caprimulgiformes > Steatornithidae > Steatornis > Steatornis caripensis. The sequence continues at coordinate 131,465 of VZSC01016082.1, read as the reverse complement.
CACATTAACCTCCTGCACTTTGGTTAGCCGCTGCCTTTTTACACATAGAAGATCATCAATATGGACAACAGGCACCTTGGTCTGCCAGCATGATCAATCCCTGATTTGTCTCTACTTTGAATTATGACATGACAAGGATGGCTGAATACTGCAGAAAATGGTGTCTTCTGATGAGTCCAACAAAATGACTGTCAATAACTTTCTACTTGCTGTCAATACAAACATTTAAGTATCATTTCAAAGTATAAGCTGCATCCAGTCTTCTTTGGTGTGAAGCTAGCTCAAATGTTGACCTTTTAGGAACACATGCCAATGTTAAAACTTGTAATACACTTTTGTATTGACTAGCTGGTTTAGCCTGGGTTGCACATGCTACATCCTTCTCCAATCTGTAACTCAGCTGCAGAACTCTGTTCATCTCATGTAATTTGTCACAGAGAGCTGATTGATGTGTGGTTATGTTTCACTCTGTTTACTACATGAAAATATTTCTGTCTTAACAGTTGCTGGTGTTAAGCATACGTGTTTATCACGGGGATGCAACTCATTAACTATTAGGGAAGATCCAGGCTATTTGGTTGGTCTGTCACTGCATACAAATCTTTCCAATATGCTTGTAGTTTCGCAGTCTTTGAAGTAAACCCTGTGGTGTAAGAGACTGAGCAGAGATAGCCTGGAGTCAGGTTGATGAGAAGTATGTTCCTCATCAGGAAGAAGAAAAAGATTCAACAGTCCTACAATCCAATATGAAGACCCTTCAGCAGGACCAGCTGAACAGATTATAAACTGGCCCGTTTGCAATCAGCTTGCAACCAGGCTTCGCAAGTGTGGCCACCATGTCTTGCAGAGATGTATAAAGAGCTACAGATAAAGACAGAAAGCAGACTACCATTCGGAGTGATGGCAGTTTCTCAACATGAGTAAGTGCATAGGGAGCTGCTGATGGACTCAACAAGGGGAATGTGTTTGCTGTATGGCAAGGCTTCCTAGAAAACAAAATTTTGCAATTCTTTATCTGTAACTGTTCATTCTTGCAAAACTTCTGAAGAAGCCAGAATGATGGGCAATTCTGCCTCCATCATTACCTGTGTGACCATCACCCATGGGTTACTAACATGCCTTCTGCCTTGGATGGATTCTAGTGAGATCAGGGCTTAATTGTATGTCCACCCCTAAGGACTCACACGCTTGAGCTGACTTTGGGTTTATCTAGTTTGGAGAAGACGAGGCTGAGGGGCAGCCTCGTCACTCTCTACAGCTTCCTGAGGAGAGGAGGTTGAGAGGGAGGTGCTGATCTCTTCTCCCTGGTATCCAGTGATAGGACATGGGGGAATGGTATAAAACTGAGTCAGGAGAGGTTTAGATTAGGCATTAGGAAGCTTTTATTTATGAAGAGGGTGGTCAAACACTCAACAGGCTTCCTAGAAAGGTGGTTGGTGTCCCAAGCCTGTCAGTGTTTAAGAGGCATTTGGACAATGCCCTTAACAACATGCTTTAACTTTAGGTCAGCCCTGAATTGGTCAGGCAGTTGGCCTAGATGACAGTTGTAGGTCCATTCCAACTGAAATATTCCATTCCATTCCATTCCATGCCGTCCTATTCTATTTGCATTTGACTCTGTACAGTTTCCTATTGGTGTTTTCTGGTCTTCCTTGTGCCACTGCAGCTGTGGACCTGGATGGAAGGACACTGTCTCCAGCTCGCCGAGGTGGGGACGTGACATGGACAGACCCTCTGACTCCACGTGTATGGCTCCCTTTCTGCCTCTGAGGCACAATCAGAAAAGACGACAGAAAAGGGTAGATGTGGTGAACTCTTCGTCTGCCTGGACGTGCTGAGTAGTACGTGAATAATCTCATTGCTTCCTAGCGGTGATGGGTCTACTGTTTTCTCATGTGGCCACTGATTTAATGCATTTATGACGTTTTTCGGCTGGCAGGGAATTTACATTTTAAAAATTAAATTGGATTATTTTCTCTCTATAATTTAATAATTTTATGTAGTTTATGAGTGATCATCTGATCAAAATGTATGACATTCACCATTTAAAATGTTCACTGTATTCCAGTTTGAAATTTATTTACTTCAACTTCAAGCCGTTTTACATTGTTATGCTTTTAACCGCCAGATCAAAGAGTCCACTAATGTATTTGGGTAATGTACTAGAAAAGCAGCAAGGAACCAATTTGAAGATGAAAGAGGATTAGATAGATACAGTTGCTTAATTCAACAATTTGAGTTTGTTTATCCTTAAAATATATATTGCTTTGGCCTAGACACTGCAGTTTTAACTCCTGTTGATTTTTAGCTCTTAGAATGAAATTTGATCAGGCTTTGCCATGATAGGGAATGATTTCTTATTTATAATAAACTCCAGATCAGAAGTGCTACAACTAAATTTTGCAGGAAGAAGCAGTATGTTTCCTTTCAGAGAACAAAACACCCTCTGGGCTGTAATAATGTTTCTTACACAGAAAAGATAGTTGCTTACAAATCATGCTTCAGGGAGAGCCTGTGAAGACTTGTAACACCAAGATACAATCTTTATATTAAAAAATCACTTCTCACTCTTGCAGTAGTTTAATAGCAGCATGTCACATAGCACTGTCAGATCTCATGATTGGAACTGTTACCTTTTGACTCCACTGAGCATGTCAAAAAGGTGCTCACAAAAATCAAACCATGGGAAAAAACCCAGCACTATCATCAAGTCAGTGTCTGGGTGCAGAAGTTCGGTCAGACAATTGAATGAATTATTTGTGTCCAATTCCCTTCTCCCGAGTGTGTTTAAGTGCACTGCCTTTTATTGCGCGGGGATTAATACTTCCCCCATTTCTGGTGATGCTAACAAAGATAGCTAACACACCCAGAGAAAACCTCAAACGTCTCTAACTGACCTTGCTCCAAGCCAGGTAAGAGACTGAAGTACAAACACACACATGTGCAGTCCCTTGGCACTGGCAGGCAGAGGGAACGCTGTGGCACTTGCACCCACGTAAGAGGGGTTATGTATCACGCCAGACAATCGCACATGGGATAATCATGATCCCACATCCATGCAATCTTAAAAACATCAAACATTGCAAGATTAATATAGAAGAACATAAGGAACCACAGCCCTAGATTACTTTTTTGGAAGTCTGAGTGCTCAAACCACAGTTGTAACAAGTTTTTAATTCCAAGCAGCTATCAAAGCCAGATTCCCCATTAGCAAAGAGCTCAGCACAGAGTTCTGGGTTGTAAATGTGACGTCATGAGGTAAATTTGGATCATGTCTGCTCTAATCTGCTGGCACAGCTTCAGGGGCTGCTCTGACCTGCCATGGTTAGCTGCAATGCATACGCTTGTGCAACATGGCCAGGGGTGGTTGCTTTGTTGTGCTTATATAGTCCCCTTGATTTCTCCCTGGGACCTGTGAGCAGCATGGTGCAAGCTATTCTTCCAATTGCACACTGTCGGTTGTACCACTTAATTAGAACATTGTTACAGAGGCTTGCAGGCCCCTGCAAGGCTACAAAGGGCTGGTTTGAGAGGAACCGACCAGACTGTCCACAGTTGCTGCCAATTAGAAGTCCAAAGTCCTCTAATTCGATGCTTGTCATTTTCCCAGGAGCATCCTCTCTGGGAGCCACATAGCAATAAGGTATTCTGCACTGTAGAGGCTGAGTATAATGAGATTTAAGGGCACCTTCTCCAAGGAATAACACAAGTCTCCTTCCTCCATCTATTGTAAAAATTTTGGTGATGCCTGAGGGAAATTTGAGAATAACTTCTTATAGATCCTGATTTCTAAAGCAAACATGGCACTATATCCAGCCCTGCATTACATCCCTCTCTGCATCAGGACATACGTGTGTGGCAGAAAATGAGGCTGCTTTGTGCCGTATCTTCTAGTAGCATCGTGTGGCAGACCTTCAAGGACTTTTGCAAGGCTCTGCTGATTTTGAGCTGACTTTAACATCTCGGTTAAGGGAGCCCCTGGAGGGTCCAACAGGCTGTATGGCTGTTGCAAACTCCCTCCTGAAGAAGCGGATGTACAGCTCAGCTCCCTGGCCATCTTCGCAAAGAGGAGCTTCCTCTTCATCCTCCTTCCTGCCTCTCTGGAACAGCCTGGAGCCCTTGTGCAAAAATGCAGGCAATGGTCCTCGCTTTCAGAAACATTAAAAGGCTGTCATGGTGGCTTTCTTTGCAAAGGTTGTAAGAAAGAAAGAGGAATGATCAGGAAAGCTAAGGCATACCTGGAGTGAAATTTGGCAAGGGAAGTAAAGAATAATAAGGGCTTCTTTGGGTACGTTAGTTACAGAAGGTAGACAAAATAAATCGTACCCCTCCCAATAAATAAGACAGGGGATCTGGTAACAACTGACATGGAGAAGGCTGAGATTCTTAACCTTTCTGTCTCAGTTTTCACTGGTAATTGCTCTTGCCACATCTCGAGTCCCTGAATCTCCAAAAAGAAAAAGTTTGAGTGCCTATTCAACTGAAACGTATCCCAAGAAACAGACAAACCTTGTTGATCAGGTTAATGTCTCCAAGTGGATCAGAGATTATTAAAGTTGGAAAGCAGAAGAATATAATAGTAAAATGATTTTAGTAGTAACTTCGGCAATTTCCTACAAAAGGTTTTTCCTCCAGGCATCTGAATAGCAACAGGCATTCCCAGAAGCGTCTTGCATCTCAGCATGCGTAAATCATCAAATCACACAGTGAGAAGGAAAGAAAGAAAGCAAAAGAGAGAGAGGTAGCAAGCAAGGAAAAAAAAATGCAAACCAACTCCACCTCCCCCCCACCTCCAACCACCAACCTCAAAGAACAAAAAATTACCTCATGGCAAAAGAAGCCAAAGAAAGTCCCAGGCAGTTGAAGGACTATATGGGAAACCTTCCAGGGAAAGTAGTTCTGCTGGTTTCAGGAAGAGTCAGTTCTTCCTTCAGGGCATCAAGAACAAAAGCAAAGACTTTTTGGAAAGGATAGGTCATCACCTTTCTCTTCAGCTTCCAGATGTGGAAAGAGTTGACATTTTCCTCTTCCGCATGAGCAATACTCAAAGCTACTACCAGGAGGAAGAGAAGGAGGAAAGTTAGCAACACAAATAAAGGGTTTAAAACTTAAATCATCTTGATGTCCCTTTGTTCCTGAAAATTCAGAACAAAGGAAGCAAGAGAAGTCTTCTAGAAATATCCTCTGTCTAGAACTACACAGATGCAAACATGCAACACAGCAGAATGGGCAAGGGAATAGTTCATCATCAGAGTTCAAGCAGGGGGAGTCTCCCCTGTAGCCTGGTACTGGATCCCAGCTGCACCCCAAGTTTGGTGCTACCTGCAAGCTTGCTGAGGGGAACATTCTGTCTCTTTCTTTAGGTCGTTGAGAGACATATCAAACAGGGCAGGTTCCAGGACAGATCTCTGTGTTATTCTCCTTGTTTTTGGCTTTCAGATTAAGTACAACCCATTAACCACTGCTTTCCTACTGTCAAAACATGTTTTTACCCATCTGCTTGTCCACTCTAACCGTAAGGCCCTCACATGGATACAAGGATATTGTGGGAGACACAGCTCTTCTTTCATCCATAAACCTGGTTATTTTATTAAAGAAGGCCATCAGGTTAGATGGGTCCCATCTTTCCCCACTTACCCTATATCCTCAAAGAGAGCCCCGTGGTTTTAAAAGCCCTGTCAACAAAACAATCCCTATCGACAATTCCAGATGTGAAACTGGCTGTGGACCTGCAGGATCTATCACCTTCTCCCCAAGCTCTTCCCCCTCACTGGCAGGACCAAGGAGAAAACGACCTGGGACCCCATGGTCTTGACCATTGCCCCGAGAGCCATGTAGTCACTCCAGACACTTTCCATCTCTTCCTGGCCATATCATTGGTGCCCATTTGGAGGAGCAGTGGAGGGTTATAGTCCAAGGGTTGGATGAGCCTCAACAGCCCTTCTTCTGGCCTGTACACCTTAACTAGACCCTTTTCCTTATCTGTGACTGGCATAGTTGTGGCCTTGCCTCTTTCCCTCATGAAAAATTGCTGCAAAGAAGATCATCTGTAGAATGACCCTTCTCCCCTAGGACTCATATCTAGTCTGCACCATTTTTCATATTGGCATTACCTGTCAGTTCTCCAAAGATACTAAAAATATAGGAGTTTTTTTCATTTTTTCTTTTTGTTTCCTGTAACACGAGTTTTCATTGCCTGAGTTACTGGTTTTTAGGGCAAAATAAGAACTCCACATGATCTGGATGACTGATCACATACGTAGCACATATTTCAAACTTGTAGCAGTACTTCACAGCTCCCATGAATCCAGTACATTCATTGAATAAACAGAAATAAACAAACTTGAAAAAAAGTTGAAGACTGTCTGCTCAGAACCATTCAGCAAAGAAAAAATCTAAATTCAACAAAAGGAATAATAACAAAAAATTCATACAGCTCTGCAAGTGAGAGCACTGCATCATTTGCTCTGCTCTCAGATCTAACTCATGTGTTGGCCTGTCAGACTGTCTTCTAGAATGAGCTGTGTTGTCTTGTCCCCATGTCTCCAGGAATTTGCCACAGTAGAATTTCAATAAGATTGTTATGAAGAGATCCTTTTTTATCCCTAAGAAAACATCTTCCATAGTTCAAGAACTGCAAAATTTTCCTCAATAAGTCAGGTCAACAGCAGAAGTTTATTTCTTGCCTATAAGAAATAAGAAATATACTCCTGTACCCTGGATATGCTTCTTAACTTGTGGCAGAGAAGGTAATTTTTTTGTCTTAAATTACGTTAGTACTGAAGGCTGCTTAGCTTTTCTTTTTGGGAAAGCAATGTAGCCACCCTCAAGGGACTAAGACCATACACCAGCTGTTCACTCACTTAAGTTGGTTGAAAAACAATCAGAGCCTTCCACAGGCTGAACTCCTCAGCTGAGGATCCAGTTTGTCCAGGTGATGAGACTGAGACTGGTGTTAGGGTAAATGGGCTCTCCTTCCTGTGTCTGGGACTGTGGGGGCAGTTTTGATTCTGGAACAGCTTGGGTCAGTTGTAAGAGTTAACATTTCTCGGTTGTGCTCAGACTCCTGAGCTAGTGCAGGAGCATGGACCCACTAGGGCAGAACAGTCCTCAGCAATTACTGCCCCTGCTCCCCTTCTTCTCAACACAGAATAGTCCCCAAAGCAGCAAGTCATCTCTAAAGACTGCAAAACTGTGCCTGAACAGCTGCCCCTATACTGGATGGGAAAGGTAAATTCAGTTCCCAAATCTCTTTGCAGAGCTTAAAAGCTTCAACAGAGAACTGACTCTTCGGCTTTATTGCCTGCTTCTGCCTTCATTAAAGGTAATGATCTCAAGGCAGCACAAGGTCACTGGAAATTTAGTATGTATGTTGTAAATAATTGCAATGGTCATTAAGTACACTGAACATAAAGCAAATATTTAAGTGGAAGCCTTTCAGGCAGGACTGAGTCCTGCAGAGAACCACAAGCTCTTACTCAGCCAGCTGGCCATGCTTGCCAGGGAGGGAAAAAGACAGTAGCTGAGAAGTATTCCTCAGATAGGGTCCTCACTACAAAATTCTCTGTGAAGATCTGTAAACCACAGTGATAGCAGCCATCTTCTTTTTTTAAACATTTCTCATCTTTACTATGGAAGATTAATGGCAAGTAAAAACAGCAGCTCCCCAACGCTAGTTGCTTTACACCAATGCCAAGTCCTTTGTTTCACAGTCTTGTTCAGCTGAGAGCCCAATTCGTCCTTGTCACAGGGGAAAGATGTTGCCTCAGGACACATAAAATCCTCCAAAAGAAATTAGGTGCAGGTACATATTGCTGCTGGGAAAACACTAGGCAGAGGTGGAGGGGAGATGCAAGAGCACATTGGGAGTTTTCAGGTGTTTGATCCTTCTTTGAAGGAGCAGGATCATTAGGAGTGTGTAGTGTTCAGCTTCTGCTTCTGCACATGTGCATGGCAGGGTTTTCAGCTGACTTTTAGCTGAGTATGTTCAGTTTGGTGATGTAAGAAGGAAGGAAAGCTCAAGGATCAAGGACTCATCTCGGCATCCATTGTACAGAGACAAGGTCTGATTCAGGGTCTCGTTCTTGTTTTACACCAGTTATAATATTACTCCATTTATAATTCCACTGGGAATATTATAGGATGAAATCAGGAGCTGAGTGGGATTACTCCAGATTTGCACCAGAGGATATCAGAGCAAGCTCAGTTATGCTTACTGTAATGCTCAGCTTTTCACTGATTTTTTTTTAATACTGCCTAGTGCTCTGAAGTCTTTGTTTGCAGACACTGACACAGGCCCAAGGTACAAGGTGTTAAGTACCTTCCATAAACAAAGTCCTTAACAAATTTCTGAAACCCCTCCTGCTTCCCCAGAGTGCTCAGCTTGTTTGGAGTTCTTCCTTTACATACGCATTGCTTTTAATTTTGGTTGTTGCTTTCATATTTTCAAGTCTTCTGTTACAGCATTAATATTTTTTTTGGTCCTCATGTCTGGGTTTCGTCTGCTGAGCAGAAGGCATCTGTGGCGTGGAGTGAGGTTCTGCCCAGCACCAGTACTTCCAGGTGAAAACAAAAGCTAGTGGCATCTGTTCCTCGATGCCTGGTATGTGCTAAATTCCTTTCTGACCCTAAATACCCAGCAACTGGCAAATGCCCATTGGTGGTGTGCTCCTCCCGGAGTCACCGACCGACCAGTTTAAAGAGAGCAAAACAGGGTCCTGCTGAGTACCTGTATGGGCTTCAGCTGGGCTCTCAGCACTCCTCCAGACTGTACCCTCTTTGAAGAATAAAGATTAAGACAACTTCTCATTGTTCACTCTGAGCATATTTGCGTTTGATCATATTAAACTCGACTTGAAAATGAAGAAGAGATTATTTTGGTTTGGTTTGGGTTTTTCTTGCTACAGGACAGTTTCACTAACTCTGAGTCAATATAACGAATGCTCATTTTTAGAGTTGGATGATACTCAACACAATGAAATAAAATAGAAGGGCTGAGTCATAGAAAGTCCTAAGAAGGGCTTGATAACAACACTTCAAAAGGGGAACACTTTTCTCCTCTGAAGGGGAAAGTTTTAAAATTTACGTCTGACCTTTAAGTATCTTTGAACAATATTATTATGCGTAATCTTTCATTCTTTACCCTTTATGCTTCAGAAAGAGCTTTTTTTGACAGAATACATCCTTTTTCCAGTACAATCTCTGCATTTTCAAAGTTCAGTGACACATTAACATTCACTGAAAGTTTTTATCATTATTGTATGAAAAGTTTGAATGCCAGAATCACTGTGGGATTAACTAATTAATATTTTGGAAGTACTTTGAAGAAGAAAAGTGCAAAATGAAAATATACTTTTCTATTTTTTATGAAATTTAGAGCTCCATTGTACAGATATTCAATTTAACTTAATGCCAGAAAGGTCTCAATACAGGACTCATCTTAGTCATGCTTTTGCTTTCAAACTAGTTCAGTAGAGTGCTCAAGCACATCTGGATGCTGTCTTGCATTAGGACTATCCTAGACAAAGAGAATAGCATGCAGAAATCCTCCTCCTGGACCAGTAAAGCCAATGGCAACAGAACATGAAATCTTGAACTTTCATGATGAAACTTTCATAAATGCATTGTCTTGTCCCTCAATACTCTGCTCCTCTTTGCTGAAAGAAACAGCAATCTCTGAGGCTCTCTCCACATAGTCCTCCAGGACGGGACAGGACAACTAAGAAAACACAGGTTGAGTTTATCAGACAGCACCACGATCCCACTGGTGGGACCCCACAATGGAGCATGTCTCCAGAAGACATTAGACTGAGTTTAACCGTGATACTTAGATCAATAAAGAAATACAAGTTATTTTCATTTTGTTTTGGGGTTTTTCCCTCGAGAACATTCAGTCATTAATTTCTGAGTTAGCTTTGCATTTGATAATAAGTTTTTTTCAGTTGTGTTGCAGAGAGTCAGGTCCATACTGAGTCAGAAGCACGGAATTAAGAATTGCAATATCTAAATGTAAGAGCCTGGAAAAGGGTTAAGTGTCCCATATAATCACTGCAGACATCTCTGAAAGCCTTCAGAAGGCAATTTAGACCAATTAACTAAACGGTTACACGTCTCTGCTGACTGTATCGGAAAGTCAGGTTTCTCGCTGCTGCTACAGAGCCAAGGAAGTCCTCCAAAGCAAAGTCAGCGGCAAATGTCATCTCCAAATGATTCACCCAAGATAAAGATGGTCCAAGTTCTGAGATCTTGTTTTCTCGGAGATGTTTGTGCATTACTAGCAAAGAGAAAGTCACAGTCCTGGGAACAAAATCCTTCAGACTTTCTCTTTCCTATCTGCATGGGTCACCTTTGAATTCCTCAGCATTTATTTTTGAGTGCCTTGCAATCCAGAAGCGTTCACTACTAGAAAGTGCTTTGTCCTCCAATATCACTATCTGGTAACAAAACTGAATTACTGAAAAAACTTCCAGTTTACCTTTTGATTTTCTTTTCCTTCTCTTTAATCACTACCTTTAAAGAACTCTTGCAGAAAATTTCTCACTACAGTAATAAGGAAAGTGAAACACAGCTGCAATTTAATAGTGGCCAATAAGGAACAAGCTGTTTCAATGTGTTGTTAACACACTAATATTGTTCTTAACCTTTAGAAAAATCTAGTTATCTGCCATTACGCGTAGCAAATCATGTAAGCCTGCAGGACTAGACTAATGTTTTGCCTACCAAGGGTCCCCAAAGGGATCTATATTCCTGCTCTCAGTTCCTGATGCAGTACATTACAAACTGAACTCCTTACAGCTGTTTGCCCACCAGTAGGTTTTCATTAATTCTGGTGATCTCCTTGCAATAGGAAATATAAAGTTTAAAAAAAGGAAGAAAGAGAAACCAGTTTCTCACCAACACAGTAAGTAAGCATCACTACTGGAGTTTTCATCAGTACCTTATGCATTGCAATGCACTGAAATGACTGCTGAAACCAGAGTTTGTCAGAAGATGCTGCATAAAATTAACACACAAGAAAAGACTCAAGAGTTTGGGCAGATATTTTTTTAAGGAGATGTTTGGAGAACTGAGTTTGAGATCTGCTGCTACATTTTGCTGGTACAAATATCTTACCAAACCCTGATACCTAGCACTTCTGGGTTTTGTCCATCAAAGATGTATTTAAGCATTAAATCTTTCATTCTGCTTGTTGGAACAACAGTTGTCATCTTATGCACAGTGCAAGAAGCCACGCCTGGAGCTTTTTGCAGACTGCACATGCTGAACCTCACCATGATGTGTTCACGCTATTGCAGTTCTGTCATGCAGAGGATGAGATATAACCCAGAAGAGACTGCTCAACTACCCAGCCTGCCAGGGGCTAAATTCCCTTGCAAAAGTAGGTATCTGTAGTTGTACAAAAAAAAATTCTTCTGATGAAAAACAAGAATATGACAAAGCTTCCCTTATTTTAGGTCTTCAATATTTTTGCATTTTAAATAATACCTGAGACTGTCAAACTAAAACCAAAAGATGAAACACAGGATAAGTCCATATATTATTTGTCAGTTCTGTGGTGACTCTCTGAGCTGCAGCTAAAATGGCCGGCTTGGAGGTTGTCTTGTGGATTTTGAAAGTCAAGGCAAAAGCTCAACTCTGCAGAAAAATCTTTTGCATGGGAGGAAAACTTTTGCCTTGGTTTAGATCTAAGCACAGCAGCAACATCCATTGTTCTGAGAAATCTTAGATTTACCTGTGGAAGGTACATTGTGAGCAAAATAAGGACAAACAGAATGTGAATAGACTAGATATTCAGTATTTGGTGGTCAAGGAGAAAAGCTGGGTGACCTACACCTTCATCTCACTTTCTGACTTCTCTCATTGAATCAGACTTCAGTGGTCTTTTAATAACATTTGCAAGTTAACAAGTGATGAGCATTCCTCAAGTTTTGATAAGAGAAGCTTGAGACGAAACTATCTGACACATAATGGGTATCGCAAACCTTTGTTCGAGTCACGTTGGACATCTATAGCTCTGCAGAAGGAGACTGTGCAAGAAAGATATGCACATCTAAAAGTATGAAGCAATTATTTATTGGCTAAGAAACACAAAAAGATCGCTGGAATTTAAGGAGCCTGGTGACACTCACCACTCCACAAGGCACCACAGAGCCTTTGCTGGTGGGGCAGGAGGGGAAAGCTTGGCCCCTGCAGATCCCGGGGCTTGGTCCTCAGTGGTGCTGCTTTGCCATCTCCTGCTGATCCCAAATCTTATGACACTGATGACCAGGTGGTTCAGCATGGTGATTGTCCTGGTTTGGGCCAGGACAGAACCAATTTTCTTTTAGTAACTTTGCTTTTTAGTTAAGTCTCTTCTGAGAAGCTGCACTCTCTGAAATTAACTGCATGTTTTTCCAGACAGTACCTGCTTCTAGCAGTGATAAGGCTCGGTGTTTATAGTTAGTGCTGGAACATCAGAAGCAATGGTATGCAGAAAGGCCCTTGCTTATAGTTATCCCTATGGAGACCAAGGTCGATGCTTGCTTCTGCTAACTTTCTTGTGCGCCGGAACTGAAAGAGCAGAGAAGTCGTCACCCCTGCGACCCTGCGGTGGGGAGGAGTGGGTCGGACAGGTGACCCAAAACTGACCAAAGGGAGTATTCCATCCCATACGCGTCATACTCGGTATAAAGCAGAGGGATCACGAGGGTCTCGCTCTCTTCTTCTATGGCCGGCATCCGAGGAGGACTCTGTCTGATTCTTCTGCCTTCGATCCCGATCCGTGCATTCCTGAATCCAGCTCCTGCCTGCTGCTGCTGAGTACAGTCCGGGACTTTCCTGGGCCGTGCCCCGCAGCGTCCGGGTGACGTATTCGTCATCAGTGGGGGGGGAGCTCAATATCGGTTTTGTACATATTTGTATATTTGTATATATTTCATTATTATTATTATTCATTATTATTTTGGTTAGATTAAAGCTGTTTTAACTTTTTCTAACCCATAAGTCTCTTTCCCTTTTCTCTCTTCCCCCCACTTTGGGGAGGGAGGGGGTTAACAAAGAGCGTCTGTCGTTCGCTTAACAGCCAGCCCAGCTTTAAACCGTGACAGTGATCCAGCTGGCTGAGCCCCTTGATGGAGGAAGGCTGCAGAGGGGCTTACAGAGGGAAGGGTTACTTATGGCACGTGAAGCAAGAGTGAGAGAGGTAAAGACCCACCGTCATCAGCCCCTTTCTCTGTCCTTTTCCTTGTGTAAGTCCACATGTAATATTCCTTACAGAGTCAGCAGTGTGAACTTTACTATTGAATCGTTAAAATTCATCTTTTCTGGTTATGCTGTAGCTGCAGCATTATAACAGGTATTAAAATGTTTATTTAAATGAAAGAGTCCCTGCAGTATCTTGTTTCCCAGACTATGAGACCAGAGACATACTGAATCTGGCAGAAAGAGCAGAAGAGTTGTTTGAGTTATATTTAACCATATCTGTTCTGATCACAGCAGGCAAACCTCCTTCCTCTCGCTAGCACAGTTGCGCTTTCATGTTCTTCAGATATTTTTATGAAAAAGCAAGCTCTCGCTTGCTTGCTCTCAATTGGGACCTGAATTTACAAAACACTTACAGTCTCCTATAAAGTGCTGCATTCCATTACCAGAGTTTTTCTCACTGTAGATCCCTAAAATATCTTATTATGACAGTAGGTGCATTGAACGAGGGTACCAGAAATTAGGCTCAAAACAAACAAGAATCTTTACTGGCAGGTGGTGTTGCAATTGAGAGACAGAACTCTTCACCGTGAGTTATGGATGGTAAAAGCTTACATGGCTTCAAGGAGCGGCCGGAAAAGTTCACAGAAGAGAAACACACCGAGAGTTGCTAAATTAATAGAAACTACTCCCAGTTCAGGAAGTGCCTTAACCGCAAGTAGTAATGGACTGGGAGAATCATCAGAAAAAAACCATATATGTTTGCGCTGCTCCCATACAGTGCCCCAGGCGTTTTGACAACTCCTGGAAAGCAGATGGTTTGACGCTCTGTAGCCATTCTTATGTGAGATAAGCAAAACCACACTTACCTGAATATTGGCGAAGTACCAATCGCATCATTGCGTATGTTCTACTTTTCTTTCCCATGAATTTTTTAACAATGGTGAAATTAATTAGTCTGACAAGGAAACATTTATACAAATCATAGAATAGGCTTTTATCTGGTTAAAGGTATAGACCATTAGGATATTTAACTTTTTGGTCTCTGTGCCTGTTGTCAACATTTGTAATGGATTGTTCTACATCTCTTTACACTAGGCCATCACTGCGGTCTCAATTTGTGCTCTTATTAAGCTCAGCTTCTTGTTTAAATGTGGATAAAGTTGATGCCCAGTCTGGTTCATTTCAAAGAGCACAGATAAAAGAAGTCAAGAGTCTCAGATCTGGGTCTGTCATTCATAAGCAGCTCTGATGGTTGTGTTTTTCTGTCTGCACCCCCTACAACCTGCAGAGGCATGGGGAAATAGCACGCTGCTACTTGGCTGTGCCAGCCTGGCTCCCAAAATATGACTTTGACATGGAGAGATAAGGGAAACTAAAAATTATACTAGTCACCAGACCTGGGATAACCTGAATCAAAAGACATATATGTGAGAGAATCCAATGCATATAAGCCTGCCATCAGAGCTTCAACCTGAAAAAACGTAGGGGCCAAAAGTTGACAAAAACTACTAAAATAGCAGTTCTGAAACAGGTGCTTCTGCTGTGTACGCAACATTTGATGAAGATGTGTATAAAAATTCTGTGAACTGTCCTCAGATGTCTGTAAAAAATGAATCTTCACAAGTTGAAACAGAAATTGCTTAAAGATAAATTTAAGTAAAAAGATTGAAATTTTTTGAAATTTATTTAATGACGCAGTTTCTGAAGTACAGCACAAAACAAAGATTATATAATGGGTGTCAAGATAATAAATCATACTCAAATTCTTCTCATGCTTCTGAGTCATTTAACCTGCTGTCCTTTTGAGCTGTCACTTAAACAAAAGCATCTGAAATGAACTAATTTTGTAATTTACCTCGTTTGTCTTCCTTTGGGAAGCATTCCTTTTCTCCAGAAGTCTCTAACAGCAGGCTAAAAGGAGAGACAAATATAAGTGAAATGCCAATAAGAAAGACATTGAGTTTTTTCTGTGAGCTGAAACTTTGAGACGTCTATTTCAGGCACAGTTGCTGCGTACACCACATACCTCTGATATTCAGCTCAGAATTTAAAGAAAATTCTTGGAAATTATCTCTCTTAATGGAAAGTCTTTGAGAATCCAACAACACAACTGCAACACAGCACAACTACAACATGATGAAAGAATATCCAGACTGGCTTGGCCATCAGAAGCCACAGCGCTGCCTTAGCATGACTGTTCCCTGAAGCGTCATACTCTGCTTACAGCACTTCTCCTTCCTCTGATACCCAGATTTAACCGTGCAAGGTCTCACACACATATACCCCTGTGCAGGACTGAATAACCTGAAGAAAATAAAAATATGTTAAACTTTGGGCTCATGATACAGTTTGAAAGAGGGACTGTCCTACTGGCAGACCAGTACCTCCTAAGCAGTGACTCCAAGCTGGGCTCTACCATGGATGCTCTTGCCAAATTGCAGAGCAAGTTGTTTCATCTTTGGGTGCCTTTGCTCCCTGCCAACACCAGGATAAATGCAATTATTTGCTCTCCTCTGACCATTGAGGCTGGAAATGTGTTAAGGCCAGCAGCACTCTTGCTATATGCTCGTGTTTACCACAACGGTACTGAAGTCTCAGTAGGAGGCTCCTTGTGCTACGTAGCACAAATGAATAATAATAATAACTAATGTCTCTAATGAGAGACCTCTTCAAATGGGTAGGGAGGCTACCAGGCTGAGCCACCCCTGTGTGTCTGTGTGAACAGATGTGTGCCTATTAACCTACCTGTCAGGTTATTTTTTTCTTACATTTGTAGAGAACCCGTGATTGTATCTGATTTTTCAAACAATTTTTTGTTATTCTTGAGGATTTATTTTCTTGACAATCACCTAGATTAAGACAGACACTTAAAGGGAATTTAGTAAGGCTTCCTTCATTACCCAGCCTGGATACATTCGTGCTTCCAGCATTCTGAAAAGGTTTAACAGGTAGAGGCATGTATGAAAATTGCATGAAGCCCTGAACCTGAACGGCGTTTTCAGAGGGGATGTTAATGTGTCAAACTCACTAGCAGACAGGTAGACCTAGAGCTCAACGCAATGGATTTACTTCAGAATAGAACAGGAAAGAGGATTATTTGTGGGGAAAAAATCTAGCAGCTGGACTAAGTGCTCTGAAATGTAGTATGCCATAAACCAATGAAAACGAGATTAGTGGAGATTTTAAGAACTCAGAGAAATATGTAGAGGATTATTTGAAAACATTATCATCCACAAAAAAGAGCTAGGAGAACTAAGAAGTAACAATATTCTCAAATACTGTTGCCATCACTCAGTGTTTTAACATGAAACATGAGGTTTAAAGCTTTAGCTTGGTAGTCATGCTGTTCTGTGACATTTCGACTGCCTTTATCTCTCTCTCTCTCTTTTGTTTGGCATTTATGAATATTTGAATATATTATGAATATTATTATATGTTATTATATATGAATATTATTATACATTATCAATATT
>VZSC01016082.1:89824-112868 GCA_013398225.1 Steatornis caripensis | reverse complement strand
TGAACGGACACAGGTCTCAGCCTTTCCTCATAGGAGAGATGCTCCAGTCCCCCAATATTCTTTGTTGCCCTCCACTGGACTCTATCCAGTAGTTCCCCATCTCTCTTGAACTGGGGACCCCAGAACTGGACACAGTACTCCAGATGTTGCCTCACCAGGGCAGAGTAGAGCTGATTGATACATTAATGATCTTAGCTGAAAAGCAAGTATGTGATGATAAAACTTTCCAACACCATGAAGACTGTCAACAAACAGGCAGGTCAGGAAGAATAACATGTTGTTGAGGTGTTGGAAAAGCAGTGATGGAAATGGGATTACATTCAATGGTGTATAAAATGAAAGGTCATATGCTTAAGGACTCATAGGAGACTTTCTGCAGTCATAAGGAATTCATCAGCTGGAGCTGAATGAGGCAGAGAAAGGGTATTAAGTGAGCACAGGTAATGTCTGATTTACCATGGAAAGGGAGGCATGAAAACAGTAAAGCTGTTCCTAAGACATGGTGGGAGAGGTATTTCCAGCAGAGGCTCCTAGTCTGTTTTACCTGCATGGCAGACTGAAGCTCAGTGGAGGTAAGGAAATATTGATGGCTTTTGTGAGAGTTATTATTGCTTTTGTGGCTTTTGTGAGACTTCCTCTGGTGTTATGCACGCCACTGTTGTCACCCCTTGGCAGTGCCTACAGGTTATGAAATGGAGTGTGGTTTGTAGAGAAATAAATTAATAGAGCCATAAGTTCATAAATTTACATGGGAAAGTGTAGTTTTGCAGCTAACTTGCTTGCAAATCTGAATTAGTGCTTAGTGTGGTCCTGCCCATGAGCAAACCAAATAACTCCGCATCTTGCCCTGAGCTGACTCACATCTGGCTCCTTGGTGTCTGCACTGGGTATCCCCAAATGTCTAAGTCTAGAGACAGTATGGATAAGGTCATATGTAAACACAGCCTTAAACCCATCCAAGACCATGGTGACAATTCCTTTGTCAACCTGACTTTGGCTTTTCTTGCAGGATGGATTATTGAAACAATCTGTCCTAATACTAATTTTTCAAAAGTTTGCCTTAGTATGTTCTATTGACTGTGAAAAAGCTAACATCAGTCACAAGCTAAATAGAAGTCATTTACTCTGAATTTGTTGTGTAGATGTATTGTCTATTCAGATTAGCTATATTGTAATTGCGTCTAATGTGATTTTTCATTTATGTTTGCAAAATCATATTTATTCCAATAGACTATTTCATCAGTTTGAGTGCCAGTCTTACCTAAAAATATTCCTGTTCACCCAAACACATGGGACTTCATCATAAATTACTTTATTACTTTGTTAACAAGAAGATGCCAAGTATATAGGAGATTATCCAGTAGGGTATATATTAGATACTGCTGAATGACTCTCACTCTTGATAAATTTGCATATTTAGAAATGAATGCATTTTACTGAATATAAGAAAAATCTTTACAAACATAATGAAACATCAGTCTGTAGCCTGAAGTGTTTAAATTAGCTTTACAACTCTGAGACAGAAAATATAAAGTATGTACATTGTTGGGATGGGAAGTTTGAATTAGATCATCAAAAATCTTGTATTTTTAACTGTATTAATTCTTTGATACAAATAAAACAAGCAAGATAATAATAAAGTCCTTTCAATAGTATTGTTGCTTTAGCTTCTGACAGTCTTATCTGAAAAATTGTTTTTTCAGTTACGTTAGTTATTCATTTATCTGGATTTAACCCCTTCAAAATCTCTGAGGAATGGCACATAGCTTGTAAAGGAATAAAGACAAAACTTTACAAAAATAATGTCTAGCAAAAAAGAGACTCTACTCTCTTCCTATATTGGAGGATATCAAATATCTCAGAATTCATCAGCCGTCAGGATTGCCAACCCTAACCTCAGCCCGTAGTAAATTTCCAGAACCAAGACAATGTATCCCTGCTGTAAAAGGCCATGGAAAACCTAGTAAATAAATAAATCCAGTCTTCCTTCCTATCTATAAGAAAAATTTACTATCCTGGTTGCAAGCTTTGCTTGGCACAGAGGTTATGGCTGAAGACTGTAGTCTCAACAAATAGTATTTTAATGGATATTAATTGTTACCTTCAGATACATATTTTTTTTCTCTTTGTGTTGTGTTTTTTTCTACAACGGGCAATGATCCTCTATATTTCTGGACATACCAGGTTAAGACTAGCACTACGGCTATGCCTGAACAGGTGCAGGAAGCTAGATAACTAAGGACGTTAGATGGCTTTTAGAGACAAGAAGGAATCAGTACTGGCATTTAAATGGCACTCCATGGTCTTTTACAGCACTGCAGTACTCATACCAGGAATTTAATCATTCTGAGTTAGGATTAAGGAAAGTGGCAGTCCAGATTGTGAGAAATAAACCAGCTCGCTGTCAGGAGATGCCCTGAGTCATTCTTGCTCTTTCAATGTTATATGTCCTTTTACAGTGCCAGTGATCCTTTAGGCTTCAGAGCATATAGAGGTAGTGTCAGGCAGTTATTGTTGAGAAACCTCATCTACGGAGCTAGCACATTGCCTGAATAAAAAAGAAAAGAAAAGAACCAGAAAGAAAAGAACCAAGGCTGTTGTTAAAGACCATGCAATATCAGTTAAAAAGAATGATTCCTACCCTGGAAAGCCAATAAAATCTTCAATCCACTGTTGTCTTAGCCCATTAGACTCCCCATGGTCTTAACTATATCTCAGTTTTGTGATATCTATATATTGCATCAGATTTTTTGCTTGTTTTCCTTTTAATATTAGCTTAAATGTTTGATTGCATCTAAACTGCATCAAATCTATTATTAATATAGAGAACAAAATCAGTAATTTTGTTTTCAAATTTTGATCAGAAATAGCAAGTTGCATAGGGAATAGTTTGTGGTAGAAATGGTCAGCCAAGATTAAAATAAATTTGAATGCAGAGCAGAGACATCCAATCAATTATGTACTTATGGAAAACACAAATATCTTGGATTTTTGTATGCAAGTGCTGTCACTACTCTGAGCCTTTCTTATGAATATACAATGGCAATTATGACTGTGACCATTTTGCATTTCACTCATATTCCCAAATGGAAAATCTCCACACTCAAGAAAACTATTATGAATTTATAACTCTGCCTATAAAACTTCAAGTACATGAATAAATAAAAGGAGCTTGTGTTAAGAATCTCATAATTTTGCCAAAGAATTTTTCTTGGAATGTAGATTTTTATACATTTTCACCAGGTACCTTCACACAGAGGATGAGCCTTCTTACTACTTTGACTCTAAAAAAATCATAGCCTTTCATAGTTTCACAGCCCCAACAAAATTAACAAATATAGCTACTTACTCTTAATGTAACTGATGTACCTCGTAGTGATTTACATTCCACACAAGGCAACTAGTCTAAAATAAAGTAAAACATTTTGATCATTTGCGTGTCCTGGGCTCAGAGGCTGCATTTAAGTTAGCAAATAGAAAAGGCATCCTCAGGACATGGCTTGCATCCACTGTGCAGGATGTGGTGGCTCCATCCCACGGACAGTTGGGAGCAGTCCCTGACCAGTGGTATTCCAGTATGTGTCTCAGGACATCGGCTAGGCGTGCCCTAGTGACAAGGGACACCCTAAAATTAAGCAGTATGAATGATCATGCACTAGCCTGAGCCAGTGCCCAGCACAGTTTATTTTACTAGATAGATTACTAGTTCATATCTATAGAAATAGCTATTAGTCCAAGGCCAAACCTGCCCAAACCCAATAAGAAGAACAGAATCTTTTCACTCCTAAGTGCTATATTTGGTTACAAATGTATTTGAAAGATTTTGAATGGCATATTTGATTTCTTTCTATGCCTCTCATATTTTGGTTAGATTATTTGAAATCCAGAATTACAGCCAAATAGTCTTCCACTGTGTGTTTGAGACAGGTCTTGGACTTCCTTTACATGAGGATAAAGGGTGTTTCATTCTCCTTACTTACCTGAATGATGCTGGCATTTATCAAGCTGTATCGGAAAAGAGAGGTCTTCTGTAATGTTTCCCCAGCACATCAGTCTGGTGTTCACTGACAACAACAAAACCCTTCCTGTGCTGCAATAGAATCACATGAAAGTGCCTGTTTTCCCCTCCGACATCTGCCCCCCAGTAGGGAGGGACTCATTAACAGCTGAGGTGTGGGTCTGCCCTCCGTTCTTCAAGAAAGTTTTGTTGAAGTCTGGCCAGCAGGTCTGGCTGCCCTGGGTGCTGGTGAGTGCTCTGCATCTGCTGTTGTGCCAATTAATTTCTATATCATGGTCTTGTAAAGACTTGGTTTGTTCCTTCTTTGTTGAAAAAAATCCCAGACAAAACTGGTTTGTATCTCCATAAAGCTAGTGCAGCAGGGTAGCTAAGAAGGCTAGTAAACTCCCACAGTTCTGTGTGCATAAACAACTCTTTACTAATAATTTTTCAGCCAAAAATAACTTCACAGCACAATAACAACAGCAAATGAAGACATCTGAAAGAAGCAACAATACCAACTGTTGCTTGTTCCAAAAGACGAAATGAGCTGCACGACCTCCATCAGGAACAACTTCCAGGTGAGCATGAGCAGCACTGGCACCCAGGCAGGGTATGAGCAGCAAAACCATCCTTTATATGGAGCAACCAGCCAGAAAAGTGTGCTAATAAATCAAGGGCACCTCTTTAAGGCATGGATTCAGGTATCTGAAATGAGACATTTACATTTGACTTTTTGGTTTATATAAGAGAACATGATCTGAAACCTTTGAGGAAAGCAAAGGAAAGAGGCAATAAATGAGAGTTCCTGGCTGGACTGGTTGTGCCTATTCTGAGGGCAGAAATCACAGCTCAGCACCTCTGGGCAGAGACTGGGGCAAAATTCTAACAGGACTCTAGGACAGGACCGTAGTACAGACATAAGTGATGGGGTGCGATGGTGGGCAAGGATCAGGTCAGGTGCGTTCTGCCAACCTCGGTGCTGAAGTCCTGTCTCTGTAGCCTGTAAAAGACACTACTCTCTCACACTGTACCTTGCAAAGAGAGGTGGAAAAGAGCCGTCTATTGATTTTCCCATCTCTGAATATTGCGATTTTTCCCAATGCAACCTATCAACCCATATTTTTTTTTTTTGTTGCCCCCTACCCAGTTCTTTCTCTTTAGACATTGTTATTAGTTCTGAGGTGGTAAGATGCAGGATGGGCAGATAACTTTTGGATAAGAGTTTCCTCATTACCTGCTGTCTCGGAGCATTGGCAGGACTAATTCACCTATGTCTACCAAGAGTAAATAAACATCCCCTCAGCTATGTTCTCTCACTTGCACTTTAACTGGAACTGTTTCATGCTGAATAAATTATTAAATGTTAGTTGGGTCAGAAGCTGACGATAGACACAGTTCTCACAGCACAACTTTTGGCAGAGCAATTACTATTAGACCCCACGTTCGTAGAGAATGTGTTGCTGTCGTTTTGGGTACTGAAAATGTTTCATGTGAAATTTCCACTGTTCTGGGCAGAAAAGTAAAATAAAACCACATGCATACACAGTTAATAAATTTCCTCTAGGCAAGCTTTAAAAAAAGATGCTGTCTCCAAATGGTTCTAGCATTCCCAAGGGCAAGTCAATGATTTTGGCTTTAGATTTGGGGGTTTTTTAAAAGTAAGAATATGGCTTTAGGTATTCTCACCACCAGGAATGCTTTTGAATATGCTCATCAAGGAAAGGAACACTAGCTCCCAGATACTTCTTAGGACAGTATTTGAGAGGGTGATGTGTTTCTGCTAAATTGCCTTCTCCCAATAGCAGAAGCAGGAGTGCAGGGAAAGGCAGATGGTGCGTGTTTAAAGCACTGTGGCCAATACTCCTCATGAAGTCATTGCAACATGCACTTTAGATATGGAAGCATTTTTACACCACTGGCATATCCACATATATTTTATCTCGGCCTACAGGCCCTTTTCCTCACACCACTGAGCAACCACAAATCTTTGAGAGCTCCAAAGCTCAGCAAACAATGGGACCGTCAGAGATTTTTTTTACTTCTCTGCCCTCCCAGACAAGCCAGGCTGGGCATGTACCCATCTGTGAGAGGGTACCAGTGCCCACCTGTGCATGAGGGTGATGGTGCTGAGGTGAGTGGCACAGGCACAGTTTGAGGCTCTCTGTTGTGGGACAAGCTGCAGAAAAGTGGAAATAGTGAGTTATGGCTCCTTAAACACCACCTCACATCCCCTCTTCCTCTGAGGTGAGCACAGAGAAATGAATGATGGGTGCTATTTCTTGAAGAATAGAAGTCAAGAATATCCTTATGATGATCTTCACTGAGCACCTCACAAGCCGTGAAACACAAGCACCCTTTCCAAGGAAATTATTAACTTTTAAAATGGATTTGTCTGAAGATGATCAATGTAGAGATAAATAGAACTCTTATTTTTGTTTTGAAATTCTGGGTTTGACTAACAAGAGTTTAAGTTCTTAGGCATTGAAACAGCAGCAAATTTGTTAGAAAAAAAATCCCAATGTTTTTAAACCTTTCCAATCAATGGCTCATGATAAAATTTACATTGCTTTTTAGTCTTATTTACATTTATACTACCATCTTTTCAGTTACCATTAGACTTAAATTTTTGATGCTTTTATTAAGCTCATTTTTGTTACAAATATTATTTCATCTTTATAGAGGTTTTATGATAGTGTGACTTTTAATGGTGCAAAAACTGTACAGTATATGACAATTGAATTAATTATTTTTGCTTCATATTGAATTAACAAACAAAAATATGGATTACAAACTAGAAGTGACCAGTCTGGGGAAAGAATGCCACCAGAAAAATGGTGCTTGGTCACCATTAGAGCCTATGATACTTTTCATAATGTTGGATTATATGAATGCAAGGCAATGGAACGAGGCTTGTTATTCAGTAGAGGTAAGATAGTTTCCCCCTAAAAAAATTATTATCAGAATCATAACAGAGATACAATCACTTCTTGAGGCATTCCCTAATGGGAAGAAAAAGTAATAAAACATGCTAAAAATGTGAAATTCTGGGGATTTGTCAAATAACTAGATTAGAGATGGACAATTTATTCATTCCAAGTACTTTTTCCCTTTTGCAAACCAGTTGTTATTTTTATGAGTATTCCTACTGTTGTCAAAGTTTTGCCATTTAGGCAACACTTCAGACTTGAAGAGCAGGAATGAGCATCTCTTCCTTGCTCCTCTTCCATTCTCAGGCCAATGAGCTTTGACTGCTAAAATTTAAAATTGGAGCTATTCTCTCATAGGCCGTTACTTAGGAAATCCTAAAAAGAGTTTTCTTGTTTACATTTTTCATCTCTTTAGATAACAGCATGCAGGAGTACTATGACAGCAAAAGGCTGGCTCCAGTAACTGCTGAAATAGCCATTAATCATGATTAGTGAGAAGTGACACTCTTGGGAGCCTGTAATCTAGACTGAAAATTTAATCAGTTGTACCATAAAGCAGCTTTGAAAGGAACTTTGACATTTGGCCTAATGGTAATGGTTAATGAAAGTTATTGATTTGTGAAAGTCATTGGTGAGAGTAAACTTCTGTTCTTCATAATAATTTCCAGAACAATCAAATATCAGATGTACTCTTCAGCAATTTTTTCATATCACAGTCTTAAAATATACCTTTTTAAAAGATGTACAACACAATGGTGTTTTTCTTTTGCATAACTTCCAGGTTGTTCAGGTATCTCAAAAACCCTCACCCCTAAACTGTGAGTAGTATTTGATCTTTTGTGTTTTACAGTTTCATCTTTATCTGAGTTTCAGTCCCTGCAGAGCTCAAAAATTCTTATTGGAAAAGACTGAGTTAATGTTTCTCAGTCACAAGAGTGAAACTTTCTAGTATTTTTTTTTTAAATCATCCCCACTTAAAAAAAGAAACCTACAAAGAAATGGTTTCTTAGCATCTTTGAAGATATACTCCGCTTACCTCATTGGGCCATGTACTTTCATAGATTTACACCAAAATTAGTGGGGTTTCAGTTAGTACAGAGATCTGGGCCAGCAGTATACACTGCAGTCTCAACACCTTACTTAGATGATAATTCTATTGATCTTGTTGCAGGCAAAGAATTAGATTGTTCAACAGGGGATATAAGACGAACAAAAGTACCTTCTCACAGAAGAACTAATTAAGCTGTGGGACTAATTTTCACAGGATAATGTGAAAACCACAAGCTTAGTTTGGGAAATGTCATAATCCAGGTTTATTAAAAACAACAATAAAACCTCTAGTGTACGAAGTCCCAAAGCTTCAGATTGCTCAAATGTGGATGCCAACACTAGCTCTGCTTTTGCGTTCTGCTCAGTTCCTCTGGTGCTAGGTGTTATGGAGCAGGAGACTTAGATGAATCTTTGGTCTGACACAATATAAATGTCCTGGTGTCTTTACATTTTCTTCTTCCTTTTCTTCTTCTTCCTAGAATGGGCATGATAGAAGATGCAAGGTGCTATTCAAAGAGTAACAATAAAGTTCTTTTTTCCAAGACAAGAGACAGATGGAAAGATGCAGATGGAGAGTACAAGGAATGAGTGACACAACATCAATCAACATGAATGGCAGTAAAATGACTGCTGCAGCAGTTTTACTGTTGTGAGGTTTGTTTCTGGCATTAGGGCAAGAAAGATTTTAAGAAAATTCTTGGAGGAGATTAATGAGACATTTTTACTGGTGTTTATAAAAAACTCCTCCAGAGTGTGAGGAAAGATGAAAATACTAATTTGCACTAAATTAGAAGTTAGGGATTTCACTTTAGATTCTCATGTTTTACATTCCTGACCAAAATTCCTGTTACTTACCATTTTCCAGTGTTCCGTTACCCAAAATAGTAAAAACTTAATGTAAATCCCTTTCCTCTACATCACCACTGTGTATCTCTGGAGGCCTGAAGGAGGAATCTTTCAAATCCTTGAGTGCTTTGGTGCATATTGTATGGTATGTGGGCTGCAAAATAACTTGGTATGATAGCAGCCAGCGTAGGAACTAGAGAGAAAGCGGTATCTCTAAGAAGAATGTGACTTGTATGTACGTTAATCCACTATTAATACATGTTTGAGAGAGTTTTAAAACTAACCAACCCAACAGAAGAGGAAACAGGTAATGCAATAGTCAAAACCACAGCAGGTAAGAAGGAAGGGTTGATGCTATTGCAGATGTGACAAAGCCTGCATTGGACTAAGGGATTGCTCCTGCACAGCACTTGGGGTGTGGAGAGAAGATAGGAGAGGAAGAAAAAAATAATCAAAAAGGAAGGTTCTAATCAAACAACATGGAGAAAGACTGAGACATTAAAAAGCATCACAAATAATTGAGATAGGATGAGAACCTGGATGCCCTTGCCACAACATATAAGAATTGATCCTGCTCAACCACAGCTCTCCTTGTCTGCAGCACATACTCCTCTGTGATGTGGTCAAGGGTGCCCTTGCCCACTTTTTTTCCCAGAGCGACTTGTGAGGAGTCTTATGTGTCCCTTCCAATGAACTTTCAGAATATGTCTGTGTGTCACATGGAGACTGCCCCCTCACTCAGCAACCTCAGCTAGAAAGTGGCAGTGACACACCACCAAGAAGTAAAGCCCTATTTCCGTTCTTGCTATTAATGTCTCCCATACTGGAGCATAACAGATAATTTAAGCATCAGAAAACCACTGGGATCATCTTGTTAGACACAGTGGGCTATGTACTTGTGCAAGTGGGACTCCTCCGTTATCTATCTGGACTGAGGAAAGTTGAAAAGACTTGTGGGAGAGCAATTCAGGAATAATCTCACCTTCATTACTCAAGGATCCCACTCCTGCAGCCACAGAGGAAACTCTGCAGGGAGCTGCCGTACTTACCATCTGTATGTTCCACACGCAGCTTTCAAACCTCTGCAGTTCGCTCCTGAAGTTTACGGTAAGTTTGCTAGATGTAACTCTGTATTCCAAGTGTATTTCTATTTCTAGCTCATCTTCCAGTGGGATAAGAATCATCTCATCCTAACTTGCTCTTTGCTTTACTAAATTGAAATGCTACTTTAGCTGGTTTCTTTTCATACCAAAATAAAGTTTATGCCATTTTAAAAGGAAAAATAAATCAGCTCTAGTCACCTGCTGAGCTGCCGCATTTCATGTCTATAGGATGAAACACCTGGTGATTTTTTGGAAAGACAATGAAACCTACTTGTGTTTGTATCAATTTTGATGAAAAAAATCCCAGTCTTAACTGGTTGAATATTGAAGCCCATGGAAAACAAACACACAAACAAAACCAAGAAAAAAATGTCACCAGAAACATGAGATAGTTTTAAAACTCCACTTTTCAAAAATTCTGGGTTTAGACCCTTAAACAAATTGTTGAGACAAATTCCAAACATTTCTCCTCACTCTAAAGGCAAGAAATCCTAACCCACTACATCTCCTTAGTAAATTCACACTTCCCTTTGAGTTGTTAATTTTACTGCTTTACAATATTAGTGTGAACTTCCAGGAAACAGGTCTTCATGTAGCGAGAGGAAAGAAACTGACTAAGCCCCATTTTGCTCTAACGTATTCGTCCAGGTTTACAGCCAGGATTGCTGTTAACTAACTAGCTATTAGAGCTATTGGCATTGGCTGTATCAGACATAGGGGAAGCTTCTAGCAGCTTCTCACAGAAGCCACCCCTGTAGCTCTCCCGCTACCAAAACCTTGTCATGCAAATCCAATATGTAAGAAATTATTTTATTGCAGTATAGAAGTACCAGTATTAAGGAAAAGGTAACTGACAGTGTTGTTAGCTTTTTTTCTTTTCCCTTATGTGCAAAGGAATCACAAGATCCAATATCTTAAAGCTGAAGTCATACACATTCAACCTTGAAATCAGATGTAATTTTCTAGCCATAAAGTTAATTTCCTATTGGAGAGATAATATGGTGAAGAGACACGTTTTCCATTGCATTGGAGTCTTTAAAATGAGATTAGATATCCTGAAAAGAACACACACCTCTATAATTTGGCTTCTGGGAAAAATATACATACGTGGATTACACATAAAAGAAAACAGATAAGGTACTTAGAACAACCACTTCTGGTCTCGGAGTTGAGGAATACAAATAAACCATTCAATTCCGTTTACACTATAATAGGCCCAGTTGGACTAATTTTGTAAGAGGAGAACAAAAGCACAGCTAAAGGTGTGGTACAGCATCCAAAACGCTGCCAAGCAATGTGGAGGAAGTAGTACTTGGACCTATTAAGCTTTCTTTAATTTATCCTTAATTCAAACTTCAGTGATGTCTGAAATAGCTGCATAATATAAATTTGTTTCAGACTTCAGCGTTTGTTATAACAAATTAGATTGAACTACTTTTAAAAGACAGATACTATAATTCTTTACAACTTGTTTTCCTTGCTATAACTTCATATAATATACTTAAATTCCCGTAATTTCTCAGTTATGAATCCATAGACTTGAATATGTTAAATTTTTTGTTTTAAAAATAATGATTTTTTAGGAAAATTACTATATTCTTGTTGTCTGTCTTTTAACTGAAGTTAGTGGGACATAGTCTCAATTTTGAATTTTTTTTTTTGTATCATCTGGGTTGGCTTCTTTGTCCCAATTACATCTTATTGTAGAGATACACTAAGAGTAGGCGGTGAAAACTTCTGTGGCAGTTCTGGTAGTTTTTCTTCCAAAGAAATTACATAGAAAATAAAGTGTGCTGTAGTGCAGTGTTCTGTGTTCAGAACTGATCTATGAAAGCAGTACAGTCATATTTTAGTTGTTATTTATAAAGAAAAGTTGTTTGTTGCCCTGTTTCAGGCGTCTAATTCTAGGGCCTTATTTGTAGCCAGTTTGTTTGCCCAAGTGCTGCTGAAGTGTAATTTCTGTTCTGTATCTCCATTTTTCTCCTGAAGTAGTTTCAGAGACATGGAAGTCCTCAGTGCTTCTCAGTCACCCTTAAACAGCACTGTACTGTGTAAGAAAAAACAATTTTTTATCTCCTCTAAGTTTCATGGCAAGGTATCTGAAAGCTTTTTAATTTCCTCCTTTTTCACTCTACTCAAAAGTGTACTGTGGTAACAGGGTCTATCAGTGATCTGCCAGTTAATGTTTCACCTCACTCAAAGTTTCTTTTGCCCCTTGAAAACCAGACGTACTGTGTTTGGCAGAATCATCTGTCTGCAAAGTGCACCATTTATAACAAGCTCTCAATTTTCAAAATGCTGTGCAATCTTTTAGCCACATCATATCCATTAAAATCAACTCCTGGATCAAAATCATCCTCTTATTGTCAGGAAACCTCTCTTATTGGGTGATTGTTCTGGATACATCAAGCTGCTACGCTAACTCTGCTATTTGATGTATTAGAATCCCCTGTAAATGAGAACACACTCACAGAATATGTTCTTTTCCCCTCTCCTTTCTGTCAACGCAAAGTGTTTCTTATTTAGCTTCATCTATCCCTTTTAAGACTGCTGCTGATATTTAATATTTTGTAAACAAGTGTATTATAATATATACATTAAAATACATGTTGGTAAAAATCACACACACACACACATATATGTGTAAAAATGTGACTTGATTTAAAAGGCAAAGTTTATCTCTACTATCCTGTGACTGATTAAGGCCTTTGAGTGTGAAAGGAATGTTTTTGGAAAACTTTGTCATTAGTGCCTCCTGTGTTAGCATTGTCTATCCTTTTGAAAAACTTCTGCAGAGATTTGTGTTAATCAACTACTCTACATACCAAAAAAAATTAGTCAAGCATTAAAAATAGTGCAATTGCTGTGGAAACTGCATCATATAAATAAATGGCAAATTTAGGATCCTCCTTGTTTTCCTCATGGAGTCTAATAATAGGTCGCAGGCTTTTCTTGTGTCCATGAAGATGAGGCTTTTGGTTAACTGAGGTTGTCACATAGCCAAGGTGTGAGCTCTCGATTGCCCACTGTCCCCATGGCTTGTCGACTGCCTCTCTGACTCTCCTGTGGGCCACTTCACCTTGGTTACTGTATTGGGTTTGCATGGCAAGGTTTTGGTAGCAGGGGACTGCAGGAGTGGCTTTTGTGAGAAGATGCTAGAAGCTTCCCCCATGTCCGACAGAGCCAATGCCATCCTACTTCAAGATGGACCTGCCACTGGCTAAGGCCAAGCCCGTTAGCAGCAGCGATAGGGCCTGTGGGATAACGTAGTTAAGGCGGGGGGGAAACTGCTGCACAACTGCAGTCAGAGAGAGGAGTGAGAATATGTGAGAGAAACTACTGCGCAGACACTAGGGTCAGCGAAGAAGGATAGAGCAGCTTTGGTGGGCACCTGGCATCCAGCCAGGGTCAACCACCAAACTCATTCAAGATAAGCCTGCCGTAGAGGGAGACAGAGCCTTGGTATTGGTCCCCGACCCTCTTTCATTTGGCAGTCAGTCATGACGCAAAGGCAGATCACATCCACCNCTTCACCTTGGTTACTGTATTGGGTTTGCATGGCAAGGTTTTGGTAGCAGGGGACTGCAGGAGTGGCTTTTGTGAGAAGATGCTAGAAGCTTCCCCCATGTCCGACAGAGCCAATGCCATCCTACTTCAAGATGGACCTGCCACTGGCTAAGGCCAAGCCCGTTAGCAGCAGCGATAGGGCCTGTGGGATAACGTAGTTAAGGCGGGGGGAAAACTGCTGCACAACTGCAGTCAGAGAGAGGAGTGAGAATATGTGAGAGAAACTACTGCGCAGACACTAGGGTCAGTGAAGAAGGATAGAGCAGCTTTGGTGGGCACCTGGCATCCAGCCAGGGTCAACCACCAAACTCATTCAAGATAAGCCTGCCGTAGAGGGAGATAGAGCCTTGGTATTGGTCCCCGACCCTCTTTGATTTGGGAGTCAGTCATGATGCAAAGGCAGATCACAGCCACCTCCGTCTTGCTTGTTGTATTCTGCTCCTCCACAGAGGGGGAATCTGAACCCAGCTCCTAATAAAGTGGATTTCAGAACCATTTACCACCTCATATGGATCTGTAGAAAAGCAAGAGCAGCTTTACCTGGTTGGGTAAGACCTGAATGGGATCATGTAGTCTGTAACACCTCCTGTATCTGTACATTCACAGGTAGAAAATAAAAAAGGATATATAAGCAAATTAGAAGTTATAACGAAGACCAAGGGCATTGAGTCTTATTTTAAGACATAGCAGTCATGTATGATTGAAAATCGCCAATGAAATAACAAAGATTTTCTAGAAGCCGGCATTCTGAATGCAGGAAATCTAGAGTTAAGGTAATTTTTAAATGAAGTTCACATGTGTTCTCAGATGTAAATATGCAACCACAGTGTACAAATACCCTGAATTTTCTTTTTATTGACAGAAGCAGAAAAAGAAATACAATGAATTTTTCTGAAAAAAAGCAGTTCGTATGAAAGGCAATGGCAAAGGGTTGTTCCTTAGCTTTGATAGAAGTATCACATGGTAGGCTTTTTCCAGGAAGAAAAATGTCCTTTTCAAAAGAATGGAAGGGTTTTAAGGCTCTGACTTCTGAAGCACTGTTGATGCTCAGACAGACCTCTCAGCAGAAATAGGTGCTAGAGACTAACTTACCGTAGCAAACAAAACAACCCTCTATGTTGAAGGCGTATTATCAAGGTCAGCCTTTTATTACTTTTCATTCAAAAAATGAAAGCATTTTGAGGCAGTTCCCCCTACCTGCCAAATCATGACACTATTCAAAAAGAAGTTCTATTGCATGAGACCTGCTGCCTTAGTGCATATTAGCTATATGTCCTGCTCCCCTGCCCTGTGATGTGTTGTGCATGATCTGCCACAACTTCCCCACACCCACCCTGCATCTGTGCTTCTTACCGTTCTTTCAAAGGCAGCATGGAGGAGCCTGTAAATAAGAGAATCTTCATCCCTCTTCTCCTCCCCATATATCTTCCTTTATAGGCACACTGGTGTATAGGTGAAGGCACACCCATTGCCTGAAAGATGGGAACTTACAGACTGGCTCTGAGAAGGTCCCCCCTTCACCTGCATCCGCTCAGATATTCATTGGCCAAATCCTGAAACTAAGAAAGCATTGGAAGTGCAAATGCTTGAAGGAATAAATTTGCTTCATGTGCTTTGCCAGGCATAGGTACAAAGGAAAATCAATGTATGCATCTAAAAAAATAATCACTAAAATGAACAGTAAGACTCTGACTGACTTCAGTGAGCCCTCAGTAATGCCCTATCTATCTGCTTAAGGCTCCGTTACAAAAACAATATCTCCACAAATGCATACAAATAATATACTTTCATTGTACTGATTTAAAACTGTCTCATAAATATTTCCTTTTGAATCTCAGTGCTCGTTATAATTACACTATACGTTCATGCTGTATTTATTTCTGGTATAGCAGCATTGTCATGGCAACCCCAAATTGTGCCATTTGAGCTAATTCTTTATTAAAGAACAACAACAAAAAAAAAGTCAAGAACAGGGCTAGAAAGCACGATCTGTGTCGTATAAGCAACAGGACCTTTGTAGAAACCTCAGAGCATTTTTCCCTAAGGCTGCAATAAAAGACACAAAATTTTATTTATTTTTCTTTTTTTAATTCCGTCTTTCTTGTTTGATTTAGCTGCAGTCCGCAAAGAGACATTGTCTGAAGTCAGCTGTATTGCAACAGGGCTGGATTTGACTCACACGGAACGTNTACAGACTGGCTCTGAGAAGGTCCCCCCTTCACCTGCATCCGCTCAGATATTCATTGGCCAAATCCTGAAACTAAGAAAGCATTGGAAGTGCAAATGCTTGAAGGAATAAATTTGCTTCATGTGCTTTGCCAGGCATAGGTACAAAGGAAAATCAATGTACGCATCTAAAAAAATAATCACTAAAATGAACAGTAAGACTCTGACTGACTTCAGTGAGCCCTCAGTAATGCCCTATCTATCTGCTTAAGGCTGCGTTACAAAAACAATATCTCCACAAATGCATACAAATAATATACTTTCATTGTACTGATTTAAAACTGTCTCATAAATATTTCCTTTTGAATCTCAGTGCTCGTTATAATTACACTATATGTTCATGCTGTATTTATTTCTGGTATAGCAGCATTGTCATGGCAACCCCAAATTGTGCCATTTGAGCTAATTCTTTATTAAAGAACAACAACAAAAAAAAAAGTCAAGAACTATGATTCTATGATTCTATGATTCTATNTCTATCTGCTTAAGGCTGCGTTACAAAAACAATATCTCCACAAATGCATACAAATAATATACTTTCATTGTACTGATTTAAAACTGTCTCATAAATATTTCCTTTTGAATCTCAGTGCTCGTTATAATTACACTATATGTTCATGCTGTATTTATTTCTGGTATAGCAGCATTGTCATGGCAACCCCAAATTGTGCCATTTGAGCTAATTCTTTATTAAAGAACAACAACAAAAAAAAAGTCAAGAACAGGGCTAGAAAGCACGATCTGTGTCGTATAAGCAACAGGACCTTTGTAGAAACCTCAGAGCATTTTTCCCTAAGGCTGCAATAAAAGACACAAAATTTTATTTATTTTTCTTTTTTTAATTCCGTCTTTCTTGTTTGATTTAGCNGGCTAGAAAGCACGATCTGTGTCGTATAAGCAACAGGACCTTTGTAGAAACCTCAGAGCATTTTTCCCTAAGGCTGCAATAAAAGACACAAAATTTTATTTATTTTTCTTTTTTTAATTCCATCTTTCTTGTTTGATTTAGCTGCAGTCCGCAAAGAGACATTGTCTGAAGTCAGCTGTACTGCAGCAGGGCTGGATTTGACTCACTCGGAACGCACCTTTTCCTTTACATGGAAAGCTTGTCTCTTGCAGTCAGACAGAAGTGTGCAGTGCAGTGAACTCCATGTTGATGACTGAGCAGAGATCCATGGGCTGTCACAAAAAGACGAGGAGGAGAACCCTTTCACCATTTTGTTCATGTTTCCCTTCCCACCATCACCAAGCAGCTGCTTCTGTTCTCAGAGATGTCCTCACTTCTCCACTGCAAACATCAAGACACCCACTGATAGACCTTCCCTATCTCTTCAACCTCACTACTTGTGATACTACAGACCACCACTGCTGTTAAGGGCCTTCTGGAAATCAAGTAGCATCCCTAATCATCTCAGTGCAGGGCCAGATGTGAGAAGGGCTTTGTGCAAAGCTGGATGAAGCAATGGGTTTAGTCTTGGTTTAGGTTGCTGGAGGCTACAGAACAGTCTTGCTGACATTTCAGACTCTTCACAGAATACAGGAAATAATCTAGACATCATTATTATTATTGTTGTTATTATTATTAATAAATACTAGTAATGATACCATGAAAATATTAAGAAGGGTGCTTTTATTTCTCTGTGGAAAGTGAAAACATGTACCTTGCCTTCAGTCTGGTTTTGTAAAAGCCAGCTTTGTTTAACTCAATAAAATCACTAAACAGTAAGTACAGGACTGTAACTGTACCTAAAGTGGGAGGAAAAATCAAATGTCAGACAAGAATTGCCTGAGCAAAAGAATGAAAGACCATCTTTCAAGTCATGGAAAGAGTCAAAGTTAAGGTTGCCATGGAAACTTTAATTCTGCTTTTCCTATGTTTTTTTTTTTTTAATTATGAACTTAGCCTCCTCATTGTGTCAAAATCAATGGGGATTTTGAGTCTTATCAGTTAGTCTCTGGGTTTTGTCTTCTTTGTCTCTCATTTGACATACTATATAATAGCATCTGAGCCTATTTTCTTGAACATCATTTATGCCATGTGCAGGAAAAATGATAAGATTAAAGTGAAAAGACCTCTCAACAATCATTTAAGGAAAGAGAAGCTCATAAGAAATGGTCGCACGGTGGCCTTTCAGTATGGCTTTGAATAACACCCTTGCCAAGATAAAACCATAGTGATTGGACTGATTCTAGATAGTTGGCTTTGGAGCACCATCTGCATGCTGTGGCAGTCTATGATTCTAATTACCTGAGATGGTTATTCAGGCTGATGAATTGTATGAAGGATTCTGTTTTCCATCAAGTCATTCTTTTTGCAGCACTGATAGCATGATAATTAAGTAGCACAAGCTGGCTCTGCCTGTGGATAATTCACAGGAATTATTTCTAATACACAAACAACCTAGAATGTATTAAAAACCAAAAAGGAGTTCCTTAAAATAGAATCTCTTGCTCTGTGTGCTGCATCCACTCCTTCTGACACACCCTAACCAGAAAAAAAGCAGGGAAGTTGTTTGCATATTTCAGTTTTCCTCTTCTGTTAGCTTTGTTGGGGAGTGTTTAAACATATTGAGCTAAGATGTCTTCTCCTTCTTAACAAAGAAATTACATACTCTAGGAACATACGGACTGAAGACAACCAGGACAGTGGGAAACACAGATTGGTTGAGGTCATACACTAGCAGTACATATTCAGTAATCAATTTATTATGAACTGCATCATACACTGAAAATCAGCATTCACTTGGTGTGATTAAAGTGTTTACTATGAAAGGTAGTAGGTTTATTCGATGCCAGATACACCGAGGACCATTAGCTCAATTCAGTTTCCAAGGGCACAACGCAATAAATAACTGGGAAGTCCAGAACCAGCCAATTATCTCCCAGTCATGAAGGTTGCAGGCACAAGGACTTTAATGGTATAAAATAACTTCCACACGCATTGCGTCATGATAACTTCACATAACTTTCAAGGGCCATCTAATGATCCTCCAGTATGAGTCAAATACTGATGCTTTGTGCAAAACTCAGTAGACAGACACTATCAGATGGTGGAAAAGAATCTTTCTCGGTCTATGTCATCTATGAACTCTAGAAGTGGATGTTAAAACTTTCCTGGAAGGGGCTTGTTTAAGTAGAGTGCGATATATATTGTATAGCCTAGGCTTCTGTAATCTTATTTTAGTCTATGTAAATGTAATGCTGCTAAATTTTGCTCTGAACTGTAAGTATTCAATTCAGTAGCACATACGCAGAGACTGTTTCTGACCTTGATCCGGTCTAGAAGGCAGTTTTGGGCAGTGAGTTGTATCTGGTTTTGTCATACTTACATTTATTCAGTTAATTCAATTGGATAAAATGTTGACTGTATTTAGCCCTACTATTTAAATTTGATCTAGCTGAATAATACTGGACATTATGTGGTTATATGTGGTTTCATACTGTAAGACTATTAAATATAATTTATTACATTACTAAACGTCTACAGCAAACTGATTTGAAGCTTACCATTGTAAATTGTGTACCATGTTTTCTACAGTGTATTAAATGAGACCAGCTCCTTTCTTTAAGTAAGTGTGAATCTTATTTTTCTGTTATTTTTTGACCTTGTGCTTATCTTCTCCCCTCCCCAGTTCTTTAAATAAATAAATAAATAAATAAATAAATAAATAAATAAATAAAAAGAGCTAGAAGAAAAAAAAAAGAAAATATATTGAATGTCTTCATATCTTTTCTTCCATGCAGGTAGTTTGGGAGTTTAAACCAGAGACTGTGTCATCAGCTAACCTTCATCTCATTAAGTAGGTTCTCAAAGGATTGCTTTGCTCTGCAAAATACATTCTGTTTTCCACCTTCATTCCCGAACTGCTAAATATTTTACTTTGTCACAAGACTGGAATGTATAAACAGATGCACCTTCCTTTCTTCCTCCCTCTGTCTCTTCAAAGCATGTTGTGATCCTCTTCATGGAAAATCTGGGTGGATTTCATCAATTTATTACTGACAGCTGGCAGAGAAGCATGACATGTAGGAAGAAAAAGAGAGAAGGATATTTTAAAGGAAGAGGTTATATGAGTATAAATGTTGCATCAGGGTTGAGGGGAGGCAAACCAAACTGATAGTTCACCATGGCTGTAGTAGTGCCAGGGATCTGTGTTTCTCCGAAGTATCATGACGAGAAGGTTCCTATTCCCACCCCATGGTCCAGTGGGCTGTTGAACACACCACCTTGCACTTGCCACCTTTCCCAGCAACACGTATGATCTCCTGACAAGTTTCAGTACTCCAGCTAAACAGAAGAGTTACTAGACTTATTTTACATAAGAAATGAACTAATGAGTTAAAAGGCAGTCCGTCTTCCATTTTAAAGTTAAGGGGAGTATTTCCATTTATTTCAGTGAAATATAGATCAGGATTTTTTAAACTACAAGGACTTTCTCCTTGTTTCTTGAAAGACAAGATTTACCATATATAGTGTGATTAATGCTAAAGTCTGTGTTTGCTGGAAGGGAATCAATGTCTGACAAAGCACAGTACTTTATTGAAAGGTAGTTCTTCCTATTTCAGTAGAATTATTTTCTAAAGAACACTGCTGCTGTTGGGTGCCTAGATTCCATTTATCAGACCTTTTGAAACAGAAATTACAACTGCAATTTTAATAAAGGACAATGATATTAATGCTCTTAGCAGTTCTCTAGTCAAAATGGGCCTAGCATGATCTTCTGAAGTGCTAACGTTTTAGGCATCATTCATTGTCTTTGTGTTTTATTTGCTTCCATTGGTAAGTCATACCTGTATGAGTGGCTCATGGTTCTGTGTATTGAGCAGTACCTTTCAAGTGGAAGTGTTTGTGGTTTGTCTCATAGGCACTTTGAAGTTGGAAAAGACAGATTCTGAATGGGCTCCTCTTTGTATGCAGATAATTATGCTATCAATGCTCAGATTTCCAGTATCTAGTTTTGGTCTCAGAAGTTCTCAAGGACTGTTGCTAGAATTAGTGTCCTCTGCCATCAGTTCTACATTGAGCTGTAGATTCACTTATTGTGGCTTCTTGAATCTTAAACCGGTACCAATAAAAATCTTCTTTCACAGCTGCTCAAGTGGTTATGTTCTCTGAGATCATGTTCCAAATGGTTTCTTTCATGTCCTGTGATGTTAACCCAGAATGAATTGTCACACACACACACACACATCGAAAATACAAGAAAGATGAAGACAGAATGATATATGGCAAGAAATAAAACTAACATGTCTGCATACCTTAAGGAGTATAAAAAAGGCATAAACGTCATCTTTATTTTCCAGATTGCTTTATCTGTCTCTCAGGTCACAAAATTCGGAAGACTACTATTGAACAACATAAGCAAGCTCTTTTAAAATTTATTTTACTGTACTCAACCATTCTCTGTCTGAAATCACATCATTTCCATGCTGCCTTTTTCCCAGTCCACCTGACGAGGAATGTTTAGTGGGTCTTGCCTGGAAACAGGAGGTGCAACAGAGCATCAGCCCAGGCCCACCAGCACATCATCCTAGGTTTCTCATAGCCAAATGTCCTCCAAATTCACATCATTATATATGTCCAACTGCACATTGTCCTGCATCTGCAGTTAGTGTCTGCTGCCCTACATAGGTGACATTCCTGACACTTAGAACTGAGGGAAACAAGGCTTTTTCTCTCTCACTTCATGCTTAACTAGAAGTTTTCTTAAGCTTCTGGACATCTGAGAAACTGAGGTGGCTCCTACCTTTGCAACCCTAGCAGCTATAGCGTGTAAGCAGCTCACCCTGACAAAGGGAAGGCTGTGTTGGACATTATTACTCCATAGGGCCTGCAAGGCATCACTGTAGGCGCCCAACAAAGACACAGTTAACCACAGAAGATGGGGAGAATGAGCTATGTGAAGTAAATGTTTCTTTTTATTCCTTTATTAAGCAATCTCTTGGGAAATTCTTTTTGATTGCTTAAGACTGGCACTTGATTCAAGAAAGCCCACTGAGCTTATTATCAGGTTCATTTTAACTAGCATTTTGCTTCAACAGTACTCCAAATGCTTTATTATCTATTTTTATTAAGCATTACAATGAGGAGGTAACACTGATTACGCCTCTCCCATGCACTGCAGATTGGTTTGTCCTCGTGCATTGTAATGTGCTCATTCTGCCGTCCCTCCTGTAGTGGCTGCAGCTTTGCAAACAGGGGCAGTCAGGGTTAGCAACTTTTTCTTGTGTTTGCAGATTGATGCGCATCATCACCAAAAGCTGGAGTGACGGTTGTTATAAAGGAGTCAGGTACTGAGGAGATTGATGTCTAAGTAGAAGTAAAGTTTACTAAGTCTTAGACTATCGTCCTAACAACCTTCTCAGCAGGGGATCTAAACCATTATGGCCTGAGTATTAAAACACCAGCAGAGCAGAGTCTCTGCTGATTGTCATAGCACATGTGACCTTCGTGATAAAACTCCCTTTTACTTCAGGGGGACCGTGGCCTACAGTCACACACACGTCCACTTATTAGATCAGTTTCAAAGCAATCAATAAGAGGGGAGGGGGCAGTTTCAATGAGTGTTCCTGATAGCTGGAATAGTTTTCTGAAGAGTCAGCTTTCACAAGTTTTATTTTCCAATGCTGTATCTGTTTTGCTTGCCATTGAGGATCTTCAAATTTTCAAACAGGAAATTTGAGGGTTTCCTAGCTGTGGCCTAGCCAGACTCAGCTGGGAACTGGACTTCTTGGACAGCAGGGAAAGAGATCACAGGTCTGTCTGCAAAGGCTGTACCACTGTTGGAGCGTTACAGCCTGCAATGCAGTTTGGAGAGGGGAAATTTTGTAAAATCTTTGTGAACAAGAAAATACATATTCTGAGAATGTGAAAAGGAAGCATGCAAGTATGACACAGGCTGTGCTGCTTTCTGTACTACCAGAAAGTTTCAAAATTTCTTCGTCTGGTTTTTGTAGAAATATGACTTCCAAGTCGACAAGATTGCTATTTCTCAAAGCACTCACAGAAGAGTTTTTTTGCTTTTGCTTCTGCATTTTCTGTAGCTGTTAATTCAGTTCGCTTTTCTCATGTAAACACTCATATATGCGTGCTTAAGTTCAGTTTAGAAGGTTCAGTCTTCATTTGCATGTATGTAATGGTTTAGGCCCAGCCGGCAACAAAGAACCATGCGGCCCCTTGTTCATTCCTTCCCCCACGCTGGGATGAGGAGAAAATGTGATGAAACCCAGTGGGTCGGGACAAGGAAAGGGAGAGTTCACTCACCAGTTATGGTCACGGGCAATAAACAGACACAACTTGAGGAAAAAATTCAATTTAATCAGTT
>VZSC01016082.1:0-59991 GCA_013398225.1 Steatornis caripensis | reverse complement strand
CAGGTTGTTGATGAATATGTTGAATAGGTCTGGACCCAGTAGCTACCCGTGGGGAACACCGCTGGTCACAGTCCTCCAACTAGACTCTGCGCCACTGATCACAACCCTCTGAGCTCTGCCATTCAGCCAGTTCTCAATCCAGCTCACTGTCCACTCATCTAGCCCACACTTCCTAAGCTTACCTGCAAGGATGTTGTGGGAGACAGTGTCAAAAGCCTTGCTGAAGTCAAGGTAGACAACATCCAGTGCTCTCCCCTCGTCCACTGAGCCAGTCATGCCATCATAGAAGGCTATCAGATTGGTCAAGCAGGATTTCCCCTTGGTGAATCCATGTTGACTACTCCGGATAGTCTTCTCCTCCTCCATGTGCTTAGAAATGAGGTTCTTTGGAGGTTTTCAACCCCTGACTGGATGAAGCCCTGAGCAGTCTGGTCTGACCTCACAGCTGTCCTGCTGTGAGCAGGAGGTTGGACCAGAGGCCTCCTGAGGTCCTTCCCAACCTGAATTATCCTGTCATCTTGTGATTCTGCAATCCTATGACTCTCCACGGTTTGAGATGAAGAACAAGGCCAAAACAACCTTTTGTCTGACCTGACAGGATCGTTACACTATTTTTCACTAATACATGGTGAAGTAATGAACAATTACACATGTAAGTAGTATTTTCAAAGTAATTTCTTCTTGTTAGTTCCCCAATCTATGTATTTTATTCCACAGCATTCTACCAAAATGCAGAAAAATATACTAAGGAAATGTATTTTTTGTCAACCACTTAGCTAGGAAGCCTCGAAACAGAAGTAAATTCTTATGGCATGGTTTTCTTACATATACTGTGAGATGCTTGCAATTTACCTTAAGAAAGACTGTTAATAAGAATACTTACAGATTATTAAGGATATTTTAAATTTTTCTCAAGATTATAATTATACACATCTCTTCCAAACTGAGTAGAAACAGGCACATAGAAAGGTCTACCTGAATAAAATGTCTGATAATTATGGTACCAATAACCGGCTGAGATGTAGATTTAAGTAACACAGTCTTCTGATATCTTTCATCAGAAGTCTTAAGCTTTTTTGAGACCTCTTTACTCTCTCCTTGAAAAAAAAAGAAGAAAAATTCCTTCAGGCTTAATAGAGTCACTGGCCTGCTGCTTGAATAAAAAATATAATTAGAATTTAGCAATTGTGAAGGAAGCGCAGAAAGAATTGAAGCCTCAAATTGCTATTTCAAATGTCAGGAAAGGCTGGACTTTGGAGACACTAGGTATGTGAGACCTAGGAGCCATTTGATCTAGACAGTGGGAGATATAGCCAGTTCTAATGCAAGTGGATGTAACTTCATTTCCATTAATTAAGTCAGAGCTGTACTTAGCTCTGTATCCCAATCACCCTCTATATTGTAGGCTATTTTAGGTTAATGTGCTAGTTTTTATTTCCCGTTTTCTCTATGATCTTTGTCAAGTACTTCAGCTTTATAGCTGGCATTCATTTCAGCTAATTTTGGCTTTTAAAAGTTAGACATCTATCATAAACTTCACTCATTGTATAGAAAATGGAGATTCTACCTTGGGCAATTGTTTTTTCCCTCTTGCAGTTGCATGTAACTCACCCACTGGGATTGCTAACCCTTGGGGAACAGCAAGGACTTGAGCAAGCCACCATGGACCCTCTGGTCTGACTTCCTTTCATCAGATGACCGCACTAGAGGTTCCTGGGTGACCTGGCCTCTCTGCCAGCCATTCCCCACACTGATGTTCCAGTCCTCAACGAGAATGCTGGTAGCAGTGACAAATCAGTCTCTAGCTTCTTCTGTCTCTCAGCCCACAGATCTTTTAACTGCTTTCCCATTGGCTTGCCAGAAGGATTGTCCTGCCCTCAGTGCTCAAGCTCCAGCTTCTGCTTTCCAAAAATGTTATCTTACTCCAGACACTTTCAGGAATGGTTAGGCTTAGACTTCAAAACACCATTACAGCCAGAACTTTTATCCGCTTTATCATAGAATTATAGAATAGTTTGGGTTGGAAGGGACCTTTAAAGGCCATCTAGTCCAACCACGCCTGCAATAAGCAGGGACATCTTCAACTATACCAGGTTGCTCCAAGCCCTGTCCAACATGATCTTGAGTGCTTCCAGGGATGGGGCATTAGCCACCTCTCTGAGCAACCTGTTCCAGTGTCTCACTACTCTCATTGTAAAAAATTTCTTCCTTATATCTAGTCTGAATCTATGCTTTTTTAGTTTAAAACCATTACTCCCTGTCCTATTGATGCAGGCCCTACATAAAAGCCTCCTTTTTATATTCACTATTCATAATTTCATAGGGAAACACCTCTCAAACACACCAAAACTCTCACAGCATAAACATCTATCAGGCCTGACCACTGGTCCTTCAGATTTATGTCCCTTTCTCTATATCAGACATCAACAAAGGAGACACAAATTCGTGTCCTCCTTTCCCTGCTGAGAGCCTGAGGGTCAAGAACAGAAGGCAAAGAAATACTGGAGGCAATCTGCTGGGGATCTGTTACAGAGTGCCCCGTCTAAAGGATGAAGTGGATCAAGCTTTTCCACAAACCGCTTGGAGAAGTTTCCCGGTTGCAGGCTCTGGTCCTTAGGGTGGATTTCAACAATCCAGTTATTTGCTGGGAGGGCAGCATTG
Source organism: Steatornis caripensis (assembly GCA_013398225.1). NCBI lineage: Eukaryota > Metazoa > Chordata > Aves > Caprimulgiformes > Steatornithidae > Steatornis > Steatornis caripensis. The sequence goes on along the minus strand of VZSC01016082.1, from coordinate 57,330 downwards.
TTCATGGAACCCAGGATGTTGCTATGCTTTTCATGATGCAAATGCTAGAGGGGTCAGTAGGGGTAATGTTCTACTTGGTCACTGCTCATAAGCAAGATATAGCTATTGAGCAGTGTGGTCACAGACAGCAATTTGGGTTGCAGTAACCGTGGTGTGACTGAGGATGCAGAGGAAAGCTGTGAAGATAAGCAGCAGAGGTAGGACTTCCTTAAAACAGAGCTCGGCTTGTTTAAGTCTTTGCTAGACAGAACCCCTTGGGAAGCTGCCATCAGAGGAATGGTGCCCAGAAAAGCTGGCTCATTTAAAACAAATAAATAAATAATACCTTACTGAGAGAGCAGGTGTAGCCCAGAAAATTTGGCAGAAGACCTTCTTAGTGAAATAAAAATAAAATAAAATAAAAATCATATTAGAACTGGAGAAAAGGACAGGCTACAAAAATGACTTAGTAAGGGATGATATGAAGATGACTGAGATATCTGACACCTTTTTTCTGTAAGTCTTCACAGCCAAAACCTGTTCCCAGACGCCATGTGCATCAGCACTTTTTGAGAAAGAGAGGGCAGCAACAGGTTAGGGTTACTACTAAGTGCTTATTCCTCTCAGTTTGGTGACTATGAGAGTACTTCTGGGATAATGTGCACAAGGAGAAAACAGACATAATGGAGTAAGTAATACTGGAGGCCATCAAGGTGATCAAGGCACTGAAGATCATTATATATGAGGAGAGACTTAAAGATGTGGATTTGTTCAGCCTTAAGAGAAGGCTCTAGAGAGATCTTACTGCTGTCTTCAACCACCTAATGGGAAGGTACAGGGAAGGTTCCTCAGCATGAAGGAGGGGAGACATCATTCACTGCAAAGAGAAATCCCAGTTAGGTACAAGGGGAAAAAAACCCTTTGCAATAGGGATGGTCCAACACTGTAACAGGTTTCCCAGGAAGGCTGCAGAGCTTCCATCCTTGGAGATATTTAGAACTTGAATAATAAAATACAATATACTTTGAGCATAATCTAGAAGCCAAATAAGTGTGCGCTGGACAAACAAATTCTTGGGTGGGTTGAATATCATATCAACCACTGGGTTGAATATTAATAAGTCTGATAGTTGTCAATGGCAAAATATCCAGATGATAACCCGTGTCCTAGAGAAATGTAGTAACACCATTGAAATCTGGGTTGAAAGGGACACAGAACTGGTTCCTACCAGACATTTTGAAGTACAAGCCACATCACTAGGATTAGTCAGTACGTGAGATACGCCAAGGCAGGCATTTCACTGAAAATCACAGCATTTTTGCAGTAGAGAGGTCTTTAACCATGCTAAGAGGCATCGGCATTTCTCTGAGGTAAGTTAAGCGTTTTTCTCCTTGTAGTGTGATGTAATCACACAGTGATGCAGTTATTAGTGTTACAAACCTTTCTCTGTGTCAGAGACTGCCTTTTTCTTCATATTTGTACAATAACTAGCAATGTCAGGTACCAGCCTGTTTGCATCTATGGAATGTCATAGATGTGTGCTGCATATATGCACCGTATCATGATCATAATGTCAAACAGATCTCCCTCCAAAGCATTTTTTAATCTGTTACAAACATTTTTTTCCTTTCATGTTGTTTTAGTGATTTATGGATTTAGAAGTATGAAAAATCAGATATATACAATGACTTTGATAAATATTTTCCAGTAAAAGATATTTTAAAATACAAAAAATGCAGTGTACCATGAGGCTATTACCCTTTGTGCATTGCAGTTTGCTCTTTTTAAGTGTACTTTCACACTGATTGAAGTTAATGATTGAATCTTCTGCTTTAATTACGTATGTCAGAAGTAGTTTATCAACAGAGAAGTAATTAATTTATGCTTTAATAAGCAATATCTCATGTGATCTGTAAAAGAACTTTTAATCTGCTTTTCTGGACCTTGGAAATCCCAAGAATATTTTAAATGAGATTAGGTGAGAACCATATTTTCTTAAGTTATTTGCTACAAGTTGTTTTTAGATGTAGCTTATTAAAAGTAATACGGTGGGAAATCAAGACATTTTGATAAAACTCAGATACAGATTTCATTCCTCAAAACACCAAAAAAAGTGTTTTAAACCTAAGAATACCCAGTTAGTCACAGATTTTTTGGTAGAGCAGTTTTACATGCAAAATCACAACACTGGTGTTGTAGTCATGGTTGTTCATGTAAGTGAAATAAGAAAGACACGCTTTAAAATTTGAGAAGACTATACCAAGCTATAGGTTTGTCTGATTCACTAATAACGTTAATGATAACATTACATTGAAGATGTCATTCACAAGGCATTCAATGAAAGCCAACAAAATGACAAAGTTTAGCATGATTACAGCTTTTTTAACGAACAACAAATAGGGCTTTTATATTGTAAAAGACCAATAAATTAGCAGTTGCTATAACACACGTATGCCTTTAAAATAGAATGGCATCCTGCTAGGAAATTGAATGGAGCTGGCTAATAACTAACTGCAATGAATAAATCAGGGATAATGAGTAATACTCATTCTGTTGCACAGTTCTGCAAACCAGAAAATGCATTTCTTAGAACAGCAGCCTACTTGTTTTCTTAAATATTCCAGTGTTACCTTAAAATAAAACCTTAGATTTGACTGAAGCAATGTTTTGACAAAGCATTTCTAACACTGGGCAAACCTATAGGACATTATTTTATAACATTTGTTTCCAAAAGGCCCTTGCAAAACATACCTTCCTTACATTTTTTTGTCCAAATACGACATTGAAATTTAAAGGGCACCTGTTGATGGGACACTTATGAAAGAAAGCTGATGATGGAAAATGCAAGTTTAGAATGCAGATTTCCATTTTATGACTTTGAATCTAATCAGACAATGCGAACACTGTTGTTCTAATATTCTCTTAATTGACCATACTGAGTTCTGTGCATAGTTTTTCATGGTATGATAATCATGACTTTTTTATGAGTGGTCAGATGACCATCAATTTATTTAAAAATGCTTACGTGACTACTAAACATTTCATGAAGCTTAGCACAGACAATTACTTACACTGAGAGAGGGCTGGAAGTAATTCACTATTTTCCATTCACTAGTCTCACCTTTAAAAAATGCCACTCACCAGTCATAAGCAGAAACTCTATGCAATTCAAAGAGTAAATCGCAATCAGCAGGCAGCAAGTAGTCACAATGAAGCATTTAAAAAAAGAGAAAAAAAGCCTTCCATAGGCTAAATTTTGTGAATATTATGCCATCACAAAAAAATAAAAACACCCAAAAATAAAAAAAACAACAAAACCAAACCCAAAACAAAAACCAGATTGAGTTGGTTTGGCTTTTTTAGTGAATTACTCTACCACCAGCATCTAAAATACAAGGACCTGGCCCTGGTGTTAAAATGAATCTAATCTCTGTGACCCTCCCAGATTTCAAGAGGGTAATTCTACCTAAACTGAATAAAGTGTATGTGTCAGATATATAAATGGATGGATATGCTCCTTATCACGAGTGTTAAAGATGGCCACAAAAAATCACTTAATGGCAAATATTTGGGAAGAAAGATAGCAAATCCGTAGGAGTAGAGGGAAGGAAAAATGTAACATTGTTGGTTCATCAGACATAATTATAAAACAGTTGTTTCATTTCATCTTTTCCTAACGAACCTGAATTCTTTGTGCAGAGACTGCAGATTCACCAGCATAGCAGCACCCAGTTACGGCTTTCCTTTATTACCATGAAAGAGAGGATCCTTCAGTTCTACCCAAGTGCAGATCTCTCTCTCCCTGCTGCCTTTGCTTCTATCCTCTGGAAAATCTCAACATGAGAATTAATCCTTGAATAGTTTTCATACTCAATTTCATCTGCTCTCTTTTACGCATGTGAAGTTTTCAGACACCTGCTATATAATATTTGTGTATTTACTCCTCTACACAAGTCCAGTTCTTCCAATGCTATTTATATATTGCCTTTAAATTTGTGTCTGTTCTACATCAGCAAATTCCTCTGGCATTATTCAGTATTATTACTATTATATCATTCAATTACATTATTTAGTGCAGTTAGCTTTGCAACCGATACAAATTTGTACTTCCTATCTTCAGTACCAAATACTACTACAACAAAATAAACCCCAAACAGTTCTAGCAAACATCTAACTTTTTTGTCCTTCTTGCTGTTAGTGCATTTTGAGCTGATGAGATGTCATTAAGGTGAATAAACAAATGTGGTACAGCAAATACCCCAGTGTTTTTCCAATTGCTGTACTTTAATTAATGTGGTTTAAGTTAATTTGTGAAGGTTTTTTGTTTGTTAGAACTAACTTGTTTGAAAGCATGGTGCCTATTTCTTGATGGTGTGTGAGTGGGTGAATGTACAATCCCTGTATGATCTGAAGAGGAACTAGAAAGGATCAGCTTGAAGAAACAACCCTTTTTACTATGGGCATAATTGAGTTCAATTAGATCCAAATTATCTGAAGACAGGAATTACAGAAGACGAAAAAGTAAAAATCAAAGGAAACATGTAAGTGAGTAAGCAATTAAATGTAAAAGAATGACCAGATCCTCCCTCTGAGAAAACTATCCTGGGTGAGAAGGGGGTAAAATCAGATTCCAGTGCAGACAGCACTGGAGTGCAAACCCAGCCTCAGCAGGTTAGTGAGCTCTGCTGGTAGATCAGGGCTGTTTGCTGTAGGAATTGTCCCACATGTTCTAGCATATCCCCGCATCACGATACATCATAATACATAAGATGATGGCTAGGTCAGTCACATTTCTTTGGGTCTCTTTATGCAAATAACACCTGAGGTTTATAGCAGACACTGTTGTGACAAGTTCTTATGCGTAGTGTGTTGCCTGAACATCCTTTTGATTTCACAATGTGTGGCCATGTGCTGTGGCACGCATAGACCAGGCTGTGCCCTCACCTCAGAGCCCATTCTAACCAACAGAGTGAAGAGTGATGGAAAGCTCATTCACCACATGTAGTGTTTTTCATGCGAATTCAGAGATCCACAGGATGCTCAGTGCTGTCATCTAGAGTAATATGTTTCTTGGGCAAGGATAGAGGACAAACTGTCTCCCTCTGAGGAATCTGACATCAGGGCTCTTCCTCTCCTCTGCTGTTTGCAGCCAAACTGTGTCCTGTGCATGTTGCCAAACTTCAGGTTAAACAAGTTGGTTTTCACTTACGGTGTCTTTCACAGTCATGAGGTGAAAGCGAGTTCTGCACAGACACAGCAATTATTCCTATTCCTTAAACACTGAGTCTGAGCACTTTCAAAACAAGGGTATAGAAGTCCAGATGAAGCACAGGCTGTTAGGAACTTCAGTTGGTTGTTTCATCATGTAACAGTTTTTTGGTCCCATAACTTTTTTTAGCCTGTCCTAACTCTATGTCCATACATGCCCTCACACAGATAAGAAGAAAGCCATTGACTCTGGACTGACCACTGAAAAGTGCTGATCACATCGAAACCAAGAGTCATCATTCTAATTTTACATATTCTCATGTGACAATACCTTTGCTTGGTGCCTGATGTCCCTACTGCACAGATAAACAGGGTTTCTTCTCAAAGTGCTCCAGTAAAGAGATCTGTATGCACAATAAGTCAAGCAATGGAGAAGATTGCTTAAGGAGGTTGTGTAGTCTCCATGCTTGGAGGTTTTCAAGCCCTGAGCAATCTGATTCAACCTGAAGCTGACCCTCCTATGAGCAGGGGGTTGGACCAGAGGCTTCCTGAGGTCCTTTCCAGCCTAACTATTCTCTGATCCCAGCTCCACTCATTTGCTAATAAATCCTCTATGAAGAGCTACACTTGCTTCTGTGAGTTTGACAAATAGAAACAACATCTATGCCCCAGTCCTAGGGCACTTGTGAGTACCAGGTGATACAGAAAGAGAACTCAATGAAATCTGTTCCTCATCTTTTCTGTTTATGACTTCATCAAAATGCTGCCTCAGGACCAGATTCAAAACACCTTGCAGCCGGTAAAAAAGTTGACATTTGGATTGGTGTCTTGTTCCTTGTGCTCCAGAGTGTATCAAGAGATGGACTTTGGTCCTGGGAATGCTTCAGTGCTGCGAGGAGGAATGGCTTGTTGGATGTCACAGTTTAAAGCTGGGCTGGCTATTAAATGGACAACAGATGCTCCTTATTAACCCCCTCCCTCCCCAAAATGGGGGGAAAGTGAAAAGGGAAAGAGACTTACTGGCTGGAAAAGTTAAAACAGCTTTAATCCAACTACAATAATAATGTATTATAATAACAGGAAGAATAATAATGGAATATATACGAATATATAGAAAACCAATATCAAGCCCCCCTCACCGATGACGAATACATCACCCGGACACTGCAGAGCATGCCCCAAGAAAGCCCCACACTGGGCTCAGCAGCAGGCAGGTGCTGAATTCAGGAACGCATGGATCGGGATTGAAGGCAGAAGAATCAGAGTCCTCCTCAGATGCTGGCCACAGAAGAAGAGAGCATGACCCTTGTGATCCCTCAGCTTTATACTGTATGGGATGGAATATTCCATCTGCTCAATTTTGGGTCACCTGTCTGACCCGCTTCTCCCCACCTCAGGGTTGCAGGTGGGACCCCTTTTCCACTCTTTCAGTTCTGGCACACAAGAAAGTTAGCAGAAGCAAGCATCGACCTTCGTCTCCATAGGGATAACTACAAGCAAGAGCCTTTCTGCATACCATTCCTACTGATGTTCCAGCACTAACTATAAACATTGAGCCTTATCACTGCTAGAAGCAGACATTGTCTGAAAAACATGCAGTTAATTTCANTAAAGCTGGGCTGGCTATTAAATGGACAACAGATGCTCCTTATTAACCCCCTCCCTCCCCAAAATGGGGGGAAAGTGAAAAGGGAAAGAGACTTACTGGCTGGAAAAGTTAAAACAGCTTTAATCCAACTACAATAATAATGTATTATAATAACAGGAAGAATAATAATGGAATATATACGAATATATAGAAAACCAATATCAAGCCCCCCTCACCGATGACGAATACATCACCCGGACACTGCAGAGCATGCCCCAAGAAAGCCCCACACTGGGCTCAGCAGCAGGCAGGTGCTGAATTCAGGAACGCATGGATCGGGATTGAAGGCAGAAGAATCAGAGTCCTCCTCAGATGCTGGCCACAGAAGAAGAGAGCATGACCCTTGTGATCCCTCAGCTTTATACTGTATGGGATGGAATATTCCATCTGCTCAATTTTGGGTCACCTGTCTGACCCGCTTCTCCCCACCTCAGGGTTGCAGGTGGGACCCCTTTTCCACTCTTTCAGTTCTGGCACACAAGAAAGTTAGCAGAAGCAAGCATCGACCTTCGTCTCCATAGGGATAACTACAAGCAAGAGCCTTTCTGCATACCATTCCTACTGATGTTCCAGCACTAACTATAAACATTGAGCCTTATCACTGCTAGAAGCAGACATTGTCTGAAAAACATGCAGTTAATTTCAGAGAGTGCAATTTCTCAGAAGAGACTTAACTAAAAAGTAAAGTTACTAAAAGAAAATTGGTTCTATTCTAGCCCAAACCAGGACAGTAGGGCTCACCTGATGCATGACCTGAAATAGTGGTGTACCCACACTTGACATCCAAATAAAGCAAGGAGGTTTTAGAGGAAAGGCTGCTTTCTTAAGGCACCAAAGAGACCTTGGTGCACAAGCTCTTCTCCTGCCCTCTACTTCTGCTCTGTTCAAGCAGCATGGGCTGCTGGAGATTCCTGCCGTTGCCATCACACCATCACTCCTCGCTGCTCTAGCATTATACCACCAATTTGCTTTAGTTTTTTCACAGTTATGCTCTGAAAAGAACATGTAACATGAAGAATAAAGCTTCATACATATTTAAGAAAAAAAAAAGCAGTCCTTTGATAAAGTATCCTCCGCCATTTACCGCCTATGACTTTTGAACCACAAGACCGCAAATTGTTGCTTTAGGCAAAGATGACCATTCATCTTAGCTAGACTTAGACACGATTATTTGGTGCCAGACTTTTACACATCCTTAAGTGATAAACTTGGCTCCATTTTATGACACGTTTTCCATTTCAACAGAAATATTCAAGGCTGATTAAAAAATACAGGCCAACTGAAAATCTTTTCAGCGTGCTCGTTGGTTTTTTCCCTTATCTCTTCTTCTCTCCACCAGATTTTAATGGACTACATATCTTCAGGCCTCCCTTCTCACTGAAACTCTCCGTGAATATTACTTAAGGGAAGGATGTCTCCTTTTTTAGACCAGAGGCCAGCAAAAGGAATAAAAAAAATCTGGGAAGAGGAAAGAGAGTAGACCGTCACATGAAGACTAGAGAGAGTGGAAAGGGAAAGAGAAGCAGAGGACAAGGTAGGCTGGGATCATGAACAGAAAGAGAGATTAGGAAGAAATGGAAATAAAACACGCTGTGGGGCAAGGGCATGTTAGATGAATTAGTGAGATGGGAAAAGGGTAAAAGTGATTTTTTAAGCCATGGGAAGAAGGGAAAAGAAAAGGACTAGGTGGAAGATTAACCATATTGGAAGAAGGGAGGCATTCAGAGCTGTCTGAGAGAAGGGACAAGGAGCCAGGACTTGAGTAAGAAACCTGAGGCAGTGGAGGGACCAGGAAACACCTGGGGCAGGGGGAAAAGGACAGGGGTGCATTGGTGGAGGGGCTGCACGCCAAAGTGATGAGCTGGCAAAAGGTACAGGGCTGAAAAGAGCAATATTCAGACAGTGTGAGCCAGGAGAAGGGTGATCAAGACTAGTTGACTAGGCAGCCATGGACATGTTTAATTAATGCAAATTGCTGTCCTACCTCTTCCACAGAGTGTATGTTTGGATGTTCTGGACCCTTCTTTAGTTTGTGCCGAAAGTTTCACTTGTCTTCTTTTTATATGCTAGTTAAAATAAATCCAAAATTATACATAATTAATGAAAGAAAATAGCTCCACATTTTAGGAGATATGTTGTTTTATAAAAATAGAAAGACTATAAATAAAGACTATCTGTCTTGCCTAGACAATGTTCCGCAATTCAGAGCTGGTTGCTCTGGTAACTTTGAAAGATACTTTTTCCTCCTGAACTGAGAAAAAAGCTGACTTGTAAAGCCACGCAGCCAAGTAGTTCAAGCAGATGGTGAATGACTTAAGCAAACAGGAAAAGTGAATGGATTACCAAAATTGTCTCAATATTAGGGCTATGGCATCTGTCTTCCAAGGGATATTTCTGAAGTACTTGTTTCATACCATTCACTTAACACTTTACCTCTTAAGTCTGTATTTCAGGTCAGAGGAAAATGGTCCTTCAACATCTTCTTGAAATGGTCTGATCTCAAATATCTGACACAATCACATTGAGATTTACCTGCACAGAACTGTGGTTGTTTCCACATTTGTGAATACAACAGAGACTTTGTTTTGCTCTAAAAGAAAAGAAAAGAAAAGAAAAGAAAAGAAAAGAAAAGAAAAGAAAAGAGAAAAAAGAAAAGAAAAAAGAAAAAAGAAAAGACTTTTAATGTGTATTTTGAAGACGATGTAAGGCAATTAAATGATTCCTTATGTAGCTCCAGCATGTTCATGGGAGTTACATCAAGGAAGATGGATAATATCTTTTTGTTTTCATGTTAATGGACAGTAAAATCCTATGAAGCACAAAGTCAAATTCATAAGAAGTTTTGTATTTATATCTAATGGAAGTGGAGAACTGTGAAAAAAAAATACACACTATTTCTATGAGTCTTATTTAATAAACCTGCAGAAAAGATAGACAAATATGTATGTGCAGCTTTGGATGACTGTCATATCCACCTCATGACTTGGCATTTAGGGTAGAAGTAATATAGATGACTCTGAGACTTCTCCCTAATAGAAGGGTTAAAAACTTTGCAGCAATGAGAAACAGAAACAAGATAATAGCACCATTCAGAATGAAGACTGATCTTTGGATAGGGCAACAGCATAATGAAAACTACAGAGTGCTGTGATGGACAGGAAGTTCAAATACAGAAGTGTATCTATGCATGTATATGTATATAACTCAGTGGTGCCCAGCGACAGGACAAGGGGCAATGGGCACAAACTGGAACACAGGAAGTTCCACCTGAACATGAGGAGGAACTTCTTTACTGTGAGGGTGACAGAGCACTGGAACAGGCTGCCCAGAGAGGTTGTGGAGTCTCCTTCTCTGGAGATATTCAAAACCTGTCTGGATGCATTCCTGTGCAACCTGCTCTAGGCTAACCTGCTTTAGCAGGGGGGTTGGACTAGATGATCTCTAGAGGTCCCTTCCAACCCCTACCATTCTATGATTCTATGATTCTATATTTATAGCTACAACTAATCAGTTCATCCAGAACCTTGTAATATGCCTGAACTTTTCAGTTTACACAGTCTGACGGTGTGTCCTTTGCCAAGACTGAATTTTGTCTGCTATCATGCTGTCAGTCACCCATCTTGGCAACTAGCCACATATTTCTATTTTTGCCTGTCTCCGTAGACAAAGTCCAATATGTGACTGCACTCTACTACCTCATGGCTATTCAATTTCCTTAACAGTCTATTTCAGGGCATTTGACCTTTCTCTTTTCTGTGTTCAAATAAAGTGTGAGCTTTAACAACTTTTGGTGGTGTAGTCCAGACTTCTGGCAAAATAAATTGGCAGAGTAGTCTCTAGGACTATCTCATCTTCCAGAAGTCATTCCGTCTCCATCCCAAAAATATCTGAGTTTTCCATCTTTGTCTTTAATGTAATTTAAGATTGGCTATCGAAGAGGTTAAAGAACCTTTATTTAGTCATTTAAAAAGATCTGTAGGTGCGATCTGATTTTGTATTCTTATTACATTCTTAAATAGAAAGACATAGACAATTTACTTTCGCTGTGGAAGCATCTTATACAGTATTTGATGCTGATATTGATATAAATGTATTGTTTAGCATCCAAGGACTAGATACAGCTCCCAGCACTTACAATGAGTAGGAACTTTCCCTGCACTCACCCTGTGGAGGATGTCAATAGTAAAATGCAACTCAGTGTAAGTAACGATCATAGACTCAGGGCAGGAATGACACATTTTGCCAGTCCAGAGACTGATTTCATATATTGTTGAAGGAAGCCAGAGACCCCACACCTTGTAAAGTCCCAGCTGTCCAATGAAATGTTCTAGTCCTTTAAAAAAGCCATGCTTAAGACTCATGTTTCTGCTTCATAAAAGCATCTGTTCCGCTTCCTATTTGGTGACCTGGTGAAGGGTTGAGTTTCTACAACAAGTGCTGTCTGTCTCTGTTTATTGATGTACAGAAAAATACATCTCTCAAACCGAAAGCCATGTGCTCTTCAGAAACATATGAAGACATCTCCATTCTTTTAGTGACTCTTAGATTTTCAGGGACAAAATCCCATTTTCAACAAGAAGATCGTGATCCAGGTGCAGGAGCTTTTTTATGGTTTTTTTACATCTTACCAGTGAAGAAATTATTTTCCAAGCACACAAGATATAGTAAAATTTATTCATAAGAGCCAAATCATATCTCAAGTAGGGAAAGGGGTTTTTTTGACATCACTGATCTCTACTGTGCAATACTTGGTTAACTGATTAACTTGGTTAACAGTGGGCACCAAATTATGCTCCTTTGCAGGAAAATTAAGAAGTGGCTTGCCAAAACTAACAAGAGCACTATGTGATGTCTGGAGCTGGCTTGTCACTGGAAAATTTATTTAACTTTCAAGACAATTTGTAATAAGACAAAAGTTACTTAAGAGCCTTTAAAAAAGAATTCTTAACAGTTTTACAGTTCATCCAAATCTACAGATCTTTTTTTTTTCATTTCTCCAACAGCTGCAGGTAGGTTTTTGGTCTCCCAGCTTCTTGAAGAGAAGCTGCTCCGTCTGGAGATATCCTTTTTCTTGTGAACTGGCATGAAAATGTTCCTTTAAGCATCAAAGTCAAATGGAGGTTAAAATTAAAGTTACTAATTTTAGAAGAATTCAGGAAAATCATGCATAACCTGTGTTGCCAGTGTGTTTGGGAATCTACAAAAGGAGGGAAAAACCTTTGACCTTTCTGTACCAGATTAATCCTGTATGAATGCTGTCTAATGGGAGAGAGACCAGTCTGTAAGATTGAACATCAGAAATTGGACAGTGGGAACACTCACGTGTGAATGAAGAACTACCAGGACAAACGCAAAAGCTGCAGTCTTTTTTTGTGCTGTGCATAATTAGCGAAGAGAATCACCATGCTTGTGATGTACTGATTAAAAATAGCCAGCCCTGATCTAGCAGATAGGTAAGATCTACTCAGCTCATCCCCATGCTCGCACAGTCCACTAGCTTAGCCCTCTGGTGAGACTGGTAATTCGGAGATCTCTCTCTTATCAGGAGGGTAGAGCTATTTCCTCTGGACCACAAGGGCTTGAATTCAGATCTTGGGGGCACACAGCTATATCTTCTTGGCTGAAATTGTATCAGCCTTCTATAATACACTGAATCAAGGTTGACAGTTTCAGTCAATAAAGTCAATTCAGTCTCTCCCCCTCTCCCCGCTCCTCCCCTCTTAAATACATTATCCCAGAGGCTCTACCACCATTGCTGATGGGCTTGGCCTTGGCCAGCGGTGAGTGCGTCTTGGAGCCAGCTGGCACTGGCTCTGTTGGGCATCATAGGGAAAGCTTCTAGCAGCTTCTCACAGGAGCCACCCCTGCAGCCTCCGCTACCAAAACCTTGCTGTGCAAACCCAATAGAATGTGGAAGCAGCATTATATAGACAACATGAAAGTAGACAATGACCTTGCCACTTGTGTTTATGAATATCAATGTAGGTACATATGTTTTCTCATAAGTGTTGTAGCAGAGTTGTTACAAACTGCAGTGTAGCTCAAAAACGATCAAAAAAATTAACAACTCTCCTCTTACTTCCCGAGGACTCTCCTGCTCTCGCATGTCCTGAGGCAACATGCAATCAACAGAACAGTACTTACACCACCATCTTTCCTTATCGTCATACAGGTCATGACTGGAAAAATGGAAGGACAAGGAATGACTGTGTCCCTTTACCATGTGACACATTATCATATGGCACTGAAGTTCACCAAACTGTATTTAGCCTGTCTCAACTTCCTATATCCATTTGACAATTAGAAGGGGTGGGGGATGACCCCATTAAACTACTTTTACTCTTTGGTTTAAAGGTAAACTAGAAATGAGTTGATATACTGCAGCTGAGTGACCCACAGAAAACCCATCAAAAAGGCACAGCTATAACTTATAAGAAAAGGAGTATTTCTGTCCCCTCTGCCTGACCCAGAAAGACTGTGTGTCTGTTGAGTGCTCCACAGGGAGGCTGGTCCCTCAGTTTCTTTAATCTCTGGCATCATCCAAGAATTTACATGAAGATTGCAAGCAGAAGGAAAGACTTGTGTGTATAAACATCACTTTACTTCTCTGGTAACATAGGCTGGTCAGATTTGGCCTCTAGGGAACACTGTGGAGTAAGATCTTTGGAAATTATGGAGTATCTCTACAGCACCCGTTTTCGCAAAACACTGCATCAGTAGGCAAGGCCAGAGCTTTCTGTCCCTCAGCCTGTTTCTGACTGTGAGATACCTCCTTGGGATACTGGGGAGGAGAAAGAATGAATTTGGCTGGGCTCCCTTCCACTGACAGCTTGCCAGACAACAACATCCAGACACTTAAGCCATCTGGTGTTGTAAATCTATATTTGACCACTGTTTACATACCACTCTGGTTTTGAGTACATATGGAATATCTCCTTTTTCTAGGGGCCTTTGATGGAGCATGGAATAGAAAAGACCTATACTCACATACAGCTCATCACAGAGAAATCATTAACATGTCCATCCTTCTGGGCAAGCGTCCTTCACACTCATTCTGGGTAGTCTTCTACAACATCCTTTAAAATATGGACACCATAATTAGACACAGTATTTCTACTGCTAAGTGTACTATGCCATATAGAGACATATGCCACATGCAAACGTAGCTGTATATCACTGATGCTATATGTAAATGTAATCACACAGAGACACAGAAAAATGGAGCTTGGAAGAGAAATCTGGAGGTCATTTAGTCACAGTGACAGTATCCACCCGAGTCTTCTCTCCGTCAAGATGAACAGTTCCAGCTCTCTCCAGTTTCTCAGCATGTGATAGATGCTCCATATTCCCAGTCATTTTAGTAGTTCATCTCAGTAGCTCCTCTATGCTAATGTCCCTTTTGTATTGGGGGAAGACCAGCACTGGACCCAGCACTCCGGATGCTTCTCACCAGAGCTGAGCAGAGGGTAAGGATCACATCCTGCCACCTGCTGGCAATGCTTTGCCTAGTGCTGTCCAGGAGGCTGTTGGCCGCCTTTGTCACAAAGGCACATTTCTGGCATATGGTCAACTCGTTAACTACCAGGACCCCCAGGGCCTTCTCTACAAAGCTCCTTTCCAGTCAGTCACTCCCAGACTGTCCTCGAGCCTAGAGTTGTTCCTTCACAGAGGCCAACCTTGACATTTACCTTTGTTGAACTTAATGAGGCTTCTATTTGATCATTTGTCCAGCCTGTTCAAATCCCTCTGAACAGTGGCACAATCATCATGTGTGTCAGTCACTCTTTCTAGTTTTGTATGATCCATGCTGAAAGTGTGCTCTGTCCCACCATCCAGGTTATTAATAAACGTGTTCTATAGTATCGTCCACAGTGCTGACCCCCAGGCATCCCCCCACTGACTGACTTCCTGCTGGACTTTGTGCTGCTCATCATAACCCTTTGAACCTGGCAGTTCAGCCAGTTTTTCAGTCCACATGACTGTTCACTAATCTGGTGTGTATTTCATTAATTTGTCTATGAAGATGTTACTCAAGTGTCAAAAACTTTGCCAAAGTCAAGATAAACATCTACTGCTCTCCCTTCATCAGTGATCCAGTTGTCTTGTCACAGAAGTCTATCAGATTGTTCAGGCATGATTTTACTTTTGTAAATCCATGCTGACTATTCCCAATAAACTTTGTATTCAGACATTTGAAAACAGCTTCCAATTGCCACCAATTCATACCAGAAACCTCCTGGATTGATTATGCACCATTGTGTTTTTCTTTCAGCAGATCTAAATATCAATAGAAAATTCTCTCTCTTAACTACGCGCAGATTCTACATGCAGGATTTCCCTCCACCCTTGCCATACCATTGTACTAGGTACTCACTTCCCAATGTTTTTCCGTTATGATGTGTTAGCCCTTTCAGATCCATTGCTTTCCATAGTCCTGTCCCTGACTGGTCTCTTCTCATCGCTTTTTAGCACCTGAGATTTTATGTATCATACATATTTACTTCTTAATCACTGGTAAAAACTATGAGTATAATGAGACTTTCTCTTTAGCCTTGGACAATCTCACTAGAAAAAAAATCCATTTAATTAAAAAAAATCACTATTCATAAACTTCCATCTTTTGGCACCTTCTCATTAACATTTCTGAACTCTTAATACCTAATTGTTGATACTAAGCATTTTTAAAAAACTTGCGTTATGCCAACTCAAACTCCAGTAATTGTACCGGTTTTGATCAACTTTTACTGACTAAATCTGAAACTGCACCAAAAAAATGAATTAATGATTTGCTCAATAAGACTTATTTTCTGTAACTCCATGCTTGCTTGACATGTCTTATATTCCCTGTACATAAGAGTTAGTTTATTGAAAACCTTATCAGATTTTTTCATTACTTCCATTACTTCGGCAGTAGCTCCAGCTAGCAAAAGAATCAGAGTGTATTTCAGGTATGTGACTCTGGATGTGAAAGAAACAGCACTGCATATATCAGATGACTGCAATGGATTAAATATGATAGATTTAATTTTTCCCACAATGGATGGCTCGGCTTCGACAGAAGCAGTATCAGGAGCCCTTGTAAGAAAATGGAGTAGCCAGCAATGATTGTGTCAATTCAACTGAATCTATTAAATTCTTAGGTGTACATATGACTATATGGAACAAGAGTCCATCTGAAATGGTAATTTTACATGAGCAACAGGTGAAACCTGAGTGTGGGTGAAAGGACTGGAAACAAAACCGAAGTATATCATAGATTCTAGTCTCAGAAAAGCTAGACACTGATGAATCTTGCTGTATCTATATGCAGCAAAAAGATCAACCAAGCAGAATAGGGGAAATTTTTCTTCCTATGTTTCCACTGAGTGTCCCTGGTTGCCTTTCTTCTTCATCACCAATCCAGCACCTCTTCTGACCCAAGCATTCAAAGCCACAACAGTTATATCCCCAGAAGTGGAGTAGTTATGGCACCCCGGTAACCATAAGAATAAAAGGAACATTCCTCTTAAGAACTTCTGATGGCCCCCAGATTAGGAGCAGCCTACCAACCAGCTGAAATGTGCAATACTTTCTTTTACCTAGCAAATACTTCACTGCAGGGACTGAACGTTTTATTACTTCTTCCTCAGTACAGGTAGTTGCATTTTTTTGCGGTGTTTACTTTATGCTCAGGCAGCTTATTAATATTCAACTTTCTTGCATCTGACTTATTACAGCTTTTGAGTTTATTCTCAGGAGTCCATGTCTCAACTTTGCATTGGCTTATAAAATTGAAAATACACTCTGTTGTCTTAAAGAATATTACTCTGACTAGAAAGTTGCACAGAATGTTGCTGGTGAGCAATATTTCACTTAAAAAGAAGAGCAAAAGAAGAATGACTCTTTCTCACCTATATCTACATTTGTCTTAACTTGCAGTCACGGCTGTCATAAGTGACTGGTAGTTTTAGATACAATCCACATTTAATTGTCTCACCAGAAATACTTTAAAGTGGTCTGAATGTCTCAGGATGTTATTTAATTCACCTGCTGAAAATTAATCTCCTCTAGGTTACCCTAAGTAGGAGACTTCAAGAGAGCTGCACTGAAATACTATCTAGCTTCAAATACATCTACAGTAGAATTGCAGTTTGGACCAGGA
Organism: Steatornis caripensis; assembly: GCA_013398225.1. Lineage (NCBI taxonomy): Eukaryota > Metazoa > Chordata > Aves > Caprimulgiformes > Steatornithidae > Steatornis > Steatornis caripensis. The sequence continues at coordinate 40,354 of VZSC01016082.1, read as the reverse complement.
GTGTGGTCTGGGGACAAATAGCCTTTTTTTCCCATTTTAGTTTGTATCTTGGAGTGATCTTACAGCACACAATTAGGTTTTTCCAGCTGAAGCTAAACCAGAAGCGGATTCCATCTAGGTGTTCTGGCCACTGGTGAGCTCTAAACTCACAGGGCCAGACCAGAGCTAGTTAGTCTGAGTGGAAACACAAACAGTGCAGACTTTGGTTCTCAAATCTGTTTGTTTCTCCAAATGGTTTCTGTTACACCACACGACTTCCTAGGGCAGACTTAGCTTTTGACAACTTCCAGAATATTTAAGAGCTTGAAGGAGTACTCTTCTTGGCAAGGAGGGGAAGAAATGTTTAAAACCAAGGGGACAAGCTTGCTCCTGAATACTTACCCTAGTTTTGCCTATTAGGTACCTTCAAGCGTGGCTCTCCAATGGCTATCTCTACTCTGACAGGACCTCAAGAATTTCCCAGCTCCCAGCTATGACTGTGTGCTTTGATGACATCCAGGCATTCATGTCACTGGGAGACATAGATACACCCTACCAGGCAGAAGAGTACCATTGGTTCACTCATATGTGCCATCCTGTTTGCTTGACCACGGGCACCAACACCAGGAGGACACTCACAGCCTTTAGACACACTGTCTAAAAAAACAGCCTTTGAGGACATGCATACATTTCCCACTGACACCAGCATATTAACATTTTACCACAGTTAGCTTGGCGGGGGAACCAAGTGTGAATGTTCTGTCGGTAGCGATTAACCGTGTTTCACACATAGCTATCTGGTATGTTGTAAAATACCAGCAGCAGCTCCACATCAGTCTACCGAAGGGATTCAAGCACTGCTACTGTTCCTGGTACTGCTCTGATGTCAGTGAGAACAGGGAACTCCCCCTCAAATAAATAATACCTCCAAGTAGTCCTTGAGGTTTTTCACAGCACAATGCAATTTCTGAGCCAAGGCAATATAACTGCCACTGTGGGATGTGTGACTCTTCCACAGACAGGACCGACTCACTGCAGACCTAGCTCGAGGAATTATCCTTTCCTCTGCAGAGGCTCGTGCTTTGTGTGGACATTCCTGGTTTAGCCTTTGATGGCAACAAAAATAATGGTTGTTATATTTTCATCTATAAGGTCAACATTCAGAAGTGGTGTAAATTATACTGCTGTAAATCAGTCGAAGTAAATGTCAAATGTGTTTTGATAGAAATTGCACGTTAGAGAAGCAAAATGGCAGGACTGTAGAAAAGGAATCAAGCAAAGATAAAGGGTTGATATCCCAGAGAAGACTAGGGTATAAATCCTTGAGTAAAGAATACAATGAGATGCTAGAGAATTGTAAGTCTCCTGTGCGATTGCTTGATTATTACCGAAGAAAAAGGTGATCATTATGAAATTGGACCTTTTTCCCATCCAACTTTTCTTCGTATTCTCTTTCAAGGACAAACTTTTAACTACCTAGTAAAGTCCTTATTAATAATTTCCTTCTCTACCTCCACTGCTGACTCCTGTGTACTTGATAATAACTTTCTAACGTTTTTAAAAAAATACCTGCTGGCTCATATCTGCATTCCAGTATCATATTTTCCTATACAAAAGAGAAATATGAAATTAAGTTTTCTCAAAAAAATATCAAAAAAGAAGTAGCAGGTATAGGTAGGTTTCCTCTGAAGAATTTGTACCAGAGCTAATTTTTTATCCCACTTCCTCAGTAGCATCAGGCTAACCAAGACCGTGAGAGCTATTTGTACATACATTTCTTACTATGTAGAATAATCAAAATGTGTGGGTAGTAAAAGCAGCGGGAGCTCTGGATGTCACATTAGACTGAATAGTCAGATTCAAACCTGCACCACAGTTTTGTCTTTTGTTCTCGGAATCTTCCGAGAGAGTGTTCTCTGGAGCAGACAAATTAAAATTTCAGAACCACATGTGTGCACGTTTGGATATGTCACTTAGATACCCAGCTGTTGGCATATGGTACCCAGGGTTTCTAGTGAAGTTTGTTTGTGCTTTGAAAGGGGGAAAAAAGATCCCATCTTTAGCACCTCGTAGCACATGTTTAGCTCAGCTCAGTAACCCAGCCCTGGCACCACTAGATATTTGTTTTCTCCAATGCAATTTTGTCAAATTCTGATTAACGGACAGAGTGAAAGCCTGAGGAAAAGTACCAAAAAATCTGAAAAATTTTTTTACAGAATTTATAAATACTTTTTCAGCAGGGACATCTCCTTACAAGGTTACTTTGTGCACAGGGCAGAGCTTTATCTATGTATGTGCTTCATTTCCCCTGCTAGATCACACGGACTATTTCTGCCTTGAACATAAATAAGAGAGGTTGACGCTACACAGGTTTACACTTCTTAATCAAGTAAAAATGGAAGGAATAAATCTTGTTTGAATATTATTATATTTGTTGCATAAATTATATTATACATACTTAATTTTTGTTAATTAAAATTTTTAACCAAAATGGATGCCAATGATCATGTTTAGCTGTACACTTTCAAGAAAGAAAGTTGTTAGTGCCTTACAAGTGTCTTTCCTAAGGATTTCCTGGCTTCAGAAGTAATTTTATCAATACGAAATGCAACCTTGTGCAGGGAATTTCAATAGGAATATTTCCTTGTTGATCTCATTTATATTGACCAGCATAACTCATGCCTTTTACATATACAGTATTCATTGACCTTATCAAGCATCATGACAAGTATAATTTTCTGCTATTGTACTAACTAATGTCTGAGAAGGCAAGTTTCCTAATATGCCTGCAGACACATAATATAAAACTCATGTTGTGGCTATGCTTCCAAATTTTTCCTACGTACAAACAAAAAAAGACATAGTATATTTTATATCCAGGCTGTATGGGCAATTTTGGAATACCGGGCTTCACTAAAAGCTTCTTGAAGTCCAAACAATTCTTTCATTTTACCTGTAAAGGTTGCAGATAAAGGTTTGATAGTCTCACTTGACTTTATATCTTTACTGAAATGCTGTAAGAAAGATAAGCTTACTTTAATGTTTTAACCATGATATATGGACAGAAGGTGATGAAACTTCTGCTGCCTTTAAAATCCTTTTGATGTTCAGGGAGCAGATGACCAAACACAAAATTCTGGTGAGAAACGCCTTCCACTGCAGACACAACCTGGGACATGACAAAGGAGTTTGTCATCCCTTCGGTCTGGGAGCTGCTTCGTCACAGGACATCACAGAACTGGAGATTAGGGGAGCTTTTAGGTTGTGTCTGGGGTACCTCCACGGATGAGCTTGTTGACTGAAGAAGTCAGTTTGGGTCGCCTTTATTTTTTCTTCTGATCATGCCTAGTCAGTTAAAGTGGCTGAAAATTTATAGTTTTCCAGCCAGCAGGTGGTGAGTGTTATACTGAAATGTACCAGAGCGGGGAGAAATTGCTCTAAAAGTTGCTTTGAAGTTGCTAAGGAAACGACTTGCCTCCTAATATATAGGTTCAGTGTACCTCTAATTCTGCTTTAGCTGCCAAATGTCTGTACTGGGGACTTCTCAGTGTCAAGGGAAGAACTGAAGAGAAAGAAGAAAAAGTTTACCTACCACCAGCATATAAATGATAATTGTTTCTGAGTGAGTTCAAAGTCTAATTTATGGTGCTGTTCGTGGGGTTTTACTCTGGTATTACACGTTGTTTGATCCATGCTTTTAGTTCTAGCTCACCTGAAAATAATTATGAGCAGGAAGCCTGGAACACCTTTTTTTCTTTTTGTTCTCTCTTGGCCAGCATGAAGATTTCTGTTTCAAAATACAGTTGGTGTTCGCTGTTTTGGAGTTCCATCTCTTGAAATTCCTGAATTTTGGCTGCTGAAGATGATGGGTTAGCTTCCAGGGTCCCTTCAGTTTCTTTCCAAGACAGGTGCAGGGAAAAGGAAAAGGAGAACTTAAGAGTTATCATCTCAAGTTCTTTTAACAATCTACAAGTTTATTCTAGCTAAAGAACTGAATCATTTTGTAAGTACCTACACCAGGCGGAAGAAAGCAAGCTTTCAGGAATTTGCCAGAAAAGCTGAGGATTGAAAAAGTCAGATTTGTTTTCAGATAGGAGTAAAAAAAACATGCAAAGCCAAGAGCTTGCAGAGTATTAAAAAACATCTTCTTCTGGAAGTTTGACTTTGATACCAATGAATGTGTGAAATAATATGATCCATGAATGATGATAGGAGGAAATTTGACCTGGAAAGAGACAGACATGGTTAGAGGTGTGCCTCTGATCAGAGCCCTAGGGTTGCGCCCTCACAGAAGCATAGGTTCTGCAGTACCCACCTACTGGATATCCCATACCATCTCCTAGGTATCACACGCTGATCCCTCACCCCTGGTCATACTGATCAGCATAAGGAACTAATAACTTATGTCTTACAGCAGACCTGCCTGGCATACTCATTACAGCGTGATCCATGAGGGAAGAATGATTCATGTGATGAATTTACCCTATGAAAAACATAACTCTATATCTCAATCGGTGTTCAACAGAAGTGAAAAAAAAAAATCCTTAACCTTTGTTGTTTATATACTGGTCTAACAGATGTTCACATCCTCTGTGCCTTTTTTTCTCCCATTTGAATCTCTGTGCTACCACATCGTAACTTGTCAGGGCATAAAATGTTTAGTTCAGTGGCTGGCCAAAATCAAATCCTACTGCTGTTCAAGATTCCTAACTCCTGTTATAAATCATATGTGACTATTTCTATTTTTAGTGGTAGCTGGGAATGTTAAACAAGGACTACAGTACTAGACAAACAAGACATACTGTATTAGACACCAGAGGAAAGAGTCACACTGACAGTCTTGCCATCTAGCACGCTGGCAGGTGATAATGCCAGACAGATGAATAAATAGATAAATGTCGGACAGAAGGTGGGAAGATTTGCATAAGTCAGTTGCAACAGAGAGTACAGATGTCATGGTCTACAGTAGCTCTTTCCCTCTAGGAAATCATGTTTCTTCACATTGCCAAGTCCCATCTTTCAGTGGCACAGATTATGTCTGCAGACTTAAAGAAAAGCTAGATGCAACTTCTGTATTATTTCACAGGGGGTTTAGTTCTGATACGTTTCATTCATTAGAAACATCCCGGCTTTCATTTCTCTTTCTACCTCACTCTCACACACAAAATGATTCTCATTTCTGCAACTTAGAAGTACAAAGATGACGTCATCCAAGAAAAGATGCAAGCATTTTCCCAAGGTTGTTTTTGCTGCAAAACTGACATAAGCAAGAAAGAAATGCAAATGGGCAACTGTATATACAAGTGTCCCTCAAGACTTCCGATCTTCTTTCCTGAAAACAAAACAGAGAACCTTTGCTGAAGGTGAAGGCTATTCCTGAAAACCCACAGCAGATGTCATGGCCTGAACTAGTAGTGTCCAGCTACAGGAAAAATCAATGACTCAGGCACACGTAAACTGTCAGTCACAGCCTACATTAAAGTCCAGAGTTGCTGTTCAGCTGCAGTCAGGACAAAAACTTTGCCCAGGCACCCATAAATCCTCTGAGAAACACTAGAAATCTTGTGTCTGCGCTATCCATTAAGGCAGGCAGAAGCAAGCACTGTCCTGGGGTTTATCTGGGACTACTGTGCTCAGTCTCCACTAAATACCCCACCTGTCTCCATCGCATTATCACATGGCTGTCAGGCAAACAAGACAATCCAGGGTCCTTTCTCACATGGCCTTAAAGCTGCATGCCACGGGGCTACCTAGGATTTGTAGACAGCTTGACTTTGAGCTGCCCTTATACACTATGGTAAGGGAGTGGTTGGTGGTGCAGGTGCCAAGAAGGATTCATGGGTCTTGGGTGTTTGGGAGCATGCTAAGATTTGGACTCAGGCAGAGCAGCGGTAGCACTGAAGTTAGTTCCTAATTCAAACTAGTTTATTTAGTCATACACTTTTCCTGGGACTATAATGGTAAAAACGGTGTTAAAGCAATAGTTAAACATCTGCAACTCAAATGAAGATATGAAGGCTGAGGGAGGCCACCTTCTCTGTTTCCTGCAGTTTGCCTCAGAGCCCATGGCACCACCATACCGGGATTTTTGTCAAATGAGTTTGACTAAAGCTCACTTTCTACACAAAAGACTTTGAGTGATATGAATCATCATCACCTAGAAGCTCCTTTCATAACATTATATTAAATTAAACAAAGGAGAACAACGAACTAGATTAGACTTTGGGGACCACTGAATCTAGTCTCCTGCTTTTGCAGAAGAGAGTTCAGATGAGCTGTTCTGTCTTAATATAAACTAGTGAAGAGATAGGTTGCAAGTTCCAACGCGAAAGATAACTTTTAGAAATAATTAAAAAAAAGAGACAATATTATTGTACAAGAAAAAAATCTCAGTAACAAGAATCACAGAATCACAGAATCACAGAATGGCAGGGGTTGGAAGGGACCTCTGGAGATCATCTAGTCCAAACCCCCTGCTAAAGCAGGTTAGCCTAGAGCAGGTTGCACAGGAATGCATCCAGGTGGGTTTTGAATATCTCCAGAGAAGGAGACTCCACAACCTCCCTGGGCAGCCTGTTCCAGTGCTCTGTCACCCTCACAGTAAAGAAGAACTTCCTCATGTTCAGGTGGAACTTCCTGTGCCCCAGTTTGTACCCATTGCCCCTTGTCCTGTCACTGGGCACCACCGAATGGTACAGAATATATAGAATGATACAGATACCGAATGATGATACAGTTGCAATAGTTATTCCACATGTGTATACAACACCCCTTTTCCTGGTGCCATGGTCATGCTACCACTGTCCCTCTGACTCATAGGTTGATGGCTCTAGTCTGGCGGGGGTGGAGGGGGTTCAGTAAGTTGTCGGCATCCTGAATCCTTCGCCAGGAGGAATGGTGATGGTTTTTCTTTCTTCACTCTAGAATCCTCTTCTGTGGCATTTGCATGTGATTGTTAGCTCACCTATACACTTTCCTTTTCTTCATTGATCTACGATTCAATGTTACATGTGAATTTATTTTATATGGTGCATTTTACATAGGTTAGGTACCTGTTCTTTATCAGCCCTAAGCCCAGTTTTGTCCAGCTCTATATCTACATTTGTTTAAATAACCATTGGTGACAGAACCCATTGCACTTGAGCCATGGGGTCTCTAGTGCAAAGCCTGTACCCCATCTCTTATTCTGTCATACTTGCAGTCCACTCCACTGCATCCTGCAAACCCATTTTTCCAGGTCCCTGCTATCTTACTGACTGGAATTTCTCCACAGCACATTATTAAGTCAGGATATTTCATTCAATGCAGAATGCCTCCTTGCTACTACCATCTATATATAAATTACAGTTGCACCATACACAGATAAGCAACAGTAAAACAAGTTAGATATAACCAGTTGATCATGGAAAATTGCTGTTGTGGTTAAATGAAAACAAAGCTCTAGGCAGGTCAAAAGATGTTCAGACAAAGCCTTGCCAAGTCAGTACAAACTCTATGCCCTGTTACTAGTAATGGCAGTATTGTGCTACTAGGCTTCAGGGCTACAGATGAGGCAATCATGATGTGACTTCATGGTGGGTCTCTGAGCTTCTATTCATTTGGCATTTCAGATAATTACACTGTTCTCTACGTCAACTGTTAAATTCTTGGTTGTTTTTTTCCATTTATCTAATTGATTTTTTAATATTTATTTTTATGGCATTTTAGATGTACTTATGCATAGATATAAAATGAATACTTGAAAGAGTTTTTAAAGTAGGAACAAATGAATCCATTGCCAATGAAAGTGTTACACTGGGAAAGAATTTTGCTGCCGAGGTTTTAATTTCAGAAGAGTTTATTTCATATTAAGTCCCGCTAGAAATAATATTAAAATGAAAATGGAGTAATGGATCTTGCAGAAAGATCTAGGGGGAAAATCAAAGTGAATTAAGGACAAATTAGTTGGTCCAGTTTTGATGAACACATGGACTTAATGTGATGAGCAAAGATCAGAGGCTTAATTCAGTGCTCTCATTTGAGAACTAGAGAAAGGCTTCAAGATACTTTTCATGCAAGTCAATCCAAATTGCTTATGAAAAAAACCCATGTTATCCCAGTCTCTCTGTTTCCCTGAAGGAATGGATCTTGAAAGTGCTTAGTGTATATGTACATCTCAACCAAAAGACTTAAACAGAGAATGGGAAATGTAGATTAAACAGTTTATCTGGGTTTAGATTGTTAGGTATGCTTATTTATATGATAAGGAAGAGGAGATAGTACGAGTAGAGAAGAAGTTTTGTTTCTGCTTCCAAGCCTTTGACCTGGAGGGGTGAGGGTCCGCTCTTTTGGGGCATGTCAGGAGGAGATAGGAAGAGAAGCAGATCTGCTGAGTTTAGATTATAGCAATTTACTCCTCATCTGTTGTTCCTAGCACTGACTTATAATCACCCTAGAGTTCAGTTCTTTCTATTAGCCATTGAATGAAATATCCTGACTTAATAATGTGCTATGGAGAAATTCCAGTCAGTAAGATAGCAGGGACCTGGAAAAATGGGTTTGCAGGATGCAGTGGAGTGGACTGCAATTATGACAGAATAAGAGATGGGGTACAGGCTTTGCACTAGAGACCCCATGGCTCTGTTGTTCCTAGCACTGACTTATAATCACCCTAGAGTTCAGTTCTTTCTATTACCTGCAATAAAAATGCTGATATTCAAGCTATATCAGCATACTTAGAATTAAGCACAAAGGAACTCAAAGAGTTCCTATTAAAAAAAACAGACATAGCATATCTTTACCAGACTGCCTCAGGTCATAGTTACGTGAAGATATAGATTCCATAATGAAATATGGACGTGCTTCAAAAAGCGTGTCCTAATAGGCAACAAGCTATGCAGCAACCTCATCCTTATTTGAGTTGACATTTGTCCGAATAAATAATCAGAGCCTCAATTCTGTTACCACTGGCAGAGTAGGTTGCAATCTTGTGTTTTCATAGTGATCCACTGATCATAGAATCATTTTATTGTAAAAGATAATCAGATAGTTTAGGCATGATTTATCCTTGGAAAATCCACGCTGGCTGTTCCAAATTATTTTCTCATCATCCAGGAGAGCTTCCTCTATGGTTTTCCCACGGACTGAATTGAGGCAGACCAACCTGTAGTTCCTGAGCTTTATCTGTTTGCCTATTTTGAATATGGATGCCACATCTGCCTTCCTCTGGTCATTGGAGAACCTTCTCCCATCTCCATGATCTTTCAGAGATGATAGAGTGCAGCCTTGCAAGGACTTTATCAGCTCTCTTAGCACCGTTGGATGCAGCCTATTGAGTCCAGTGAACCCCTGTGGGTCAATTTCTTGCAAGCGTTCCCTGTCTCAGTCTTCATCTGCTGCTGGGCATTCTCCTCCTCCCTGAATCTCTTCACGGGAGACATTGGAGAAGCTGAGGCAAGGAAAACATGGAGTACTTCAGCTTTAAAAAGTTGTTTGAAAGTCTGCTGCTTGGTTGTTCTGTGCACCAGTACAGATTCCTGCTAGTTGTGAGCACACATAGGAAATCATTGGTAAACATCATTTCAAGTCAATCAACTTTGCGTGATGTTAGTTCATGCATACAAATTTTATAGGTTTTTCACTGCCTGAGCACTAAGCCTGGCATGAGACTAGATAATGAGTTTGAAAGAAGCATTGGAAAGTGTAGGTACACCAGTCAGTATCATCCATTTTCTTTGACAACACATTTTGTAGTAAAAGAAATCAGAATCATAGGATCATAGAATGGTTGAAATTGAAACGCCACTCTGGAGAAGATCTAGTTCAACCAGCCTGCTCAAAGTAGGGCCTCTTAGAGCAGGTTGCTCAGGGCTATGTCCAGTCAGGTTTTGAATGTGTCCAAGAATGAACACCCCATAACCTCTCTGGAAAGCCTATTCCACTGTTTGATTACTCTTAGAGTAAAAAAGCTTTTTCTTATGTTTAAATTGAAAAATCAAGTTGAAATATTGGAATTCTAATTTTGCTCTGTGAGAATTGAACATCAATGCAAGATTTATTTGACCTATCACAGAATAAAATGAATCTTCTTTCAAAAATCCTTCTTTCCACTGATTATGGAGTGTCATAGATGAGTTTAAACATCGAATTCAGATGACATGAATCCTACCAATGTTCCTTTTTCTTCCATAGCATCACACAAAGTCAAAAATCAAAATGAATAAAGACCTAAACAAAAGAAAACATTTTTATTTTCTCTAGTCCTCTGAGTTGAAAAGTATGATTTCCTGTAGCTAGGATTCAAAATATGCAACTATTATGCTTTTTTTCTTTGTTTGCTATGCTTTGCTTATCCTCTCTACTCATTAAAACAATCTTTATAGGATCCTTTGTACTATGGGAATGCAACATCTTATCCCAGTCCACTTGAAGCTTTAAGCCTGTTGGCTAATTTTAACTTGAGTTAAACTGGGAGAGTCATCACATGAGAACTCAATACCGACAACTTTTGTGAAAATCAACAGATGGTTGATAATGAGAAAAAGGAGAGTAGAATTTGGTGTTTATCCATTTTGAGAGGTAATAGACAAGCGATCAACCTGCCATGAGTACCAGATGGCCAGTCAGTATACTCATAATTTCAGCCTAGCTACAGGACATGATTGTTTCTTGCCTTGAAAACAGAAAACAGATAGGGAACACACGGTAGTAAGGGAATGATATGGGGGCAAGGGGAGGAAGAGAGGTGTTGGGCATGTGATAAACTAGATGGTATCATGGGAATTCAGGTTACTGCAGAAGGAGCAGGTGGGGGTGGATGTAAGATATGATAAAGTGAGTCTCAGTATCTCCACATACTGATCCACGCAGTACCTCATACAGTCAGGAACTGAAATGCAATTGGTCAGGCTTCAGCCTGACAACAAATGCCCTAATAGCCAGTTTCTGCTCTCAGTTATGGTGCTATAAAAAGTAGAATAACTCCCCCAGTTGTTATTTTATTCCTAGTTATCACAAGGTGACCCATCTGTTTATATTTTCTCATGCAATACATGGTTACGGCAAATTGAAATTCCCATCAAGTCATGATACTTTGCATATACTTAGCAGCATCTAAGAAATCAAGTTTCACGATGTCATATTCGTACTTGTCAAATAGAAGACTACAATCTGAATAACATTTTAAGTGTCAGAGTTGCTTGGATGACACATTTAGCAAGATGCATAATAACTTCAGCCATATGCTTTAAAATACTATTAGAGAGAAAGGAGAATTAAGCGTAAGTAGAAGCCTAATCCATGGCCAAGACTTTAAAAAGATGGGTGTCTACATTCAGACTCTGAAAACTGTAACTAATCATTTTCTCAAATGAATCAGTTTTCAGAAGAGCAGACAAATCCAGACTACTCAAGACCCTCACGTCTGCAAACTTAACGCAAGGAAAGCAATCTGTTTTGGGATCAGGATGCTTTCTTCAGTGCTGACACATGGAACCTTTGCTTTTCATCAGGCAAGAGAGAAAAATTTTATAACTTTTCCTAGCCTGAGAACCATTGAGTGGGAACACATCCAATAAGAAGCACATAAACCGAACTCCATTCACTAAAGGTCAAAAACTGTCTATTCCACGCATATCAGAGAATCAGTTGATCTTTAAGGATGTCATGGGAAACAGTCAGAAGCCTTGCTAATGTAATAACCATTTGTACCATAGGAGATGATTGTGTTGCTAGCACCAGATTTCTCTGGTGTCTCCATGCTGATTATTCCAAATCACTTTCCAGTCTTTCATATGTTTGGAAACATTATTCCAGGATTGAGAGGAGGCTGGCCAGTCTGTAGTTGCTTGGATTCTCCTTCTTGCCTTCCTGAAGGTAGGAGTGGCATTTTCTATCTGCCCATCCCCAAAACCCTCCCCTGATCACCACAACATTTCAAAGATAATTGAGAGCAGCCTTACAATGACATCAGCCAACTCTCACAGCACTTTTGGGTGTGTCCCATCAGGTGTCAGTGACTTGCATATGTTCAATTTTATTTAAGTGTTCCCCAATTTGATCTCTTGCTTCAGACTTCCCCATTGCTGTCAGGGGTCTGGGATTCGTGAAGGCAAAGCTTACCAGTAAAGACCAAAGCAAACAAGACTTTGAGTGCCTTGGCACTTTCTGTGTCATTTGACATCATCAGGTCTTCTGTCCCGTTTAGCAGCAGGGTCACATTTTCCTTCATCTTCCTTTTGCTCCTGAGGTACCTGAAGAAGCTTTTCTTGTTGACCATCATGTCCCTTACAGTTTCAGCTCCAGGTGGTCTTGGGCTTTCCTAACCTTGTCCATGCATTCTTAGACAGTTTCTCTATATCCCTTCTGGGTAATCTCTTCCTTCTTCCACATCTTGTGTGCTTTCTTTTTTACGTTTGCGTTTTGTCAAGAGACCCTTGTTCATGCATGCAGACCTACTGCTGCCTTTGCTTGACTTTGTGGACGTTGGGATCAAACTTGAGCCTGGAGAAAACTATCTTCAGAAATCAAACAACTGTTCAGGACGGTCTTCTCCCCAGCATCATATCCCATGAGATTCTGCCAAACAGAACCCCAAACAGGCTGAAGTCTGCTCTCCTGAAATCCAGGGTTGTGGTCCTGCTATTTGCTTTGTTTCTTTCAGAAACCTGAAGTCCACCACTCATGGTCACTGCAGACAAGCCTGCCTCCAACCTTCACACTCCTGACCAGTTATGCCTTGTTTGTAAGCAGGAGACCCATCTCCTCTTGTTGGCTCTTCGATAATTTGTGTCAGGAAATTGTCATCAGTGCTGTCCAGCAACTTCCCAGATTGCGGTGTTCTCTCTTGAGCAGATACCAGGGTATTTAAAGTCTCCCACGAGCACCAGGTCCTATGAACATGACACCCCATCTATTTCTTGTTCAGGCTGTTTGTCGTGCATTTCCACCACACCATCGCCCATGTTACTCTGCCCTCTAAACTTGACTCATAAATTAGTGCATCATCTGTCCCAGTCTATGTCCATTCTTTTAGTGCTGATGGATGGGAAATATCTATAACATAAATGTATTATTCCAGCTAAAATTCAAATTTGTTTTCTGCCACAGAGTCAGATACAGCTACTACGTAGATGGAAGAGGGAAAGAAAAGCCATACAGAAGAGCAAATACTACATTACAGTATGGATGATGTGCACATATTTAATTTGCTATAAAAATGGAGTAAGGTAGCAGATTAGGGTGCTGCTTTAAGTTCTTATTCATTTTGGAGGGGACAAACCTGACAACTCCTTTATATCAAGTTCTTACTCTTGTCTCAACTGATACCACAATACCATGTCCAAGAAGTTATATGGCTTGCCTCTAGCATGACAATTGACATATTAACTCACAAATAACATCTTGCAGAAAGAAACAACTTCCTTCTAGCCTCCTACACTTAGAGGACGCAGACTGCAAGTGCCCTCCAGACTTGCCAAAAGCTTAACTAAAAAAAGCTTCAAAAGACTTCTCATAAAACATGATCTGTTGGTCATTTGTCTCATTTACCTATGAGAAGGGCTACCAGTTTTTCTATCATTTTCTGAAAGAGTTGATTGTGACATAATCAGGAAAGGTTGGAACTGAAGACAGTTTGGAAGTTTGTAAGACAGAACTTAGTCAAGTTAAAGCTTAACTGGTCACCAAGATAACTAAGGCTGTGTTAAGTAAGGCTGTGTTAGCTAAGGATGTGATAACATCCTTGACCATAAGGACATAGTGAGGTATAAAACTTGCCTCAGGTGTGTGCATAAATATTAAGTTTATCACACTCTGAAGACCACTGCCAGACTGAGACCACAATAAATTTTCCACCTTCTCTTTTCTTGACTGCCAGCTCTGCTTGCAGCTGTCAAATCTAAAATCATCTCTGTTCACTATTGATAAAAGCTGCACTGATTCCAATGGGAATACTCAAATGAAGAAGGTTGCTTGTATGAGCAAAGGTTCATAAAAACAGATTTTCCTTTTAAAACAGTATATCTCTGCTTACAGAAAAGTATGCTGTACATTTATGATGTTTGACAAATTAGACAATTTTACTCCCTGAACAAAGCTTCCCTCCTTGCTTCTTTTAATTTCAAATGTTTGTTTCATTCGGATCTACAGCTTGCTTTCACCTTGGAGACATTGCTTCTAAGGCTGCTAAAGAGGACCTAGACTTGTCTACCTTGATGGCCAGCATAATGTCATCCCCCTCAAACTCTGTTCCTCCTGCTAGGCAAAGACACAGGGCTGCAGCCATTTTTCTCAGTAGTTGCATGCAGCTAAGCAAAGAACTGAACTCAGGTAGTCATAATTTCCTAGGGACTTAGCAATCCAGTCATGTCTGATCAGGTTTACTGAGCTCTTTGAAAAATAAATACATAAATCTGGTCATGTACTCATGTAATACCTAGGAAAATGTTCCAGTGTTTCAGTGTAAGCCTAATAGCATATTTGACAATGTTATTTCTGCAGATGTGTAATACAGCATGCTTTTCCAGGCATTTGAGCAATAATATCCATTACAGTGTTCTTCAGAGCTTTACAAGGTTACACTTATTCTTTTTCTTTTTGTTGTCATGTATTTAAGTGTCCTTAACTGTAATAGACATGTTGCATCATATTACCAACATTTCACATTCTTCTTTAATAAACAGCCAAAAAAGAAATGTCAACAGGATTATTGTACTTTCACATTTCACTGTATCAGTGAGGAACAATTACACTGCAATCCAATAAAAAAAGAACTGCTACAACAGGGAGTTAAAAATACAAGGTGACAGTCTGGAAAAAAACTGTATTGCTTTTCTGTGGAGTGCAGACATTGTTTTTAAAAACACAGTGGAAATTTCTAGGTTTGTTTTTTTTTTTTTAAATAAGTAGATCCATCACAGATCTGAGAGGGGAAGTTAACCTTTAGGAATAGCTGTTGGCATTCAAACTGATATGCTTCTGCTTTTGAGAGAAGTAAAGTGAGCCCTGTGGGTAGATGGGGTAAAGGAGAGACCAAGGAACAGACCAGTAACAGCTCTACAACTGGAAGGCAAAAAAGATGGAAATAAGAAATGGGCAAGTAAGGACTTAATTTATTCACCTGTGGAAGAAGAGCTCCAGGGGAAGAACAGAGACAAAGCAGGATGTTTCCACAAATGTACATCTTGTCACCCTTAAAAAGACACAAGACAGCAGACTGTTCAGATAAATGCAAGTGGAAAGAATCAATAAAATTTTGCAGGTATGAATGAAACATTTAAGATTTTTTGCCCTTTTTTTGTTATTTTTTTGTTATTATACATTATAATTAGAGAGAGAGCAGCTCTCATATGTGACAGAAGTACAATATTCTAAGCTGCTTTACTGGCTTTTCTAAAATGGCCCCCAGCTGGACTGGCACCATGTCATGTATCTGTAGATGTCTGAACCTTTATCTGAATCCTACATTTAAGTCCAGAAGTGAATGAGAACATTGTTCAATTCCTCATTTAAAAAAAAAAAAAGTAGTGTCTAAGAATTTCAAAATCAAATAAAAAACCACACGACTAAGGCAGCTTCATTGAGGGCTCAATTTAAATGCCTCTATGCAAATGCAGGTAGCATGGGGAATAAACAAGAGGAGTGAGAGTTGTGTGCATACCTGCAAGTCTATGATCTTGTTGGCATCACAGAGACATGGTGGGATGGCTCCTATGACTGGAGTGTTGGAATGGAGGGGTACAGGCTCTTTAGGAAGGACAGGCAGGGGAGAAGAGGAGGAGGTGTTGCCCTCTATGTCAGTGAGCAGCTGGAGTGCATGGAGCTCTGCGTGGGGACGGATGAGGAGTCAACCGAGAGCTTATGGGTCAGGATTAAAGGAGGGGGAGGGACAGGTGACATTGTAATGGGGATCTCCTACAGGCCACCTGGCCAGGAAGACCAACTGGATGAGACCATCTAGCCTCATATTCACAAGCTGTGGTCCTCATGGGGGACTTCAACCACCCCAATATCGGTTGGAGGGACAACGTAGCAGGGCGTAAGCTATCCAGGGAGTTCCTGGAATGCATTGATGACAACTTCCTTCTCCAAGTGATAGAGGACCCAATGAGGAGAAGTGCTATGCTAGATCTTGTTCTCACTAACAAGGAAGAGCTGGTGGGGAATGTGAGGCTCAAGGGCAGCCTTGGCTGCAGTGACCAAGAAATGGTGGAGTTCAAGATCCTGAGGGGACGGAGGAGGTCACACAGCAGGCTTGCCACCCTAGATTTCAGGAAAGCAGACTTTGGCTTCTTCAGGGACCAGCTTGGTAGAGTCCCATGAGATAAAGGCCTGGGAGGAAGAGGGGCCCAACATAACTGGTTAATATTCAAGGTTCACCTCCGCCAAGCTCAGGAGTGATGCATCCCAACAAAGAGGAAGTCAGGCAAAAATGCCAGGATGCCTGCACGGATGAACAAGGAGCTCCTGGACAAACTCAAACACAAAAAGGAAGCTTACAGAGGGTGGAAGCAAGTACAGGTAGCCTGGAAGGAATACAGAGAAATTGTCCAAGCAGCCAGGTATCAGGTTAGCTAAAGCCCTGATAGAACTGAATCTGGCCAGGGACATCAAGGACAACAAGAAAAGCTTCTATAGGTATGTCAGCAATAAAAGGAAGACTAGATAAAACATGGACCTTCTCCAGAAGGAGACAGGAGACCTGGTTACCTGGGATGTGGAGAAGGCTGAGGTACTCAACGACTTTTTTGTTTCAGCCTTCACCAGCAATTGCTCAAGCCACACTGCCCAAGTTGCAGAAGGCAAAGGCAAGGACTGGGAGAATAAAGAACCACCCACTGTAGGAGATCAGGTTTGAGACCATCTAAGGAATCTGCAAACGCACAACTCCATGGCATCTGAGGAGATGCATCTGCAGGTCCTGAGGGAACTGGCAGATGAAGTTGCTAAACTACTACACATCATTTTTGAGAACTCATGGCCGTCTGGTAAAGTTCGCACTGACTGGAAAAGGGGAAACATAAACCCCTTTTTTAAAAAGGGGAACAAAGAAGAGCTGGGCAACTACAGACCAGTCAGCATCACCTCTGTGCCTACCAAGATCATGGAGCAGAACCTCCTGGAAACAATGCTGAGGCACATGGAAAATAAGGAGGTGACTGATGACAGCCAACAAGGCTTCACTAAGGGCAAATCACGCTTGACAAATTTGGTGGCCTTCTAAAACAAGGTTACAGTGTTGGTGGAAAAGGCAACAGCAACTGACATCATTTACCCAGACTTGTGCAAAGCATTTGACACTGTCCAACATGACATCCTTGTCTCTAAATTGGTGAGACATGGACTTGATGGTTGGACCACTCACTGAATAAAGAATTGGCTGGATGGTCACACTCAAAGAGTTGTGGTCAATGTCTCGATGTCCAAGTGGAGACCAGTAACGAGTGGCATTCTTCAGGGGTCGGTATTGGGACTGGCAGTGTTTAACATATTTGGCGGCAACATGAACAGTGCTATCAAGTGCACCCTCAGCAAGTTTGCTGACAACACCAAGCTGTGCAGTGCAGTTGACACTCTGGAGGGAAGGGAGCCATCCAGAGGGACCCTGACAGGCTTGAGATGCAGGCCTGTGTGAACCTCAATATGTTCAACAAATGCAAGGTCCTGCACAGGGGTCGGGACAATCCAAAGCACAGATGCAGGCTGGGCAGAGAAGGGATT
The DNA here is from genome assembly GCA_013398225.1 of Steatornis caripensis. Classification (NCBI taxonomy): domain Eukaryota; kingdom Metazoa; phylum Chordata; class Aves; order Caprimulgiformes; family Steatornithidae; genus Steatornis; species Steatornis caripensis. The sequence goes on along the minus strand of VZSC01016082.1, from coordinate 22,678 downwards.
GAGAGAAGGACTTGGGGGTGTTCACTGATGAGACGCTCAACATGAGCTGGCAATGCGTGCTCGTAGCCCAGAAGACCAACCCTGTCCAGGGCTGCAGGTTGAGGGAAGTGATTCTCCACCTCTACTCCACTCTCATAAGACCTCACCTGCAGTACTGCATCCAGCTCTGGGGCCCCCAACATCAGAAAGACATGGACATGTTGGAGAGATTCCAGAGGAGGGCCACGAAGATGATTGGGGGGCTGGAGCACCTCTCCTATGAAGACAGGCTGAGAGATTTAGGGTTGTTCACCCTGGAAAAGAGAAGGCTCCAGAGAAACCTTACAGCAGCCTTCCAGTACCTAAAGGGGGGTGCAAGGAAGCTGGAAAGGGACTTTTTACAAGGGCATGTAGTGATAGGATGATGGATAACCCTTTTAAACTGATAGAAGGTAGATTTAGATTAGGTATTAGGAAGAAATTCTTCACAATGAGGGTGGTGAGACACTGGAACAGGCTGCCCAGAGAAGCTGTGGATGCCCCCTCCCTGGAAGTGTTCAAGGCCAGGATGGATGGGACTTTGAGCAACCTGGTGTAATGGAAGGTGTCCCTGCCCATGGCAGGGGTGTTGGAACTAGATAATCTTTAAGGTCCCTTCCAACCCGAACTATTCTACCATTCTATGATTCCGTAAGGACTTCTGGCAAAAGGAGAAGGGGAAAGGGAAAAAGAACCATGAAAAAGAAAGACCTTTCTAGACCCAAGGCTGTTACCAGACTTGGTAAGGCAACAGCATCTTTCCGTGTGGATTTTAGGGGCTTTTTTAGTTCTTCAGTTTTACCCATTTTTTATGTGTCTCCTAACCAGGACCTGATATGAAGCTGTCAATACCACAAGATGCTGGTAACTAGCATAATTTTGCTGATTAGCCACAGGTTTGACTGACATGTGTGATTAGAGCTCAGCAAAAGCATACATGTAAATCAGACACAAAAAAACCACTGTGCCAGTCCAGCTGCAGACCACTTCAGAAAAGCTACTAAAGTAACTCAGAACAGTCCATTTTTACTGTGCTGTAGAGTGCCTCCTTCCTTAATTATAATGCAAAGACTGCTGTGAATTTCTTTCAAGTTACTCTGAGTCAACTGGAAAACTTTTTTAAAGCAATCTCTGCTTTAAAGCACCCTTCAATAAATTGCTATAATTATTTTTCTAGCTGAAACAATTAGTAAATAATTGAAAATTCCTTTTGATGCTTTTCATCATTTCAATTATAAATTCATAAATTCATTGTTAGTTCTGGCAGCTCATGACTTTTTTTTTCCTCCTTTCTCTCTAAAAGGGTTAGTGCTTCAGTAGGCACTGCATGTTAATCAGGTGTGAGCAATCGAGTATATTAATTTGTCAAAAAGAGAATATATGAGTGTGATGGTCTCTAAGTACTTATGACTGGTGTGAAAACACAAGGGTCTAAGGGTCAGTCTTTTCCCTGGCCCATCACAAGCTGTGTCCTGTTTGAGTCAGGCCTAGCTTCATCAAAAGACACACTGGTCATCAGACTTTTGTCACGGAGAGATACCTAACCAGGTATGCGAATAAAATCAGATGATGGGATACCACATAGCAGCGAACATGGTACATCACAGTTGTAACCTAATTGTAATCACGTCAAACTGAATATTAAAAGAGGAATTGTTATTTGACGGAATGGACCTCCTGGCATATGTTGTGGTTTGAGCCCAGCTGGCAACAGAGAACCACATGGATGCTCACTCACTCCTCCCCCCACACCGGGATGAGGAGAAAATGTGGTGAAACCTGGTGGGTCGAGACAAGGACAGGGAGGGTTCACTCACCAGTTATGGTCACGGGGAAAACCAGACTCAACTTGGGGAAAAAATCCAATTTAATCAGTTATCAATAAAAGCAGAGTAGGATAAGGAGACACGAAAAGCCAGATCTTAAAACACAAATAAATACCCTTCCCCCCACCCCTCCTTCTTTCCCAGACTCGAGTCCCCTCGCTCCCGATGTCTCTCCTTCCTCCCCCTCAGCGGCACAGGGGGACGGGGAATGGGGGGGTGCAGTCAGTTCACCAGAGATTGTCTCTGCCGCTCCTTCCTCCTCAGGTGAGGAGGGCTCCTCACACGCTTCCCCTGCTCCAGCACGGGGTGCCCCACACTGAATACAGACCCTCATGAACCCCTCTGACGTGAGTCCTTCCCATGCTGTGCAGTCCCTCAGGAACGCACCGACCCAGAACGGGCTGCCCATACAATTGCGGTCTGCTTTGGGAGCAAGCACTTCCTCTGGCATGGGGTCCTTCATGGGCTGCAGGTCCCTCTCTGCTCCACTGTGGTCCTTCATGGGCTGCAGGTACATATCTGCCTTGCCATGGTCCTTCACGGGCTGCTCCAGCACGATCCTCCATGTGCTGCAGGGGAGTATCTGCTCCAGCAGCCTCCTCCCCCTCCTTCCTCACTGACTCCCAATATCTGCACAGGTGTTTCTCTCACCTCCCCCTCATCCCTCTGCTGCAGGTCTCCAAGACTGCTCCTTTGTACCCTCCTTAAATCCGCTACGGCAGAGGTCCATCTGTTGTCTCTGAACGGCCCGGCCTCAGCCTGAGGCAGGGACGACTTGGAGCTGGGGGAGCTTCGAGCAGCTTCCGACAGGGGCCACCTGTCTGTGTAGCCCCTTCCCCTGCTACCAAAGCCCTGCCACACAGACCCAACACAGCACATCAACTTGAATTTAGTCTAGCTGTTTGCACTACCCAGAATATTGTTTTCTATCTTGTTCAAACAGATACCTTAAGAAGTTTCAGAAGATTGTTTCTAGCATTTTTTGGGATAGATAAAGATAGAGAGGGGGGGACGGAGCCAGCCACTTATCTGGGAACCAAGATTTCATTGACATAAAAAAAGAAGTATGATACTTTTATACTTTGAATAAGCTTTTTAAAGTCAGCCTTGCAACAACTCTGGAGTGAAGCAGCAAACTATTTATTTAGGGGTTTTGTTTTTAAGAAGAGAACAGTAAAATTAAGGTTCAGCTTGCATAGCAAAGGTTTGAAAGTCAGTATGATGGCAGAAGTCCCTCTACTCAGAAATACATCGGGATATTGGAGTCTGGTTTGTAATATGAGAGTCATGAAACTACTCTCTGAAAATAGTTTCTTTCCTGGGTTCATGCAGCAAATCACAACCAAAGAGAATTGCAGAAATATTTGGACCTCCAGAGTGATACTTTTGGATCTAAAGATACTTTACTTTGAAATTCAGAGGAAATACTTTGGAAGAAGTCGCCATTGAGCACAATTACACTGAAAGCGTAAATGTTATCATGAAAACTCAATTCAAAAGGTATTTTACTCTTTCTTACTTTATAAGTCTGTCTTCTGTGTTCCTCCCAATAATGGAAGAACTCATATAATTCAGGAAAATGCTTTCACAAAATTTTCAAACAAGGCAGAACCAGAAAATACTAGGAGTCAAAGGAAAAAGTTCTTCTAGCTCAGCAGATCCTTAAGTTTCAAACAACTGGGATAAGCACTCAGAAGACATCAGCATCCAAACCCAAATGGATAAGGTGCCTGAACTTCACATTAGTTAGATATTGGCATATTTTATCTTATCTTCAGAAAGACAAACGCTTTAGTGTTGTCATTATCATGTTTCTAATTAGTCCATAGTCTTGTCAAAAAGACCCCCAAGCAGTCATAAAAAATTTTACTCTTGTTATCATATACATTTTAGTATTTATTTCCCCACGGCTTTTCCAGTTCAAGTAAGGTCAATGACATCACTCAATATAAGAGTTTTTACCTTTCAGAGTAAAAATTAAGTAAACAAATCAGTAATGCTCAACTATTAAAGAAAAGTTGATTTCTCAGCTAACATAGCTGGCCCTCTGTCTTACAATGTCCTTTCCACAACATGCAGTTTGCCATTTCCAAAACAATCCAGATATGTTATTCTGGACTATCCTCGGGGTCTGGTCAGCTGACATTTCCTTCCCCGTAAACCTTCAGCCTGACAACCTGTCTCCTGTGTGTGAGGTACACAGCGGGCAGCTCTGTCACTGGTAGCAAACTCAAAAGATTCCTAAAGCATGACTCATTAGTTCTTCTTTCCAAGATTTAAGGAACCAGGTTGCCTTTCCATATGCACAAAACAGTACTTTCTGATCCATGCTGCAAGTATTTCCATGGGTTGCTTGTTTGGTAGGGAGTCTTAGGAGGAATTCTGAAATAGCTCAAGAGCAAAGAGTTACAAGAAAGTGGGTTACAACTTTCTCACTTCCAGCAAAACTGGTTTTCACCAATTTCCCTGCTGTTTACAAGGCATCCAAGGGAAAATAGGGCATAGTGGGGCACCACAGAGAAACCAGTTCAGAGGACATCATCAGAAGGCATCGAAGGGATGTGCCTACTAGTTCCCCCAGTAACTTCTGTCAGTCTCTACCTCTGACCCATGGGAAAGAGTCTTGATCAATCACAGAAGAATCATCTTGTAGAGGTGTGTAGTGTGAATTGGCACAGCTTTTTGTAAGGGCTGTCTTCTAATGTTAAGGCTCTCTTTGTCAGCTCCACTTTGGCTGATGCCTGTTCCTCCTTGGAACTTGTATTATGTGTCTGAGAATGGGCACAGTGCCACCCAACAGATGGTCATAAGTGTAGGCATGCTGGAAACCTAGTATGTACAGATCTAAAGCCAGATTTCTCCTCCAAACAGGAAAATTGTGTAGAGCTTCTACATTCTTCATTAGCTAGAGTCATCTCTACTTTAAATATCCCCAAATACTTTCCAACACAGTCAGAGTGACTTTTGGGCTCTAGGATAGAAGCATAAATTATTCCTGAGGTTGAGGACAGAGATTTTGAGAGATGTCTCGACGCAAAAAAAAAAATTAGTTCTCTATGAAATGTGTGGTGTTAAGTAGAAAATGAACTTTTTTATGGTTTTAAAGTTCCTCCAGATGTTAAGTATACACAGACTGGATAAAGAAGTAAATTCAGTCATATCTGGAAAAATTCTCAGTTATCTGAAGATTTTGTCCCTGTTGTAATTATACATTCCACTAGTCTCCCACTTGCTATACAATATGGCAGGAAACTCTCACAGCAAGTATGACATAAAACAGTTTTTTTCTTTCCATGGCTCACAAGTTGGAATCTAATTTATGCAATGCATGCAAAAGAACAAAAATGTTATTTTCCAGTGACAACCCAATAAAATAAAATCTTTTTTTCAATACAAACAGCCAGTGCAGGGCAGTTCATGTATCTTCTCCACTGTTAACATTTCAGTTAGGTAGAAATATTTTCTAGGAAACTAATCTAAACTCTTTCCTTCTTGCCCTGGCCTTGCTTTCAGTTTTTCCTCAGCAGCTTACAGCTGAAAGTGATTTTCCTGTTCACTGCCTACTGCCATCAGCCTTGGCTGTTTTATTGCTTTTTTTTATCTCCTTATTTCAGTACCAGTATAACATAGATGCTGCAGCAGCAATCAGAGGTTCTACATGCCTTACAGGTTTTGTTTTCAGTTGGAATACCCTTTTTGTTCTGCTAGCTGTCTACATTTTACACCACACATGGCCTCTTTCTCAGATGTATCTCTGTGATTTGATTTCCTCTCCTTTACCGCTCTTTGTAGCTGGTCTAATCTAATGTCAGGTTCTCTTGGTGGAAAATTGATTCTGCTAGGCCACTTTGTGGCTTTCAAGGGGCTTTGAAGAAATGAGTATGAGCAAAAAGGGTAATGGAGGAAGTCAGGACTTCCAAACGTTTGGATCCCAATTTGCTGGTTCATACCATTTTAAGGCAGAAGAGATGGAGCATCTCCTCCTTATAGAAAGGTGAAGTCTCCATCCTCAGGTTTTAGTATTTGTTATTGAAACTATGCTTTCAACTCTGTCAGCTTGTCTCCATAAATGAGGGCAAGGCAAAGACACTTTCCCATCTGCCTCAATCAGCATTCCCAGCTCCCTGACTTCTACAGTGTCTGGAGCTTCTAAACAGTCTGACCACGGTTAAAAAAAAAAAAAAATAGATGTTTAAAGGTACCTCTAGAAGGTGTTGAAAATTCTAAACTAAGCAGATAAGTTTAGTAGCAGCCACTTTCAGCAAGAATTCATCTTCCTGAACAAAGAAAGTCATTTTTGCATTGAGAGTCACAAGCAGGAGCCTTGAAAGTGTCTTTCAGATTGACTAATGGGTCCAGTCATCCAGTCACTCTGCTTCTGCCATTTTTGTGGGTTGGCAGCTTCTGGGACAGATACAATTTTGAAATAGAAATGATTGCACAGCTGCGCATGACACACTAGTCCTGTCAAAAGATAAAGCCCTCTTACCTCCTGCAATATATCCATGACTAGAAACTTTTTATAATGTCTCTACACAAAAGCCTGTAATACCTAACGCCAGGCCTTGGGCACTCAGATGCAAAGTACAATATATGGAAGATTATGCTTTTATTTGTGGAAGAGGTTATGCATAGTGACTTTGCAGCTGAATATAATCACTGAGGGCACTGGAGAACATGTATATTGTGAAAAATATTCTCTATTGGCAAGCACGTGTTTGACAGATGTCAAGTTTGTTGGGGTTACAGAGAGGGGTTCTGTGCTGGGTTTGACCTTGGTTGGCTGCCAGGCCCCCACCCAGCTGCTTTATCACTCCTTCTCCGCAATAGGACATAAAGAGAAAACAGATGAAAAAACTTGTGGATCGAAATAAATACATGGAGGTCTTTTACTGATTATTGTCATAGGCAAAACAGACTCAATTTGGAGAACTTAATTTAATGTATACATTATTATGCCAGCAAACCTGCTGTGGTGTGGGGTCCTCTTTCCACAGGGTCACGAGTCCTGCCAGGAGCCTGCTCCAGCACGCGCTTCCCATGGGGTCACAGCCTCCTTTGGGCATCCACCAGCTCCAGTGTGGGGTCCTCCATGAGCTGCAGGTGGAGATCTGCTCCACTGTTAACTTCCAAGGGGTAGTTTCAAAACCTTTTAACCATTTTTTCCTAAAAAATATACAACTGGATTTTCATGATCTTAAAATACTACATAGTACTATATACAAATTCCTCATAACTGTAGCTATTGTTCTAATGTAACTAGTGTTCTAAAAATAATTGGTGGTTTTTTTCTTTCCTTCCTTCTCTAAGGGCATATTGATGGGCTTATGCTGTACGATAGTTGAACAAGTCAGAAAGTATAAACAGTTAAACACAATGCTTGAGAAAATTTCTGCACTGAGTACAAGACCCTCAGACCTAACTTGTACCTGACATTGCATACATTCTCAGAAGAGCATTGTGGCTCCCCATCTACTTCAAGCCTCCTTCTGTAAGGAGGACCAGAGGTATGGTAAATACATTTTTTTTTTTTCTGAAAGCTAGCTGCAGTGTGCCTACTAGAAGAGACACTCCAGTCCTTGTTGCAGCAGGATTGGGACACACTGTATGGGTTCAAAGAGAGTCCAGAATCCTCCAGGCAAGAGTTTCTGGACTCAAGTTTTTTAGTGATGCGCAGTGATGTCTGCATAGTACAGCACAGTATCTTTTAGGCATTTTATCTTTTATCCTTATACACCCAAACGTAGATATGGTAAATGGTAGAGCCATGGTAACATGACGTTCTGCTATCAGATCCTGCTTCCCAGTCTGAGAGGAAGGCTGCATTAACGCCATTGCCCCACTTTCAGCAATAAACTAGTTCCATTAGCGAAATAATACACTGCTACTTTGCCATATATTTCTGCTCCCATGGATACTTTGATCTATGAGCACAGGAGAAGGAAGAGAAAGAAGTTTCTCAGCAAGTCTTCTCCCATATTATTAGGCTTACGGAGTGTGAGCCCTCCACATCTATCAGGTCAGTTCTTGTTTCTTTTTCTAGTGAACTGCAGCTATCAATTGAAAAAAAAAATCACTTTGTAAGTTGTACTTTGAAATTATTTATGTCCCAGTGTGCTAGCAGGGCCTTTGAATGTAGCTGCTCATTATCTGAATGTTTTTCAAAATTTTTATTTACACTACAGGTAAAATTCCAAAACTTAAAAGGCTTTACAAACTTAAATTTGTTCTTTGCTTGTTTTCTGTGTGGTAGGATGGGAGAAGGGACCATCCAACAGATGCTTTTATAGACAACTCCTGAATTAATGTCTTCTACGTGATAATCTGAAAATGCAGGGGACTTAGCTGGAAACCCATTTAGCTCCTCTCCTTTGTTCTTTTTTCTATCTGTGAGTTGTATTATTTGTGAGCGAATACGTGAAAAATAGGAACAGGAGGAAGTTGGTAGCTCTGTTTGCTTTAGGAGGAATATAACATTCCCAGCACAAGAAAACCAAAATTGGAATCTCGCTGTGCATAAGAAAAAAGCTTTATCATGGAACAAGAATGAAAGAAAGCAACTGACAGAATTCCGCCTGCATAATCTGTCCATAAAATCTGAAATCTGATAAAGTTATTTAGGTTATTCAGAACAGGAGAATAGGAGAAAGAACTTCAGAATGCAAACCAGACAGTATACAGACAAGTGAAATGTAAAGTTGGTCAGTACAAAAACCCCCACAAAACTACTTTTCCTTCAACAGTCAAATTAGACATCTGTTGGCTTTATCACCTAAGGGAAAGAAGATGCATATCATTACACATAGATCACTGGAACCTCTACTTAACACATCACAGTGATGGAAAAAAGCAAACACATAAAAAGATGGGCTGCATAAAAAAATGAACTGGGGAAGAATACCGCAAAAGTAAGGCAATTATGTCGCTGGTTTTACAATAGCAGCCACCGTTTTCTGAGAAAAATTGCACAGAATTATAGAGGCCTTGAGAGAAGAGCATAATTATAAAGAACATAAAAAACATTTAAAGGGAGATTGAAAAGAGTAGAATTGTTTCCTTTGGAAAGGAGATTAATAAGAGGAGATGAGAAATAACTATACTAAATAAAGGAATGTGATAGAAAAGGTAGATGGGGAACTTCTGTTTCCCCTCTCCTGCAATGTATGAACAAGGAGATATGTTAACAAAGCTGAAAGCTGGCAGAATGAAAACTGATAAAATCCATTCCCTAAAGCAGATAATTAGACTGTGGAGCAAATACATTGATAGAGGTACAATTGAGGTCAAGGATTCTACAAGGTTGAATGAAATTTGAATGGTTACATGAATTAATGCCAGCAAGAATGTCAGAAAGAAGATAAAGCCTCCGTTTTCAGGACTAAACACGGTCTGTAACTTCTAGGAACAGGTAGAAGGCTCTCAGTACCAGGCTTCTTTATTTTCCATATAAACTGCATTTCTCCCTGTTATTAGTAAGATTCTCATAGTACGGCCAATGGAATTTCTCACATAAGCCTATTTTACAGTGTTGTTCTGATTGCATTTTGGGCCTGTTCACAGTAACATGACAGCATTGCAGATGGTGTAAAAGACTATCTCCAAAAAACAATCCAGTCATCACTTCCATTTTCAAAATCCAGAGATGAGTCATTCCACTCCCACAGGTAAGTATATTTGCATGAACATCAAGCTCTACAAACTTCTATGTATATACTCACAGTGAAAAAAAAAATACAGCAGAGTCCTGCTCTGTATTGACAAAAATCATGTTTCAGCCCACCCTTAATCATTCTTCAATTTAGCGAGTGCTCTGTCAGGCAGATGTAACTCAGAGTACCTAAGTGGGTACAACAGTGCAATGGATTATGGTAAAGGGGATAAAAGAAGAGGAGTTTGGTAAGTGAAGGAATGAGGAAAGGATCTCTAGGAGACAGACAACAGCTATGCAGAGGTTAGCCACGGTTCTTACAGGACCACAGGATCACAAGATGATTCAGATAGGAACAAACCTCCAGGGTCTCTGGTCCAACCTCCTACTCATAGCAGGTCAGCTCTGAGGTAGACCAGGCTGCTCAGGGATTTACGCTGTTGGGACTTAAAAACTTCTGAGGACAGAGACTGTGCAACCTCTCTGGGCAATCCCTGCCACTGACTGACTGTCCTCACAGGGAAGAAATGTCTCCCTAGATCCAGTCTGACCCCCTTTCGTGTCACTTTATGTCTGTTTTCTGTCAGCCTCCCACTCTGCAGCACTGTGAAGAGCCCAGCTCCATCTCCTCAACAACCTATACATGGAGGGCTGCTGTTAGGTCCCCCCAAAGCCATCTCTGCTGCAGGCTGAACAAGCCCAACTCTCCTAGGCTTTCCTTACAGGACAAGTGCTCCCATCCCCATCATGCTGGTGGCCTCCATTGAGCTCCCTCCAGTTTTTCAGTCTGTCTTGCATTGGGGGACCCAACACTGGATTCAGTAATCCAGATGTCATCTGGCAAGTACTGAGGGGGATAACTGCCCCCCTCAATCTCTGATTCTCCTCTATTCACACAGCCCAGGCTGTTGTTGGCTGTCTTTTCTGCTAGGAATCAGCATGGCTTCGCCAAGCGGAATTCATGCTTCATCAGCTTGATAAAATTTTATGATGAAATGACTGGCTTGCCAGAAGAGGGGAGAGCAGCAGATATTGCCTGCCTGGACTTCAGTAAGGCCTTTAACACTATCTGTCTCCCATAAGATCCTCATGGAGAAGCAGTTGATGGGCTGGATAAGCAGACAGTGATGTGGACTGAAAACTGGCTGAACGTCTGGACCCGGAGAGTGGTGATCAGGGGCGTGAAGTCTGGTTGGTGGCCAGTAAGTAGAGGTATACCCCAGGAGTCAACACTGGGTCCAGTTTTGTTCGAGATCTTCAGTAATGATCTGGATGGTGAGGCAGCATGTACCCTAGGCAAGTTTTCTGGTGACATAAAGATGAGTAGCTAATATGCCAGAGGGTTGTGCTGCCATTGAGAGGGGAACTCAACAGGCTGGAGAAATGGGCTGACACAAACCTCATGAAGCTCAACAAGAAGTATGAATTCCTGCATTTGGAGAGGAACAACCCCATGGCACTCGTATACATGGAGAGGCAGCTACCTGGAAGGCAGCTTTGCAGAAGTGGTACAGCACGTTCTGGTGGACACCAGGTTGAACATGAGCCAGAAATGAGCCCTTGCTGAAAAGAAGGTAAATGTTATCCTCAGCTGCATTAAATAAAATATTGCTAGGAAGGAGATGATCCTTCTCCTTTTATTCTATGCTGATGAGGCTATGCCTGGAGTACTGTGTCCAGTTCTTAGTACAAGAGAGGCATGGACATACTGGACAGAGCCCAATGAAGAGTCCCTGAGATTATGAAGGGACTGGAGCATCTGACATATGAGGAAAGGCTGAGAGAGCCAGGACTGTTTCGTCTAGACAAGAGAAGGCTCAGGGGGATCTTATCAATGTGTATCAAGGTCACCTACCTTGGAGATATTCAAAAGCCCTCTGGACGTGGTCATGGGCAACCGAATCTAGGTGGCTCTGCTTGTGCAGGGAGTTTGGACCAGATGACCGCCAGAGTTCACTTCCAACCTCAATCATTTGGAATTCTGTGGTTTGCTGCTGGTTCATGTCCTGCTTGCTGCCCACTGGGATCCCCGGAGCATTTCCTGCAGAACTGCTCCCCAGGCAGTTGGTACCAGCCTGTATTACTGCAGAAGACTCCTCCTTCTCTGGAGCAGTGGTTGGCATTTGCCTTTGAGGAATCTCATGAGGTTCCCATTGGCCAATTCCTCCAGCCTGTCCACATCCCTCAGCATAGAAGCCCTGACCTCATGCAGATTGACTGGTCCCCCCAATCTGGCAACATGGACAAACTTGATGCGAGTTTACTCTGTAATCCTCCAGGTTATTGATAAAGACATTAAATCAGACAAGTCCGAGGACAGACCCCATGACCCTCTGAAAGAGAGACCTTGCTGTGGCCTGGTTAGCCATTGCTGTAGCTAAATCCCATGCTTTCCTTCTGGATTTCCAGACAATTCTGGCATGGTCCTGCTCTGCTGGCCCCTGAGTTTTCTTTATTTTATCTGTCTAACAAGATGGGGTATCTCTGTCAAGCTGAGTTTGTTAGATAGTAAACAGACAGTAATATTTTAAAACCCACACAGGTTTTAAAGCATCAAGGATGACTGCCAAGCCGCAAAACAGGGGTAGAAAAACTCATATATCCCTTTCTGTTGTTTCAGCTGTCAGAAACCTGACAGAAACCTGTAGTGCACTTCCAGCTCTGGCTTTGCTGGTTAATCTGGTCAGTGACTGCCCATAAATACGCCCTTTGTGGGTAGCTTTTCCAAACCTGTGTTCCTGTGCACATTTTGCTCAGATGAGGACAAACACACAGGCTGCCTTCCCGGATCACACTGTACCATCAAGACGTATCTATACCATCAGCTGCAGGTTGCTTAGGCTGAAAGGGCTGTATCTGCTACTTGCATGTGGAATTTATTTTTAATAAACACATTGTACAGGGCATGAAGTGAGGGCATGGGCAAGGCAAAGCTGCATCATGCCGCTTTGCAGGAAAAAAGAGTGGTAGATTTGGTGTGTCACCCAAACAGCGAAAGCGGGTCGATGAAGGGCACCGCAGGATGATCCTGGCATCCTTCCCGTGCGCCTTACTGCTACTGCACCTGTGACACACACAGAGTCTCCCTGGGCAGCGCAGTGGGCACTGGAGGATTTGATCTCAAGTGGAGTGCAGTAGCAATATAACTGAGCAGGGAGCAACAACCAGAAAGCTTGTGTGCAAACACAAGAAGGGCAAGCCAAATCCCAAAATCAGATTTTGTCTCATCTCCTGAAAAATCACAATAACTCACCAAAATGTGGCAGAAAAAAACCCACTGCCCACTACTAAAAACTTTTAGGTTATTACAATGCCAAAGATCAGCACCAGTGATTCAGACTCGCTCACAGATTTGCCTTGCGCTATTTGAGCACAGTCACGTATTTGGTGCCCACCCACCCTAGGAAGGCTCTGCATTTCTGGAACGCTCCTCCTGAAGCTCCAGATATGACCCATGTAGGTAAAAATCACACTTACAGGACAGTCTGATCACCCGCAGTGTGACATCAAAGTCAGGAAGGGAGCTGGGAGGAAGTAGTGTATGCTTTTTGGATAGATAATAACATTTTGTCTTAGCGATACTACAGAAACTGGCTTTTTGTTTGAGAAGGCCTCTGGGGCACCTCAAATGCAATGGTGATCCTGCAAATACAAGGCTGATTTGGTAACTGACCTTCTATTTCTCACCAAGCCGCAAGAAGCTGTGAGAAAAACAATAGAAAGCTGAGAGCAGACTCATCACTTCAGAGAAAAACTTAAAAAATGTTTGAATGCCTTCTTTCCCGAAGACATCAAAGTGCATTGAAATTCCTCACAGACTCTCCACAGCAGCTGCGGGCAACCTGGGCTAACACAGAGATGCGTCTCCAGTTCTCCTGCTCAGTAGAGGAAATTGCAGCACAGCACTACGGGATTTTGTGAACCATTTTTCACCAGAAAAGCCTGTAAATCTTCTTCACGATTGTGTCCTTCTCTGGAGATACTAAAAACCCACCTGTACACAATCCTGTGCAACCTAGGTTTGGACAAACCCTTTGCTTTAGCAGGGGGATTGGACTAGATGATCTCTGGAGGCCCCTTCCAAGCCCTGCCATTCTGTGATCCTGTGACATGTATCATATAGGAAAATTTTCACCATTGATTCCATGCCAGTTCTCTCTCTTTTANAAAAACCCACCTGTACACAATCCTGTGCAACCTAGGTTTGGACAAACCCTTTGCTTTAGCAGGGGGGTTGGACTAGATGATCTCTGGAGGCCCCTTCCAAGCCCTGCCATTCTGTGATTCTGTGACATGTATCATATAGGAAAATTTTCACCGTTGATTCCATGCCAGTTCTCTCTCTTTTATTTCCNTCTTTTATTCTTCCGAATTAAAACCTATATGATTGTGTATTTTTAAATTCAATATACCTCTTCCCTTAGCATTTCTCCAGCTGGTGAGATTCTAAGACATCAGTGCAGTATGCCAATGTTTATTGCTACTAATAAAGAAATAATCTAAAACAATTTATATTTGTGGCACAACTGCCAATATCTACTGTACTATTTTTATACAAACTCATTTTAACTGCTATGGTCGGGCCTCTAGCCTTTCTTCAGCTGGAGGGGTGATAAACTGTAAAGTCGTAGCAGTTTCCTGAGAGCTGAAAGAATGGTAGCACATGCATTTCACCCCAACTGTGAAGTTTAATGTGAGAAGAAATTATAGAGAATGTATCATGAATAGTGATGCTTACTAGGGAGCTGCGTCTGTGCTGTAAAACTCTACAGGATTGCTTAACAACCTGTGAGGAAGAAAAGCGTCCACTATTGTTTAGCAAGGCTTTTAAAATTGATTGAGATGATTACTGCATTACTGAAGGATACCAGTTGATTTTAGGGCTCCTCCATAAAGATTTTATTGGTTTTCTATATGTGAAGAAAAGGCTTCTGCCATAGTGGTGCAGACACTGACAGACAATGCTTTTTGGATAGACTGATTTATTGAGATCTCCACATAGGACAATACTGACAAGGGAAATTGAATCTCTCAGACAGGATGTTCGGCTGCCGTCTGGTTGGTGACAGCGCTCTGCAAGGGTCGTTGTAGCAGCATCTTTAGCTCGATCAGGTGAGACACCCCAAACTGTAGTCATGGGGACTTTTTTTTAAATCCAGCTGGGCTATGGTCCTACATGATAAGACCCACACAAGCAAGATCCATCACCACTGATTTTCTTCAACTATGTAAAAGCGTTTCCTGTCTTAGGTATGTACAAAGGACTTTCCTATATGACCCGTTCCTGCACCTGCAGAAAGAGTTTCCACTGACCGTACAGGTGTCCTATTTACGTACAGGTTGGTCAATTCTGCTGCAGGAACGTCCTCAGGGCGTCTCTAAGGAAGGCCAAAGTCACCACCTGGGATGTTACTCAGCACGTCCAGGCAAGGCAGCCGTGTCTATCGGTTGCTCTATGCGCAGCAGCAGCTGCCCAGGGGAAATCTGCAGAGCTTTTCAAAATGCCCTCCTGGAGAGCAGCTGTCGAAATTGGTCAAACGCTTCATAGTGAAGCCAGTAGGAGTTCAGCCAAGCACTTTGTCGCACATCAGTCCATTGAACCAAGCCAGTCCCACATCTCATCAATGCAGAGACCGGCTGGGGAGTTCCTGGACTCCCCCAGGGAACGAGTGACTAAGTGCACTGGGAGCGCGCAGGCAAATCCCTGCTATTGCAGTTATAACCACAGGGCAAATTGTTTCATTTTTATATCAGGCTTACAAGTTAAATCCTGTAACTCTTGCCACAGTATATTTATTTGGTAACCAGAACTTCAAAGGAAGGACTGAGATCAATATCTGAGTCTTTTGTCAGATACAATCTACCGAATTACTGTAGTTACAGCAGAAATATCACATTTCAGTATTACAAGGGTGTTCAGTGCCCCTCAGGATGCTTTGATGCCTCAGGTTCTCTTCAGGTTTATTTTTTGTCATGATGAAGCACAGAAAGGATGTGACCCCACCATGAGCCCATCGCTACTGGTCAGAGAATATGTATTTGCTTATGCTGATGCAAAGGAAATTCAAGTAAATATCTCAGTTTTCACAACAATTTAAAAGACCGCTTATTTCCCTAGATAGTAAACTACCACTTCATCTCCCTCCACTTCTATTTGCCTTGTTTCTTTTGTTCTATAACTCATGCATAATTTCACACCTGCATAATTTCTGAAGAACAAAGATTTTGCTTATCAATGTAAACAATAAAGACAGACCACTCAAAGAAACACGCAGACAACCATTTCACAGGCTGAACTGAACAGGCCTGGGCTGTTTATGCATCAGAGGTTTCCTTTTTGCAGCCTGCTGAGAAGCCTTGTACTCTTAATAATAATGTTAAAAGACTCACAAAGCAAAAATCAAATGTACAAAACCCCATAGGAGATAAGGGGAAGAGTACAAAGAATTTAATTCCCTAGAGAAGCGCAAACTGTGAGCATGTCCTGTGATGAATAGCAGGCAGTTTGAAGAAAAGGGCTCTTCTTAGAAGGCCTTCAAGGGTACGTTTCTCTACTCAAGTCTGTATACTGTAGAGAGTTGGTGCCCAGACAGGCATAGCAGGGGTTACATGCAAACCTTCCTGACCAGATCCTACCGAAACACCTGGTAGCAGCTCTTCAGAAAGTCAGTCAACATCCAGACGTGGAAGACAAGCTTCTGGTGTATTTTCATGCCACCAGCAAATAAGTCCTGGTGCACACCCAGTGACGCTGATAGGAAATGGATGGTTGTCAGACTGGGGATTGAAAGGAGACGGATCACTCACTCACAGAGAATGAACAAGGTAGCCCTGCAGTCTCTCCAAAGATTTGATATTACATAGATCTAAAGAGTCAGACAGGTGATATTACCTTCCCTTTATGAGAAATAAGGCGTTATATTGCTAGAAACAGGCTTTGCCCCAGACTGAATATAGGGGTGCACCTGTCCATCTCAGCTCTGGAAAATGATATTGCTGTTGGTACTAGGGGAGGAGTGGTCTGAAGCAGGGGAGTAATACTAGGAAGCAGGGAAGAAGGGATGCTCCGAAAAGCAGCTGTGCTCACAGAGATCAGATCACCTGACATTTGCCTAACAGCTTGCTGATACTATGCATTGTGTGCAAGACTACGCCCTTCAGCTTCCAGCTGAGTATGTTTGATGCAGCACTGTTTCTCCAAGGACTCTCGCCATCTCAAAGAACCGAGTTCACTCCCCCAGATCCAGGGCTATTGCCAAAGGATGTCAAACATCTGAGCAGATTTGGACAGGAAAGTGCAGCCTTTGAGATACTCTCCTGTCTATCAATCTTGTAAAGCTGTCTAGACTGTCCCAGGGGAGGGGGTGGAAGTGTAAATCAGATATGTATGTGTAAATCTGGAAGTGTAAATAAGATTCAATACGCATGCCTATGCAACGTGGTATAGGGAAAAAATTACACAACATTACCGAGACAAAACCCCAAGGTCCATCTTGAAGCTCTGGTAAGAAATTAATCTTTCCTTCTTTGGAATTCAATAAATGGCTGAGATCTGCTAGGACCTGCATTCAACAGTTCCGTGGCTTTGATACAGTGCATTTAATACCGTGCTGAAATAGGATCATGACATACAATAGCGGCACAGCACATCACTTGAGGATAGGTCAAGCTATTGCAAAATAATTTATGCAAGGAGAAGCACTGACTGATACAGTCGAGGTAATTATGTTTATTATCTGTGAGCCCATGGTGACAGCAAATGTGCACTGCAATAGCTATATCGCATCAACACAGTAGTCACCCACACTGCTGATGCAGTCGTGGTCATTTTACAAATTACAACACAGTAATATCTTAGGAAAGTTATTAAACTCCCTAATGTAACAGTGTCTGGTACATGGTTTTAATATTCCATTATTTATTATTTTATTTTTTTTGCAATAAAGAGCCTGAAACATCATTTCCCTACCAGGCCTTCAGACCATGCCTGGTTTACTCTGGGCCTGTGAGGAAGGACAATTAAATGTTTCAGTTTAACACCTGACATATCTGAGTACGGTCCCCCGTGTTGAGACCACAAACTGGCTGCATTTTGGTTTTGTCGGGGTTTTTTTAAAGATGCAGTGTCATCTTGCAGTTAAGCTAATGCAGACATTATCCAGCTGGACTTGGATTACTGTGTTTATGAGGATGCTTTCTAGAAAAATGAAATTGAACCTGCAGAGTTCCATGCCAGTAGCTTTAAAACAAGCCTGGATTTTTTTTCTGCGAGGCATTTTCTACTCAGAAGAGAAATATAGTCTTGATGAAAAATTATTAGATATGGAATTTTGTACAGCGTTATGAAGATCAGACGAAGTGATATGATTTCTCCTGGAGCAAGAATCAATGAGGACGTGAAAGCATGTGCTGTCTTTGGGCTGCGTTCACGTCACCTGCTGCTGCAGCCCCGGACCCAGCCACGGCTTCTTCTCTGCCTCCTGGCAATGGGCGGGCAGTAAGCAGGCAGGCTAAGGAGTAACGAAGAGCTCTGTTATCATAGCAGATAACTTCCCTGCGAGTGTACTTGCAAAGGCAGAGCAAAAAATGAGTCTGTTCCCAAGGCACCAAAACTTCTGACACCTCCTACTATACGTTAGCAAGCGAATTAATATTCTGGCCTTTACTTTGCTTAAGTTATTTTGCTGTTATGCAAGTCAGCTCTTGGGACAAGATTTCATAAAGTGCTGCATCAAACTCTCCAGGTCACACACAAAGCTTTTAAACCGATTGCTTCTTTGGCATCGCCTGACTTGCAATACCATTTTGAAAGCAGTCGGTTGTGTTGGGAATTCTGCCGTCCTTGTTTCCTCTTCATGTACTGATGCAGTTTGCTCCTCATTGCTCTATTATCCCCTGGGGCATATGGTGGATTGCTTTTATATTTTCACTGTCTGAAGCCACATCTCTTTGGACCTCATTCTCTAGTTCTTCTCTCACTTCATCCAAGTACTTCCCCTGCACCCTATTTTTTAGTCTGAGAAATAAATGCCAAGAAATAAATCTTTATGTTTTCACCACTGCAAAAAAGAATTGTCTACGGTAAACTTTCTTTGTAGCAGAAATGGTCACCAAATGTGTCAAACTGAAAATATCTGCAGTCATGAGCCATTAAAAAAAAAAATTACTTGTCTTGGTCTGATTGTTCAGTAAATAATCAAGAAGTCAACATTTAAATAATAATAGAATTTGGTGGAAGTTGCGACAGAGAGATTTGAAGAAAACTCAGCTCAACCCCATCAGAAGCATGCACAGGAAAAAAATGTTAAATTATGAACAGTATTTTTCTGTGTGGAATGCAAATGAAGCTGCATTAAAAAATAATGAATCTGCAAAAAAGATAAAAGCACCGGTTTCCTTTGACCAGGAGCACAGCCTTGCCTGTGTTTATGTCATCCTCCCCATCCGTTGTCCTCTGCCCAGCGTGAGTCTGGAACAGTGTCACTGTGGAACAGGCTTTTCCTCACTTGCTGCTCGATCTTACTCCCTTGCTGACGATCTCCTCGTCACCTGTTTGCTTTCCCAACCTCTGCAGTAGAGGCTATTAAAATAGTTCTGTATACTTCAGCTTTGGTTAATTGGATCCTCCTCTCCTCTTTTTTCACAACTATTTTGCTTTCCTAGCCTTTACATAAATATTTACTTCTTACAGCATTTCTCTATCACATTTCTTCTTATAAGACCATTTTCTTTTAGGTCCGTTTCTCCATTTACAGCACATCATCCAGCGAGGTGTGTGGGGAGGGAGGAGGAATTTGCAAGCATGCCTAAATTGCAGTCAGTGAGTCATTTCACTCGTCTATTCATTTCTGAGCGAGATGCCACATTTTTCAAAATTGACTATGTTGGAGCCTAATTAAGGAATTAAGATCCTAACTGTACAGAGTGACATTGAAAATTGTGGCACACGACATAAAGAAGGAATGTATTTTCATGGCATTAATTACTTTCATAAAGGAAAGAAAATGAGTGATAGTACTGCTATAGGCAGAGGAGGTCTCACTGGGCAGTGAGCTGAGTTGCCTGCACTCATTAACAGCGGAGATTGTAAAGAAGATCTTGCACTACTCGTGAGTGAATAGTAGTGAAATCCACCATTGTGTTTTGCAGTGACCTCTGAGCAGTATCTCCTTGAATCCTCTTTAATCCAACAAATGCTGTAGCATTAACCATTTATTAGAGAGGAAGGACAGTGGAGTGAGAAGTGTCTTTCAGGAAAAAAAGGTTTGGTTTTCTCTCGGTGCTTATCTCAAATGATTGCTTTTGTACCCAGGAGCAGCAGCACGGCAGAGCGCTGCCTGGGAGCAGGCAAGACACCAGGTTGCCTCTACTCCTCTTGGGTTGCTCGCCTGTCCTGTTGGTGTGTGTTGCAATGGCCCTGGGGTCCTTCCAAAGCCTCAACAGGTCTCTGGGGCTTCTGGGGTTCAGGTCTCTGCTGGGGTCTCTGGGCACACACGTATGAACAGCTTTGCTGGGTCAGCCTGAAGGTTCGTGTAGACTGCTACCCTGTCCTGAGATGCCCAGGAAGAGGCATCAGAATGGAAAGGCAAGATGAAGCACTAACGAGTTTCAGCATCTTTCATGTAGCGTTTGGAAATGCATAGAAAACAACAGGCAGCTTTGGTAATGAAAGCCCTCTTAACAGGAGTATCAAACTTATTTTTAAAGTTAATTGGATGTTACTACTCTCCTGGTTTAAGCATCATAAATTCTCTCTTTTGGGGCTGCTCCACATTTAAAAAAAAATTGTAAAGAACCTTAAGCCAGATAAATAAAGAATAAAGAAAAATAAATCTTGTGTAGCTGTAGCTCCCCCCATGGAGAAACAAGCAGTAGCGGCAGCCCACGGCTACCACAGGGCAACAAGCGCACGAGTGGGGACTGCCTCAGCCTGCTGCCTACACCTCTCTGGGGCGAAGTCATACCCACATCATTGAGTTTGACAGTCCATAGGGGATTTACCTCATTTGACACTGATCACTCTTTCACCTTCTGCTACTCCTGACCACCTCCCAGTTCCCCATGCTGCACGGAGTATCCTACCCCTGCCACTTAAGCGTATGGCACTGTGCAGTGAAGCCACCCATCGCCAGGTGAACACCATGTGTGGCCGTTAACAAAGACTCCTGTTGGCAATTAGCTGGTCACTTTTAAGACCTTACAAACATTTCTCTTGCAGGCTTTGTTCTGCAAGGAAATTGCGATATCCTCAGGGATGGGGATATTGATCAAACTGCTGCCAGGTGCTACAAAGCCAGAAGAGCCTTGGCATCCCCTGTTTTAGAAAAGGCAATGTGACATTGTTCATGCTGCACGTACCCCACATGCTTGGTTGAAAGCAGCCGCTTGTATTGCTTTGCAATTTTCTGCCCTCACGCCAGCCCTTGGCATAAGCGGCAATGCTGAAAAACCTTCCTGTGATCACACAACATCTGCCGTATTTCTTCAGTCGCTCCTGTTTCGAGGCCATGGGCGGGAGGCTCAAGGGTTCGCTCACCCTTTCCACAGTGGTGCTACCTCAGCAGTTGGCTGGCTCTGGGCACTACTGTCGCTAGAGCAGCACCATCTGCCCCATATTGACATGTTACTTGTGGTCAGGAAAATGCTTCAGCTGCAAAAAGAGTTGCTTTCTCTGCTGCCAAATCATGTTGTAAACCATTGCAACTCATTCGCTACTTTGCTGTGATGCGTGATGATGAACGGTGGTTGCCACAGAGCTATACTCCAGCGGCGCAGAGAAGGGGAGACAGCGCCTTGCAAACCAGCGGCACTTACTCCTCTGCCGTCCATCGGGACGTGGCTGTTGGATGCTGTACGGGGATGGTGACCCCTAATGCCATGACCTCTCCAGGTCTCTGCAATATTAACACTTAACCATGGTGACTCGTGGGTCTCACCAAAGCCCATTATCCAATCTCCACCAGGAATGTCCTCGTTAGATTACTAGTATGGGAAAACCTTGAGTGTTTTTTTTTTTAATGATTTGCAGACAATGGATTCATTAATGAACTAGTTAATCTTTTGTAAATTATGCTAAAGTGATATATGCCATCCTTTTCTGACTACTATATATTCACCTTAAGAAATCGTAATTAAGACAATATTGATTTACCACACCCTTCCAGTGTCACAGATCAGTTATGCCACTGACCTTTACACAAGCTCTTTTTGACTTGGAGCACGCAGCAAACACTCAGCCAAGTCTAACAGTAAATCTATATTACACTTCCTGGAGGTAGTGATCAGTTATATACAATTAAAATAGATTAGATCTTTATTTTCCAGAGTATCTGAGAAATTCATAGCTTTTTCTGAGATAGAGAAGAATTTCGCTTCATTCCAATACAAAATAAATCTGACCCTAAAGCAAAGAATAATCCTTCCTTTTTCTACCAATAATATTCTCTTTACTGGCAGAAGAAATTGTCTTCCTCCCTTGAATGCCAGCACAGACATTAAGAGATAATTCTTTTCTCCTTATAAACTACAGTCTCCAATGCTCAAGCTAATTTTAAACCCCCGCTTATCCTGGAATTCAAGATTATTATTACTGCTGTTGATGGGTTTTCAGCAGCAGATTTATATAATGGGCTGCAATACTATTCTTTCACGATTTAAACAGAAGCTCAGCTCTATTATCTCCTGATAATTGATTTCTGAACAGTTTTGTACAGGTAACAGCAGCATCTCTCTTCTTTTGCCCTTCGGAAGTCCTGCCTAGCCTAGCTTATACTCCATCTCCTTCTTCCATCTTCCATCTTTTTCTAGACTGCTTTCAGATGAATTTGTGTTCACTTCAGTTTGAGCTCTGTTCTAGATTCCAGCTTAAGCCTGATTTCATGCATCATTATTCAGCAGTGTACTGCTTTGTACGCAGATATAATCAGCAATAAAGCAAGCCTTGTATGTAATAGGACACACACACATACAAATTTAGATTTGACACATTGCATGTTTGCATTGCATAGCCAGGATTTACTGTGTAGGTTTCTCAAAGACTTCAGTCATCCCAGTGTTTTCTGAAGTCCTTTGAAATGGAGATATTTAGTATTTGTACTGCCTACGGCTTCAGTATACTAAAACTTTTACAAACAAAGACCTAAAATTCTTCCATGGAGAACTTACTGTGTATGTACCACTTTTAAGA
>VZSC01016081.1:179550-244752 GCA_013398225.1 Steatornis caripensis | reverse complement strand
TTTAGATATGCCTCTGTGTCCTTTGCCTCCTGTCAACTCTATCACTCTTTCTGTTCTCCCTTCTGCACCTCCTGCTTTCCCTTCAACAGCTGTGCGAGCTGTGCTGAAGGAAGTAATTATTCATCCTCCAACAGCAGAGGCAGCCACAACCGTAACAAGAGTACATGTGCCATTTGGTCCAGCAGATTTGGTAGTATGGCAGCGAAAAATGCCTTGACTCTGGGCAGACCTGGAAAATGGTCAGTAAATGATTATGGGAATTTTTGAAGCACGTGACTGTTCTTGTGCTGATATTTGTTGGTTAATGCAAAGTGTATTCACCCCTGAAGGGTGAGTGGTGATTTTTCAGAAAAGTAGAGAATGAGCTGCTGCCTTGGATGGTAGGACTGTGTGGCTGGATGCAGAGCCAGACATGAATTATCAGAGCAAGTTATGGTTAGATGCGTTAAGATTATGTTGAAAAGGTTTAGAGGAATGGTTAATTGGACAAAGGAGAAAGAATGCTTACAAGGCATTAACTAAACAGGGGAAACAATTTCCAGTGTTTGGTGGAACTGACCCTGAGGCCCTGCAAAATACGTCTTTGCTTGTCTCCTTATTATTTGGATCAAGTGGCCCCAGATATTAAGTATTTTAACCAATATTCTCCAGGTTGGTGAGGGAAGCTGTTAGGGAAGATAAAGTATTGCAAAGTTTTTATGTAATGTAAGGGATGAGACTAAGGCTAGGCAGAAGAGAGAACAGCAGGCAGAGAAGGCTAGCAGCTGCTTTGCAAGGTAGGAATTTTAGGGGGCAAAGAGATAATAATAAGGGAAATAGGGGAAATGGAAATCTAAATCAGACAAGACCAAAGGATTACTGCANTAAGGCTAGGCAGAAGAGAGAACAGCAGGCAGAGAAGGCTAGCAGCTGCTTTGCAAGGTAGGAATTTTAGGGGGCAAAGAGATAATAATAAGGGAAATAGGGGAAATGGAAATCTAAATCAGACAAGACCAAAGGATTACTGCAATAAAACCCAGATATTCGACAAGAGAATACTCTGTGATGCTGAGAAAGGGACTACGACAGCAACAAAGAGAAAATCAAATCAATCAGGAGCTGAACGTCAACAATGATGGATACCAGATACCCAAGCCCTAGCAGTGGAAGGAGATACAAAAGGAGTCCTCTCAGGGGACTCTAACGAACAAATTATAGATTTGAAATTTGGAGATGAAACTTACCCATGTCTGATAGATACCGGCACAACTTACTCAACGTTAACAAACCCCCAGGAAGGATCAAGAACTAAGAGTAGAGTAAATGTTGTAGGAATAGAAGGTAAATCTACATTTAGACAGACGAAATGATGGTATAGATAGGTCCATGGTCTGTTAATCATTCTTTTCTGTTGTTGGGATCAGCACCAGCAAATTTAGTGGAGAGATACTTCTTATACAAATTATAGGCAGAGTTGCAGTGTACACCACAAGGAATTACATGTGACTCCCAATGGATAACGTACCAAAAAATCATGATGGCTATAGCAACTGGAGAAGGGATAGAAAATACCCCAGGAACTCAAAGATGTACCTAGGGTTTTAAGGGCCCAAATCTGCAGATGTACGGTTGTTAAGGTCAGCTAATCCAGTACAGATAGAAATGAAGGGGGGCAAACCTCCCTCCTTAAAAAAATACCTGTTATCTCAGGAAGCGAGGGAAGATCTAAGACCAATAATTGAAGATGTTCTGCCAAGAGGAATTTTAACTCCATGTGAGTGTCCCTGTAATACTCCAATCTTGATGGTTAAAAAACCTAAACTAGGCTCAGGTGGAAAAACAGTTTATAGGTTTGTCTGAGACTTACAAGCAATAAATAAATGGGTAACTGTACTGCATCTGCTAATTTCTGATCCTTCAGCAATTATAACCATGATACTGGCTAACACAACATGTTGTACAGTTAATTGGTTTCTGCCCAGCTTGCTTCATTGTAATGGTACGTTCAGAATATCAGTATATTTTCGTCTTCACCTGGGAAGGGAAATGGTAAATGTGGACTAGATTTCTTCAAGGGTTTGCAGGATTGTTGACTTCATTTTTGAAAATCCTACCGACAGATTTACTGGACATAGAGTTAACCAATAACTTTGCATTAATACAGTATCTGGATGATGTGCTAATAGCAAGTAGAAATAAAGAAAATTGTGTTGAAGACACAAGTATTGCTGTTTGCTGTGACTGGTAAAGGCCATTGAGTCTTCCCAAGCAAATTACAATTCTATAAAGAAGAGGTAGGATATTTAGTGTATCTTTTGTCAGAAGAGGGCAGGAAGATACCAGATGACTGAACAAAAACTATCTAAGATGTGCCTAGATCTACAACTAAGAAACGGGGATAGAGCAACAGTTGCATACTCCAGCCACCCTCAGGGAAAGCAGAAAGAATGAATCAAAGCCTTAAAGATATGTCAGGTTTTTGTGCAGAGACCAGAATAGCCAGATTCTATTAAGGCGAAGGCCAAATAATTTGAGATTGACCCAGCAGAAGTGTAATTTGACAGGAAAAGTCAAATTCTGAACAGATACATAGCTGCAAAACCTAGTCATTCGAGTCTGTTTTTTTCATGACTTCGACTCCTAGAGAGACCCCCAGCTCCAAACTTCTGATGAATACACCCAGATTTCAGTCACCAAGGAGATAAAAAGAAATGTTGAGAAGAGGCGGCTCTGGAGGAGAGAACTAGGGGTGAGTATCAGCTTGATCTGTACACCTCTCAGGGTCCAGGGAGTACTTTAAAGTCTTTGTCAGCATTGTCAGAAATTCACTTTATGGTATATGTGCTTCCACCGCAATAACTGTCCACGCTTGCAAAATGTAGAAATCCCTATGTATTCTTAAACTTTCAGGATGTAAAGAGTCAGTCTCACACTGGCCTTCCTCCGTTTCAGAAGGCCTCGGTCTAACAGTACTTCGGTTTTATTTCCATGGAGCTGACTGAGTTGCTTTGTCGCGGTGTAGTCTGGACCTGCACAGGGACCGTTCCATCAGCAGTGAGCTGGGCATTGTGCTTTTCCACCCTCCCTTCCCATGCAGATCTGACCCAGTCCTTCCTGCCCTGAACAGAGCCATCACACCGAGAGGCCACATCTGCTCCCACTATGTGTGGGAGAAACACGTATCAGCCTTCTGGTGTTGCGAAACACACAGAAGAAACACTTGCGCTTTCTGAAAATCTGACTCATTTCAGATTTTTAGAGTATGCAGGAATTTAGTTTGAAAAGACCATATTTATTTGCTGTCTTGGCCTCAGCCGGGGCTACCTCATTAAAGAGTGTCATAACCAAGGACTTTTCAACCTACCTTTCAATTTCTAGTTGGCGTGGTGAAGCCGTATTTGCAGCTTTGATCCTATAAAACAGCCTCTTTCAATTTGTGGACCCCTAAATTTTTTTTCAAGTGGAATTCTGGTACCTATACAATGAATTTTGATCTGACAAGACAACTATTTTTCTAAATACTGTAATCTGTGTTTGCTAAGCACTTCTAGTAAGCAATACAAATGAGCTGGATTTTTTTTTTTTTTTTAATCAAAGACTGTGTTTGTGCTTTTTAGAAGAAGCTTCTTAAAGCTCTTGAATGCTCTAATTTGCTGCAAGTACCAGTTTCTTGTGTCTGGTAGCAAAGCTTCAGCAAAAGGGACAAAGTGGGTTTTGCTGCTTTTTCAAGTCTTTTGACTGTCACATTAGGTTATCCATGGTCCTAGAGCGTGACAGGGTGGGGAATCCCTGTCATAACCTCCTGCAATCTTGTGGTTGTAAGCTGTTTTGGTGGCTTTAGTCCCCATTCTGTGCTGTGTTTAAAGATTTCCTAAATGAGCCTGGTGTTAACCTTTTCGTAACCACAGCAAATGTGAAGCTAAGACATTGTTAAGTGAATCTTGCAGGGAAATTTTAACCCGTGACATCTCTTTGCCTTTGAGAATAATGTTTATATGATTAGTTTGAAGGTGGCAACATTGATGAAATTTCCCAAGTTCATCTTCCAAGTTGGGATTTTGCCAAGTCGATTTTCCCTCGCCGAAATGGGGCAAGGCAAAGCAAGAAGAAACAGGAAAAGATGAAGAAGTCGGTCTGGTGCTTGAAGAGTGAGTGGGTGGCTGTAGAAAAATCCCAGTTGGTGGGAGCTGAGGATCTCTGCTGGAGGCAATTTTGGCTGTTCTCCTGAGAGCAGGCTAGGCTGAGGACAGTGAGCTGGAGGCACTGGTGGCAGAGCTACGTGATAGCACCCTCTGAGCAAGGCCCAGGTGAAACTCACTGGGCCTGAAATTCACCGGAGTCTGCTCAGTTACATTAGAGATGAAAGAAAAAACCCCACGGTTGACCTGCACCAACCTGTGGCAGCTTGGATGCTAACTTCACTTCCCCTACTGTTTTCTACTCACAGAAACAGATTTTCCTCGGACTCTAGTGGAACCGGACAGAGCATATAGACTACAGGCACTGTACTTGCTATCCTTGATCTGGTCCTTCAGTTAAGTTCTGCAGCATGATTGAAGTCATACATCTGAATAGCTCTGTAGTAATAAGTCTGGTGGTTTTTTTTTTCAAAGCAAATGCAAAGCGTTTCACCCCCCACGCAGCAGTGCTAAATATAAATTGGGGAGTTTCTAGCAGTTATTCCATATATGGAGTCATCTTGTTCTTTTGTCATTTTGGGCCAAACTAGGAGAGCTGTCAAGAGAATGGTATGCTTGACCTGGACAACTGGGATCCTTATGTTGTTGTTCATCTCACCTGGCAGTGAGGCAATAGCTGGGTGCCAAGGTGAGATGGCAGGTGGTAGATGGTGCTGGGATCTACAGCAATGGAGTTAATGCGTTCACCAGGCACAGCCTGAGCCTGTGCCCCAAGTAGAGTGTGTGGGAAGGGTGAGGGTATGTGGCAGAAGCACTGAGACAAGATGATATCTGCTGTCAGACCATGTAGGTGGAGCCCAGCACTCGCTGTGCTCCAGCACCCCGAGAAGCAATGTGGCGGAGTGCCTCTTCCATGTGTCTGCTTTTCGGTGATCTGCCTGGGTGCCCCCACCCTGTAGCTGCTCAGTGCAATGTAGTAGGAGGTGAATGCATGACATTAACCATGAGCTGTCTGTAACCCTGATCAGTCTCATTCAACATCTGAGAGAGCTGGGAGGGAGGAGCTTGTGTATGAATTGTGGGATCTGTGACAAGCACATGGATTTTAACTTGTTAGAAATGGGAGATGAAGAAGATCTTTTTGCAGCTTGTTATTTCTGTATTCTGAAGGCATGGGCTGCTCTGCTGTGCGTTACAGAGCAGACAAGTCCTCATCTGTGTTTGCAGGCTCTTGGATGTTCCTTCCCATCCCTTGGCAAGAGAAAGCTGAAAATATCCACGGATGCTCTGAAGAAGAAAGAGCGTTCCCATGGGGCCAGTAACCAGAGACCTGACAGTCCCCACAGGGGCATCCCGGGAGCTCCAGAAATCCTGCCCCTGACTCTTGCAAGTGTTGCACGTTCCTTCCCCAGAGGTACTAGAGGCCGGAGAAATCACATGAACCTTGTCTGTAATTAGGCCCAGAGCCTTTCTGTGGCAGTTCCTGATCTCAGTGTGTTTCTGCAACATGCTTTTTGTAATTTGTGGGTTACTTTAAATGGCCCTGTGACAGAGGTAGCATCTCTAGTTTGAGGCTCTGACATCGGCTGTGTTTGGAGACAGGCTAATGGCTGAGATGGACTTTGACTCAGACCAATACTTTTTATGGTCTCTCTGTGCTGGAAGCTGGAAAGACAGTGTGGCAATGTGTCTTATTGGGTCTTTGTTTTTTTCCCCTCACAGTGGCCTCTCATTAAACCTCGTGCTGTGCAGCTGGTTGGTGGTTGTGGGGTGCCACGCAGGGCTGGGTGTTGTCCGAGAGCAAAGGACCGGCCCTGTGGAAGTCAGATGGACTGAGCTGCAAGGGGGATCAACTGCAGGTTGTCTCTGAGGCAGAGATAAGAGGAATGAGAACATAAGTCCAGTTTCTTGCTCTCCTCCTGGTTTGCCTTATTCAGCATGAAGGTGAGAGCTGGTCAGTAGAAGTTCCCCACGTGCAACCTTCTGTGGAAACTGTGGCAAATGGGTGGTTTCAGTGGGTGGGGAGAAACGTCGGTGACCAGTACATGGCCTGCCGGCTTTCCTAAGACTTGACACATGAGACTTCTCTGCTCTGGTCTGTGTGCTGGGGAAGAGCCTCTCATCTGCCAGACATGCTGGCAGATAGTGTGGTGTGCATCCTTTGAGTGGCACCTGTGCTTCGCGTGCAGGGCAGCTTTGAGAACAGGCTGCCGTTGGTAAAATTATGTCTGTCCACAGCTGCAACACAGCCTCTTGGTTTCTCTGTCCCTCCAAGACCACATAAACCAGCTGCAGCTGTCTGGACGTTGCAGATCAGGCTGACAGGCTCGCTCTCATGTGTTGGGTCACAAGCAGCAGTGCTGCTGTGCTGTATCACAAATGTGTGGAATACGAGTGCTGCAGGACAGTGTGTGGGACAAGGGGCAGTGGAGCAGGTCTCGTGCAGAGCATGTGGTATTTGGCAGACCCGTGCTTTGGAGCTGCTGGGGAAATGCTATGTATATCCATGTTTCTGGTTGTCTGTAGCTGGGAGTCTGCAGGTTTGTTTCTGTTTTACAGATCTGTGGGGCTATTAAGGCCCTGACAAAAGAGGGCCTTCATCGACGACTGGAGGTCCTGGTCACCTTTCTTGCTATGCCAGTACAGCCTATTTTGTTCAAAAGTCACTTGCTCTGAACATGGTCTACAGGAGTAGCCTGATTATGCATGTCCAATTCCTAAATAATTTGTAAAGTAGCTGTAATTTCACAGCTTTGCTGTTATAGAAACAAAGTGCACGACGATCTCTCTATCACCACGTAAGTGTACATCTTTCTGTGTTTATCTTTGCTATTTATTGCTTGCTACTGCTATTTCTTTGAAGAAAGTGTTCAGAGTTCAAGCAATAGCTCTCTGGCTGGTTTGATTTAACAAAGAAATAATTCATATTCTTATGAATATGCATCTTCACCCGTCTCTGCATATTCATCAGTCTCTGGGGTCCTGCTGCCCCCACACAGAAGCATCTCTCAGGCTTGCCCCCTATTCCTGCCTTGTGGCTTCACAGTTTAAGTCTCCTAAGAACCACTCAGAGCATGTTTAAAAAGAATTCTCATGTGTGAATATAGGTGTAGGTGTGGACTGGAGGGGTAAGCTAACATGGCCTCAAACCTCTTCCCCCACCTCCCAGTGCTGCACAGTCCAGATAGTACCTGCCCTGGTAGCCTGTGGTGTGGCTGTGCTGCTCCACTACCGATGGATGGACGGACAAGCAGACCACTGGCAGCCAGCAGCGTTTTCTGGGTGGGGGCTGGTGCTGGGGCAGGGAGCCCTCAGCAACCTGCAGAGCTGGCTCTGTGCATCGCTGGAGCTCTGGGCTTATTTTCTATTTCCACGCGTTGAGTTTCTGGCATTTAGCTCTGCCATCTCCCTCTGTGTGAACTTAGTCCTGTGTATTTCCCCAGTTAATGCTGACATGCATAAAAATAGGTGTGCCGCTTGCACTTACCAGCCTATTGAAAGGAAGATGTGCAGAGTTAGTGTGTACAAATTTCTTCATAATAGTTCACAGTTTATTTCCTGCTTTACTTGCTAGGTCAGGTTTTCCAGTCTCTTGTGCTCCATCAATGCCTCATGTCATGTAAAGAATGAATCTCCATTCTCCTTTCGTAATGCCGTCAGTGGCTGAAAGGACAAAATGGCCCTGTGAGCTTGCACCTCACCAAGTAAAAAAGATTTTAGTTCACCTTCCAACTTAAAGTTCTTGTCTTTTTTTTTCCCCCCCCTTCTTCTACTTGTGGGTTCTGATAAGCCTCACAAGGTGTTTTTCGTCTGCAATAATCACACAAAACTTGATGCATCTTTATATAAAAAGGGGAAGTGAATTATCTGGCTACCCAAGGGTGTTGTGAGCATTCGTAAGCAAATGTTACAAATTAGTGTCCAATCTCATCTAAAAAGCTTGTTATATATGAAATTTGAGAGGATTGGTCTTAAAAGGAGGCTGCTGATTAATGACAACACAGATTGTGCATGTGCTGTCATTTTTATTCTGGCTGTGATTTGTCTTTTTTTTTTTTTTGTTTCAGCTAGTACGGATGTGAGGGACAGAAGGAGCCTAATGGGACTTCATATACTCCGTGATGTATGGGGCACTTGCAGTCAGAAATATTGAACTCATAAATGTACTCATTTGCCCTGGAGTCACCGAGAGGGAGACTAAATACAGGACACTGCAATGTCACAGTCATGCAGAGCCACTTCTGTAACAACAGAGCTACAGTAGAAAGGCCATATTTTTCTTTGATTTTACTGCAAATCTGTAAATGAGCTTTGCGAGGCTGCTGTCATTGGCTGGAGGAGAAGATGAACTTCTGCTGGGCTTGGCCTCATGCAGACCCCTTTTGTATTTTGTTGTTTTTCTGAGAGTCTGAACATTTTGGGGTGCTATTTTGAAGTGACCCAGCATGTGCCGTCTGTTCTACCTTGTGTCTCCGCCACAGCACTGCAAGCCTAACATCTACCAGCTTGTTCATCAAGCATGAAGGTGAAATGAAGTTGAATGTGCACATCCGAGGCAGATGTTTAGCCCCAGTCTTGCCGTGGTATTTGAGAGAGATTTTCTTCATGTAATTTCAGCAGCACAGAAGGAAATGAAAGTGTTTCTTACTGTAAATACTTTTCTCTCTCCCCCTTCCTCTGCACTGCTATGAGTGTCTGAAGACTCACTTCGCTGCTTTTCTCAGAGAAGGCTATTTCTGTCACATCTTAGATCAATTTAGGCCCGTCCTACGCATGTATGATAAAGACAGGATGGTGCTCTGGTAGCCTTGGACAAACTTGTAAATTTTGGATACTGGGAGCAGGAGATTGGATGTTATTGTCATTGCTAAGAAGTCACAGGGGCTGAAACGTGGCATTATCAAGCAGAGACAATTTGTTTGAAAAACAGCTCAGACCACAACACAAGGAGTTTAACCATTTCTCAGAAATGTGTGTATACATGTAATTCCACTGTGTGGAGCTTCCTTAACAGGCTGTGTCCATGTCTGCGCCCAGAGAAACAGCATGGAAGTGTAAGATTCCCAACCGCATCCTGAACTGCTGTCACGGTTATTCCCTGGCACATCTGGTAAGCATGTCTAAAAAAATCCCGATATTGGCTCTAATGCTACGACAGTTCACTTCCTCCAGTGAGCAAGACAGTTTCTGCTGCGTTGCTTGTGTAACCCACCTTAGCACTCAGTGCAAAATGCCAGCGTGCTTTAAGCCATCTTGACAAGCTCAAACAAAGTATCTGGCCCTGTGTGGCTCTGCAGATAACTAGTTCACAGCGGTTCTTCAAGATTGGCTTTCCAGTCTCGTCTCTAGGATTTGCACTCCAAACAGAGCTGGGGTGGCTTTTGGACTGCATTCAGCCTAGTTTTGCAATGCAAGTTAACTTCCCATAACCTTTATTCTTTTCTTGGGGTGGCTGTGCAGAGCCCTCTCCTGCATGGCAGGTACCATGCAGTCACCATGCAGAGCCCAGTGCAGGCTGGCAACATAGCGTTTGAGTACAGAGGGAGAGCCTTCTCCCACAACTTCTGCTGGTGAGACTCTCCGTGGGTGATCGTTGTTGGTATTTCAGAAAATCAGCTGGTCTGCATGTGCAGTGCTTTATCTGACTGGACTGATTTCTCTTCCCCAGATGGGGATGCTGTACTTTGATAAACTGAAAAAAGATGAAAGAAATAGGTGTTTCGCCTTTGCCCGTCCTAAATGGGGTGAGCTGACCAGGAGATACTTTTGTCTCCCCTCACCTCTCAGCCCTGTTCTCACACTTGCAGCTAGCTCCAAGGTGCAGGACTTTGCAGAGCACACTGTGGCTGGTGTTGGTTCAGCCTGAGTTCAGTCACCCAAAACCTTGCAGGTCTATTTTGAAACATTATTCAATCTGTCCACTATGGAGTTTCTTTTCTTTTTTTTTTTCACTCTTGCTTCTGACATCATTTCCTGAACGCTATATTCACTGAGCTCTGTAGCCAGATCGTCTTCTCAGCATATGATGCAAGGAGCTCTTTAAAATGGATTTCGGCTCTCCTTTTATTCTGCAGTGCTTGCTGGTGGTAATAGCTGTTACTCATGGTAAGTGGGATTTTTCTTTATGAAGTTGGCATGGATTTGCCTAGATGACCAGACGCCTTAATTTTGCTCTAAGATCTTTTAAGGACTCTACCAAATTTGGGGAGACAACAAACTGCTAATGCATGAAAGGGGCAGTCAGGCCAAAGCAAGACAGATTTTTTTTTTTTTGTAAAGGAATGATAACTAACAATACAGTACTTTCTCAGTGTACTGTGTCTGTAAAAGCATTTCAGTGGAGAACGTAAGGTCCTTGTATGCAGAACGCTGGCTGGAGGGGCTGGAGAGAAACGTGGTCCTGCTCCTAACACTCGGTGTGACCTTGGGTTAGTCCCCAAGTTGCTGTCGCCCTGCTGTTTACCCACCTCTGATTTGTGAACAGCAACTTAATAATGTGCAAAGATACTGTGAGACTTATTCAAGTTAAAACTGCAATCTTATTCTTTGGGTAAAAGCAGCTGTGCAGGCAGCAGTTGTTTTTGCTACCCTCTGTACAAGATCCGTGGCATTGATGCCCTGAGGATCTTTCCTTGCACGGTCTCTCAGTCCTGAGGGGGGGGTGGTAGATGGTCCTCTAAAATCTGGGGAGAGAGAAGACCAGCCTTTCATCGCCCTGTGGACATGGTGTGCACACCACTCCCATGTTATTGGGGGGGAAAAGCTGGCTTTTATAGAAAGAAGGCTTCCCACTCCTCTGATTTTCAATTACTGGTGGCCCCAGCCTGTCACTAAGGGTGGGTCTGTCCCTCTTATGTCTCACCTGGGCATTTGTCTTTCTGGGAGGGAGCCGAGAGGGGATGGACGGACACGGCAAGCTCACTGTCCACACTCCGTGCCTCTCCTTTCAGGCTCTGTCACCCGGACTGGTGTGCTCAGCGGCGGCTCAGCAGTCTTTGCTGTGGGAATTGAAAGTCTGCAGAACCTCTCCAGAATGAGCAAGAGAGACATGGGATGCTCGACAACTGTCGTAAATGACACTTTGTTGGCCAAGTGTGGCACTTCTGCCAGCAGATGCCTGAACTTGCAGAATGGCTCCTTGGTGCTGAAAAGTGTGGAGAAAGAGGACGAAGGAAAATACGAGTTTGTTTTTCACAACACCACCAGATTTTTTACATTGGAAGTATTTGGTAAGTGGCCTTGTTAGCAACAAATATCTTCTGAACTTGCGAGCCTGGCTGGAAGCTGATACATTGAAATTCTTCCTAAGAGACCGCTAGAGCTTGTGGGAGCTATAGGTGCCTCTGGGACAGCTTTGTAAGCCTCTGGCACCTCAGGGTGCAGTAATGGTGAGTGTAAACTAATGGATGCTTTTTGCATCTGTGTTGTCAGTCTCTCCTGTTGAGGCTTTCTTGAAGTAGCCAGTCAGTTGAGCTATTTTCCCCTGGTGCAACAGACAGCAGCACAAAGTGTTTGTAAACTTGAGCCTAGAGAATGTAGATATGTAGCTGGACATTTCAGCCTGTTTCCAGAGTACTCTTCCTGATGGCTCTCACAAAAAGTCTCACTGACTGACAGCATTTTGCTGCCTATGGACAGGCTTCCTTAAGGTGTTAACCCTACCTGACTTGACTTGGGAAACTGAACGGGGCTTGTGTGCAGGTCTGGGTTGAGGCATGCTGCGTTTTTCCCTTGCTTAATGCCGGCGAGGAAAGGTGCTAAAGGAATCCAGGTATGACTTTCTGATTCTTAGCTGCTCACAAGCAGCTTGGAGGTCAGCATCCTCTGGGTCTGTTCAGTGACCAGTGATACATATCTTACTGTGGCAGTCTCCCTGTGTCCTCCCCGTGGCCTCAGAATTACCGCTCCCCTTCGCGTGCCTGCTTATCAGTCTGCGGGGTGAGAAGACAGAAACAGTCACTTCAGTACAGAATCCAGCTCCTTGCTTGGGTTAATATGGAGAAGGGGTTTGCCCCCCTGCTGAATAGTGCTCCAGATATCCAGCGACCATTGCTCTGGTCCTCACCTTTCCCCACCGTTCCTTTTGCAGGGCTTTCACTTACACAAGCTTCTAAGAGAAATTGAAGCGTATGAAATTGTAATGAAAATGTCTAAGCAAACTGGTCTCTCGGTGAAGACAAATGAATCCTTATGCCATTCAGGTGCAAACAGGCGGAACTGCCGCGGAGAGTAGGTCAAAGATGTGACTCTTTGGCATGAAGATCAGGGACTTGGACTAGAAGTAGGCAAAGACTGCAGATGTATCCTGGGTTTAATCTCCATTTCGGTGGATTTGCTTTGGAAACTTTTGTCTCCTCCTCATGTTCTGTTGCCACGCATAAGTTAGAGGAACCATTTCACAGCAAAGGTATTCCTGGAGGCAGTGAATTTTAGCTGAAGATGATGTCCTAGTTGAAGAAAGTGATTTCGGAGCTTATTTACATGGATTTTTGTGTAGATTTTCTCAGTGTGACTCCTACTGTCATAAAACCATACCACTTCTCTTTCTAGTCTGTATTTGCAAAGTGGCAAATGTGGGAAATAGGTTGACTTCTTGTAGTAGAGTGAAAGAGAGAAATTCAGGAAAAATTAATATGATCAGTGATTCATGCCTTTGTTTTAAACTGTCCTAGTCAGGGTCATCTATCTAACCCAGGTGTCTGGTGTTGGTGTCTGTGTTGTGCATGATTGGTACTAGTTCCTCTCTAAAATAGAAGAACAGGCCACTGCCTGTTTGGAGAGGGCTGAATCTACTCTGAAGCGACAGTTATCTGCTGATTACAGAGGAAGCCTCTGGCCAGCAGACGCTTTTGGTGTTTCCATCATCCTCTGAGATCAGGGGTTTTTATTTTTAGCTTTTTCAATTTCAATAAGAAAAACATAGAGATGCCAGATTTTTGTGGCATCTCCAAAATAGGGACAAAGAGTCACTAGTAGTAGGGTTGGATAGGCGCTGCTAAGCATTTCAGAGCTAGGGGAAGGCACTGAAGAGTCTGGTTACTTATTTCTGTGCTCCCTGGCTACCAGTAAATGCAATGGTAGCAAGAATGCCAGTAAGAGAAGCTCCTGTCCAGCTTGCGTTTGCTGCTGAGTCCGCTCCTCACCTCTCTCTTTCCTCCTCGTTCCCATTGCCCCATACTGTGTGTGAGCAGAGCCGGCCATTGGTATCCAGTGCTTCCCTAATGGGACCGGAGAGTTGTCCTGCGACGTGAACAGCGACGAGAGCACCAGCTTTCAGTGGCTGCTGAATGGCACCGCGCTGAGCGCCCCTGAGGCTTGCATTAAGGATGGTGGGAAGAAGGTTCGCCTGGACAAAACCGTGCCCGGGGAATTTGTATGTAAGGTTTACCACGGGGACAGCGTCACAAGAACCAGGCCTGTTGGGCTGTCTTGCAGCTATGGTGAGTAGTGGCATCTCCAGAAAATCTCCCTTTTGGCCTCTTGCAGCAGAGATCTAAGAGTTGTTGCTGTCTGCATAGTACGTAGAACTCTTCTGCCCTCTGGCAGCTGCCTTCTAAACTTACCACATTCTCTCTTTAGAAAGTGTTCCCTTGACTTCCTTCTCCCTCCTGTGTCTCAGACTGACACAGCATAAAACTCGGAAGGGATGAAAGTTTGTTCAGGAGGTCCTTCTACCCAACTCTGCTGCAAGGGTGGATCTCTATCTGTCTGTTTTCCTAATTCCCAGTGATGGAGACCTTGCACCCTCCTTGCCCTGATCCTCCATGCTGGTTTAGAAACACAAGCTGCTTCTTACTCTGACATTCATCCTTTACCCAGATGGCCTTCCAGTTTCTACAACATCCCAGTGAAAACACCTCCGCTAGTTCAGCTCTGTTGCTGCTGGACTCAGTTGAGGTGTGTTGCCTTGTCTCTTTTCTCCTCATCTAGGCCAGCTGCACAAAGATTTACCAGTCTATACAAATGTCCCTCTATCAGCCCCACACCATCAGAGATGGGGTAAAGACACAAGTCATTTACTTACAAAATGTAGGGTTTTTTCCTTCCATGTCCCTGCTTGGATATGTCGTTCTGTGAGAAGGCTGTGACATTATCCATTTGCAAGATATCCACGAATGCTGAGTGCTCTGCTTGAATCAGGCCATAGTGTAACGAGACAGAAAATCCCAATCAAAACTGCCAGAACCTCATGATGCAAAGCACTGGTCTGTCTTGTAAGCTCACATGTATTTTAAAAAACCCAAAACAAACAAATCCTCCTTGGGTGTGATTTCAGTTGCATCTCCAGTAGTAATGGTTTTTCTCCTGTCTGGCAGGAAATATGGTCATCAAAACTACATCAGGGTGGCATAATTTTACCATAAGGTTTTTGACTAATTTAGCTGCAATTAATTTAATCTCCTTTGCTACTAGAGAAATTGTACTGTGCAATAGCACCTAGCATTTTAGAAATTAGGTCTGAGACTCTCCAACTCTACAGCAGATACCATCTTTTCTTCTACGGTTGGCATACAGTTGGTGTGAAAGCAAAATTACTGACATAAACCTGGTATCGTGTGCTCTGGCATTCAACAGAAACGCCATGGGCTGTTCATACCTGATCATATTGGTGCCACTGGCCAGTCTGTACAGGTTTGGCATTTGTGATTGTGGAGCAGTGATCTTAATTTTGTCCAGTTAAATTGGTTAAGAGGTTGTTCAGTGCAGTCAGACCCAAGCTGGCTGAGGCACTGGGGAATGAGGACGCAAACATCTGTGAGCTGTTCAATCAAGCCCTGTGATAAATCACGCAAGTGCTGACAGTTACCATTGTTTATTCTGGGTGGCTGCCCAGCCCCCTGGGTGTGATATTGGTTCCCCATTTCCTCTTAAAAAGCTCACAGGGGAATTTAGTGATAGCTCTGTTGGGACGGACACGCGCGTGAACACATATTTACAAGGGTCTGAGAGCAAGAAATTAGCAGCAATTCTACTTTTTAGTCACCAAATGCAACCACATTTGTAAAAAGTGAACTAAAGCAGTTCTGAATACTAGCAAAATGTACTGAAGAGAGAAATGAGTTTGATTAAATTAATTAAAGACTAATTCATTGTTTTTGTGGGTTATTTGCTCCAGGCAAAGGGCTGAATATAGTTTTTCCACTGTAGGTGTAATATCTATGTAAAAGCACCTATCTGGGCAACCTCTTGGCTGATGACATTAATTTTGAGTAATCGCTAAGCATAAAACAATTTGGCAGAAATACTGTAAACTTCCCAGGCACCAGAGGGCTCTGAGCACGCAGGGTCTAAAGCAGAAGAGTCAGAAATTAACAAGTCCACATACATAAAAGGCTTTTATAGATTCATTACTTGTGTTGTTACTTGTTTATTACAGATTTTTAACACAATGTTTTATCTCAAAAAGACCTTTCTAACAAATGGGAAAATTTTACAGAAAAGTATTTTGGGGAAAAATGTTTCTGACATGTATTTATGCCCTTGACAATATTCTCTAAGGTTTCATCAAAAAGGGAATAAAATTATTAGGGAAATTATTTCTTACTTGCTGAAAGTTTGGTTTTGAGTGTAGATTTTTTTGAACTTGGTAACTGTGCCTAAAGAGACTGGAACAAGCACTCTGAAAATACTTGGAGTGTGATTTCACACACAGGAGCACCTGTCTACAGTTGTTTCTACTATTCTGGTGAGTATGTGGTCTATGACAGCGTGTAGTATGTCCTGGAGTGTCTGAAACACTTCCCAGCCTCTAGGGATATGCAGCAATTTGTGCCTTTGAGGTCTCGAAAACAAGCTCCAAATGAGCCTGTTGGTTTCCCCAGCGTGGTGCTGTGCGGGCATGCACGCAGACGAAAAGAAGCCAAACGATTCAAAAAGAGGCGGCTCAGGTTTACCTAAGGGGTTTTAAGGAATTTGAATTATAGCAATAGTTGAGCTGTACGGTTTTTTTTCATATTGGGAAGAAGAGATTTCCTACTGGCTGCCCCAGGTTGGAACAAAGCGTCTTAGTGAAGGAGCGAGTTTGGACGGGTCTCTCTTTTCTGCAAGTCTGTGATGCCCTCTACCAGCTTCCCTGCTCAGCAGCAATGTATGTGCAAGTCTGACCTGTCAAAGCAATCCTGAGCAAGGGACTCTGAACTGGGTAATAATTACTACCAACTTGTGTGCGGCCTTCTGCTTGGTCATCTGCAGCCGTCGCCTCCTGCTAGGCGTTTCACATGATCTTGGCTGGGAAGGGGAATAAAGAGAAATCCTTCCCCGAGCGGCAGTGAAGCTGGGTTCCCGTGGCTCTGACCCTGGTGGCTGGAGCTGCTGGGGCCTGAGGAAGTGCAGGCTCTGATCAGACTTGCTTTGAGGTTGGCGTAGTCATTATATGGCTGTCCTAAGTGTATTCTCTGGGGCCTAATATGAGCTCTGATGGTAGACTCTGCAGCTTTTCTTTCAGCCAGAGATGCTAGCTTAGGCCTCCTTCCTCTTCTCAGCTGCCTGTTTTCATAAAACTTGTTGGAATGTAGTATCTTTCAAACTACCACCTTCCCTCTTAAATTTGATTAAAATGGACGAATTATCTTAGATCTTACTGGTAAGAGTAGGCAGAAACAAATGCACACAGCATAGTCACACAAACCTCTCTTCTTAACGAAAAATTCCATACCATAATTAAACGATGTGACGTAACTGACAATGTGTCACTGTTCATAGTATCAGGTCCCCTGATCCAAAGCAATAGTAATGCCCACATACGCCAATCTGTCTGCAGGATTTTTCCCATTTGGAGAAAGAAGCTTTTCCATCGTGGTAACTAACAGCGCCCTGTCCCTCCTTGCAGGAGACCTGCTGCAGTACCCGTGGTTCGTTTACATCCTGGCAGGGTGCGCAGGGAGCATGGTTATCCTGGTGGTGGCTGTGTCCTCAGTCGTATGTTGCTGCATGAAGAGGAAACACAAGTTCATCCCAGTGCCTTCAGGTGAGTGGAGAATGTTGTTGCTCCCCGGGATGGGTCTCTCAGAGGACTGTGTTTATTTTGAGGCTGTTTCAACCTCAGCTTGCACAAACTGGCCTCAGCTTGGTGGCTGCTTATCTCCCAGCCAGCCCTCCCCTGACCTGGTGGAGCAGAACACTGCTTGCTGACAGCCAACTGTTAAAACCAGCAGGGTCTTGAGTTAAACCTTGCTTTTCATTTTTTCACCTCATACTTGCTATCATGTACTCCTGGCCAGAAAGAAACACAGCAAAACCTTTTCTGTGGGCAAGAAAATTGAGCCTCGTTCAGGTCTGATCCTGAAAGGGCCTGATGGCAGACCTTTGTCAGCACCAGTCTCTGAGTGCAATCTGCCCATGCCCAGTGAGGCCACCTCAAGCTGTGATCCTACCAGCATGGCCGTGCTGGTCTCTTGACAGGTTAGCAGTGGCCCTCCATACTTGGCATCTGTCTGATCTGGGAATGGAGCCAGTGCCACATGAGGAGGAGACGCGCGCATGTGTTGGTGGTCTGGCCTTGCAGTGAATGTATCAAGGCTGTTGGGATGGGGGGAGACCTCTTTCCTTCAATTTTCTAATTTTGGTTTTACAGAGGAGGAGAAGGATGATGGACTAACAATGTCCGTGGTCTCCAGTGAAGGTGTGAAGAGCCCCCCCAACAAAGACCATGTGGAGGCTCAAGCTGCCCAAATCGACTGCCCTCCAAAGCCTGGTGGGTCCATGACTTTTTTTAAGTCAGGCAGATAGCCTGTTTAGGAGGGTGAGGGACAAAATGGATGCGTGTGACTGATGGGAGGGGAGCTGACTGTAGAGAGGGGCCAGGGACTTGCTAGCACAAGGAAGGTGCTGCATCTTGTCCAGGCAACAGAAGTTGCAGATCATTTATCAGTACCTTACTCGTGCTTGGCTTCTGCACAGGAGTAGCTCTTGCCCTCACCTAGCTGTGAGATGTAGTGGCAGCCATCTCATAAGCATTGCGCAGAGGGTCCTGCCAGCGGACCGCAGGCTGGCTGTTCCGGTATCTCCTGTGCTGAAGTACGTATCTTAAAACAGCAACCCCTCCAAGCTTAGCAGCTTTCCACATACCTCCCTCTCATCAGCAACGTTTTATAAGAATTGGCATTGTTTTTGTAAGTGGTCGGCTTCAGGACAGCATCCACCAATACGCTGAGCTGTAAACACAGCTAAATCCCATCAAAGTCAGAGGCTTGTGTATGTCCTTAAATTGGCTAAAGTGGGAATACAGTCACACTTTAAATCCTTCAGAGATACCAAGAATAACACCCCGCAGCTTTAGCATTGCATGGTCAAGAGAGTGCAGTGATAAAAAACTTTCAGAAATTTCCTTTTCTGTGAGTGCTTGATATTAACACCTCACTTTTTGCATTATGTTTCCCTCAATTTTGTTTCATAAACATGGACGCTGGCAACACCTCCCCTAGTAATGCACCATCATCAGCTGAAGTAGGTCTAGCAGCGACATCATGAACTGGAGCAACAGGACATCGGTCATAGCCATCCATACTGCTGTCTCCACTTCTGGTGTCCTTCGCTGTACCATGCTTAGCAGCTCAGCTGTGCTTTATGTCTACCTTGGATGCTGCTTTGCTCTGCTTTCAAAATATTAAATGCTACTCGTGAACAGAATGCGAGAAAGAAAAAAAAGTCAGTCATTCAGGTCATTGTTTAATATTAATATACTTAGAGCGTAGAACTTTTTTTTAATAAAAAATTCACACATTGTCAGTTTAACTAACAAAGTATCCCACATTTAAATTTTCTACAAATAAGTAAAAAGCAAAGGTGTGTGTGGAAAGTGCTTAGGTGAGAGCATATTAAATGTGTGCTGTTAGCCGGCTTTAATTACTCAGATGTAACTGAAAAGATTTGGCTCTGGTATTTTGGTGTATTTTGGGCAGCTGAGCCCAGAGAGCTTCAGCACCAAAGTGTCTAGAGCCATGATGAGTAAATGAGTAGTTACAAAGAAAATTGAAATTTGGCTTGCGGACACCTGGGGAGAGGGATCCGAGTGGATTAGGCAGCCTGCAGCATCAGTGACTCGGGGGAGGATTTCCATGAGGGTGAGCATAGCGCGGACACTCATAAAGCATTTCTCCCTTCTTTTCCAGATGATGCCCAGACTGGTCAAGGCATTGAACCCCAGCCACTAATGGAAGAAAACTTACCAGTGGTGATAGAGCCTGAGGAAATGCCAGAC
Organism: Steatornis caripensis; assembly: GCA_013398225.1. Taxonomy (NCBI): domain Eukaryota; kingdom Metazoa; phylum Chordata; class Aves; order Caprimulgiformes; family Steatornithidae; genus Steatornis; species Steatornis caripensis. The sequence continues at coordinate 225,435 of VZSC01016081.1, read as the reverse complement.
CCAGAGGTCATAGTTGATGTTGAAAGCCAGGAGAATGCCTCAGACTGTTTGCAGGATCCAACTGATGACTGATCTGGCATGCTTGCTGTTCCATCCTGCCCTGAAGCCTATGACACCCGTCCTTTGCATCCCATAGTCTCATTGTGTGTAAGAATTGGTCCAGAAAATGTTAGCAGGGGAAAGACGTGAGGTGTCAGGCCTGCTGACCTCATTTAAAAAAGAAAAAGAAAATATAACAAAAAGCACATGTGTGGCTTTGAGGCCACGCTGCTGTGGGCTAACAAGTTCACTAACAAACAAAACTGGGCAGCTCTTTGATGCTTTGCCTGTTAATAGACCTGCAGCTGAACTGTGGAGCCCTAGAGGACAGCCTGAAATGAGATGGGCGGTCCCTGCTGCTCCCTGCCCACCCCACACCTCGCTGTGTCTTCGCCAGCCAGCGGTTCCTGCACGGGGCAGGCGTGACAGGCAGATTGTGGTGGCCTACCAGTCCCCAGCAGAAAGAGGGACCTGCCAGAAATTTTCTGAGAAAGCCTCTTCTCAGGAGATTTCAAGGCTTTTTCACAAGCCCTGCAAAAAAAAAAAAGCTCAATGGAGGTTTCAGCTAGGTATCTGCTGTGCCGGGTGTGTATCTGAATCGCTCCTCTGAGCTCCAGACCCTTTGTGATTTGGTCCTCGCCACTCGCTGCATGGGGCCAGGAGCGGTGGTAGAGGCTGCTGGGCACAGACCCCGGGGAGGCTTGCTTGCTTTTCAATGCCTTGTCATGGCAGGGGGCTACCGGTTACCTTTCGCCAGAACCTAACTGCTCGGGTTGTCAGTGGGTTGACACATCTCTGTCACTATCTTGATTGCTTCCAGCAGAGGGGTACCTGCAGCTTGGGTGCGTAATTTTGGCAGAAACGTTGATTATAATGCTGAGATCGTTCATCAGTGCAAGCTTTAGTGCCTTTAGTGTAATGGTTTAGCTACTGCAAGCTGATTAAGCTGGCCATCTGCCTGTGCACGTAGGCTTTTTCAGTGCTGTGTTATTTGCACAGACAGCAGCAATTTATAGAATCTTTTAGGCAAGTCTCGCTGCTACGCACGTCCTGTTCTGCTCGGAGGAGGTTTGTGAGTGGAGCAGCTGGGGTAGACCTGCAGGGAAGGATGATGAGGAGATGGCAAGGACTCCGTCCCAGGCAGCAGGTAGCTGAGTGCTTGGCAAAGCTGCCAGGGGCTGCTGGGCTCTCAGGTCACAGGGAGTGCTGCAGGCTGCACTGCCAGAGCAGGGTATTTACTATATAAGAGCATTTTGGTAGTCTGAAGCGAGGCACGTTGGTGTTGAACTAGCCCAATGGGCTAGAAAGTCATGGTAGAGTAAAAGCAGAGATAGTATACATCAGGGATGAAAGGGATGGGGAGGTGTGTATTGCATTCCGCTCTTCCCTTTCTGTCCCTGTTTTATATTGTGCTGACATTGTGCCACGAATCCCTTGGAAAAGGATTTACAGTATGCCTTGTAAATGCCACCCAGCGAGGTCTGCAAGTACCCCAGCAACATTAAAACTAAGCTGAACGGTTGTCTCCCAGGCGGGGGAGCTGGTGGGACAGCTGCACGCTTGCCTGGAAGTCCTTCATGTCTGTGTACGCGGCCAAGCTCTGCATCAGTGACACCCAGCCATAGGTGGTTGTTCTCGTTGTTTCCTTGTCCCGTGACTCTATGTAGAAGACTTTTGGATCTTGTGTGCTGTGTTGGTGGCAATTCAGCCTGTCTCTGCTTTTTAAGACTGCTGTAGGACTCTGATTTTCCACAGTAAGAGTGAGATAATAATTCTTCTCAAGGTGCTGTGCTATCTCCTTTCAGTACAAACATTCCTCAAAGACCATGAGTTGAATGACAAAAATGTGATGCCGAGCGCTTGGAGTGGCAGCTGCCTGTAGGCAACACAGTGGCAGCGACGCTGGGTGAAGAGGGGCCAGCGTCACCGCAATGCGGGGATGTAGTCATTTTTGCTTCTCTTCTGCACTTTCTGGCAGGAGCAGGCAGGGGACGGTCGACTCCAGTACATGGTTCGAAGGCTGAACAGTGCTCTGAGCTACGCTGGAGCAGGTGCCAACATTTAGGATGCTGATCAGGGTGACGGAGCTGGGCCAGCCTTGTCCTGCTGGGCTGGTGCATCCAGCCTCCAGCTTGCCCTAAATCTGCCTTGCTGCTTTCAGCCCTGGGCGGGCTAGGGGTGCCTTGGGTGGGCTAGGGGTGCCCTGGCAGCTGTTAGCACTGCTGCTGGGGTAACCCCAGGCTGGGAAGGATTTTTCCCATTGAGATGGGAATCTGAGACCGGAGACGTCTTTACGAGGCAGATAGGACACGGCTGGTTTTCTGTCCTTCCCTGCTGAAGATGCTGTTCGGCAATGGGGCAAAGGTTTCTGTTACTGTGAGGTCAGGAGAGAAGTTGTGCAGCCTGTGCTCTCTCTTTAACTGTATGTGTTCATGCTCAGCTATTGTTCTTTTTTGGTATTTTTTTTCTTTTCCCACAGTGATTTTGTTCCTAATAAAAATATCTGTTTTCTAACATGTTTTGGAAATGTGTAAGTTCTGTTATTTAACAGTTATTTCTTTATGGTTTTCCCTGAAAGTACAGACTGGTTTCCAAATGTTCACCTGGCCAAATATAGCAAAGGTGATAACAAGTTAACTGCTGACTAGAGCTGACTTAGGTAGTCTAGGGAACAGAGATCACAAGGACATTTGTTTGTAAGTCAGTCCAGGAGAGGCTGTAGGACAGTGGCATGTAACTAGTTCCCATTGGAGTGTGCGTGCTAATGTGCCTGCACGTCCATGTGCACCAGCACCTCACCAAACCCTGCTCTTGTGCCTTGCCCGCACTGTGAGGTGCAGGGAAGGGATGCAGGAAGATGGTCTTGCTCTACCCATCTTTACCCATCTGTATTTTTTTGTGACACCTAAGCCACCTTAGCTGTGTGAGAGAGAGCTTGACTGCGTAGCTCCTTTTGCAAAGAGGAGGCGACTCTCTCATGCTCACCCTTAAACAAGTGAGCCCAGATGGTGGGTAAAACCAATGTCCTGATGGTTTGTGATCATATAAAATCTGTTGACTTTACTGTTAACACAGTTAGCCCTGGAACAGTGGTGTGACTGGATGTGGGTGATCTTGTCCTGCAGCCTATGAACCCAGCACCCCAAGGAACAACGTGCCTGAATTTGCAGTTGTTTTCCAGACTGACTATGGTTCTGCATCACGCAGGTGATAGTGAAGATACTTTTGGGCCTGGGGCTGTCTGGCAGAGTAACGGGTATGGACTTACCTGGTGCTATCAGGAATTTGACTAGAAATTTGACTAGAAACAGAGATGTGTGTCTCTCTTTGGGGCTTCTGGTGGCCTTGGTGAGGCTGTGCCATGTCAGCCCTACCCTCTCCAAGTTGCTGAAGGAACTCTTGGTGTCAGAGTGCCTCTGGGTGCACCAGCTCCTGTGTGGAGCTGATGCTTTCCGGAAGAGCGGACCCATACAGACTGCTGCCAGTCACACCATCCTTTCCAGCCACTGGTCCTGGCTGGGTACGGCTGGGAGTAGGGCAGGGTCCATTCCTGTGCTCATCAAGTGCTGGTGGGACAAAGGGTGCTCTGCCCTGTGAGAAATGTGGCTGGTTTGGGATGTGATTTCTTCCCAGCTTAGACAAACTACCAGGTTTATAGTACTGTACAGAATGGATGTTTAGATTTTTATCCATGTCAATATTGTGTGGTGGGAAGAGAAAAATTTTCCACTGCTTGTGGTGTATTCTAAGCAACAAATGACATTAAATTAATGTAGTCTTTTCATCATGTAATTAATGCAGTTTACGAATATAAAAGGAGAACAGAGAATGATTTTATTTGACTTAAGATATAGGTGAAAGCAAAAGCAGAAAAGAAGTGGGTTGTGTAACAGTGAGCAGAGAAAGAGGAGTGATCCCTTTAGATTTTTTTAGCATTCAGGATGAACCCCTCCCCACAAAATTCTCATGTCAGTAAACCTCCCCATCCCAGTAATGAAACAATTTGTGCTCTGCTTTCCAACCTCTACCCCAGGCTGCTGTGCCTGATGTGCCAGTGGCCATGTATGTGGCCCTTGGGGTCCTCACTCGGACCCCAGCACAGGGGCAGAGGCACCAAGGCAAGGGCCAGCAGTTTGTGGGGAGCTGGAGGACCAGCCCTCCCCACCACCATCAGCTCTACAGAAACAATGGGGTAGAGAAGTTGGTGAGTCGGAGAGCAGATAGACAAAACTGATAACAGGCCAGTTTACAATAGCAAATGAAATGTTTGTTGTAAATACCGAAGAGGTCTGCGAGCAGTGGTTGTGTTAACTTCTGATGAAAATCTTGGTGTAGTTGTGACCTGGTTTTGCTGGGATAGAATCAAAGATAGATCCACTGCCGGCCGTTAGCAGTTCTGAGTCAGCCAGCAGCTTAAGTGAGGAGGTGCAAAGGTCAGGGCAGCTGACCCATGCTGGCTGACAGGTCTACCCCGTACCACAATGTCACTCATTACAAAGGGGGTTGTTTACTTTACTTAAGGATGGGAAGCTCCTGTGCCTGCTCTTTGTCTCAAGGGTCACCATCCCTGGGGGAGCTTGCTCATCATCCTGCTCCCGAAGGCGGCTTTCCCATTTATTGTGATTGCTGTACATTGCCTGGTTGGAGAATAACCTCGTATACTTTAAATTGGCATTAATACTAGTTTTGCTGTTCAATTAGATCTAATTTCATTTCAACCCATGGGTCTCCGCTCCTTTTCCCAATTCTGCCTTTCAGCTGGGAAGAGGTCATTGGGTGATAGAACAACTGAGAGATCCCCCTAAAGGGTTCAAGTATGGCTAAACCCCTCAGGAGCTGGATAGCAATTACATTCAAGTAACATGTGAAGATCCCAGAGCAGTTCTGCATATGCATGCTGACAGCAACATTGGCATCTTCACTGGGGGGTATCTCCCACCTCAGCCAGGAGATGGGATTTCAGCCCCCAACAGCTCTTTGTCCCCGGGGTTCCCCCACCCTCCTATTAACCATGAGGGCATGAGAGGCGTAACTTCATCGAATTGTTCGTTATACTTCAAGTTTAGGTACCTCAACATACCTACAGATGCATGCTCGGCAGCTTGGTTCCTGCCCCAGGAGCCAACATTGCCATCTTCTTCAGTCCACACCTCCTGTCATCTTCAGGCTTTGTTTAGAGAAGGGGCCATCTACCAGCACCATGCTTCTCCTTCGCTCAGGGAGCTGGGTTTGGACCTGCGGAGCTGTGACCGGGGATGCCCAAGATCCCAGCCAGAGCTGCCTGCGGGTCTGCAGGCAGTGAGTGGAGTGATTTGTGCGTTTTGCCTTCGCTCTTCGTGTGGTCTCTGGGGGCTGGAGGGGTGGGTGTTGTGAGGATGGGGTGAGTCTCTGCCTCCTGGGAGATGGGAATACTTGGCCTATGCCCACTTGGTTTATGGGACTTTTGGGGCAGAGGCTGGTCCTGGCGCATGGGGAAACATCTATAGTCTGCTCATTGTGCCAAACACTAATGTTAAGGAAAGGTTCCCGTATACAGTGGTAGGATATACGGGTGGATAATGTCAGTATTTTAAATTGATTTTTTCTGGTTAGCATATTCCATGCCACACTTAGCCAATATCCATGATAAAATATTGGATGGGGCTATAGTATAAAGTATGTATTTTATAGTTAACATTGGAAATGAGGGAAAAAGCAAAACCTGGAACATGAATTCTATGCAGAATTTTTAAAACTCATCTAAACCGATGACAACTACTCATAGTTTTAGTCTTGTCTAATGCTATAGAAACTCGATGTATTACAGACCAAGAATTACTTGGAGGCAATTTTCAGTGAACCTTTTGGAATTGCAAATACAGTACATTAAAAAGAATTATTATCTGCTCCTGTATCATATGCAAATGGAATAAAGAAATACGGTTTAGTGGCTATCCTCTTGCCAGCATTGCCGTCTCAGCTTTGGTTTATGCAAGTTCCTCTTTGAAGGCAAAATGTATTTTCTCAAAACTAAGGAGTAAAGCAGTTTTAAAAGGTTTTTTTGATACTAAAAGTCATGTAATAAGATATCTTCAAACAAAAAATGAAAGAAAAAGATGATGTGATGGTGTTTTTGTCTTTGTGAAAAGAATTGCAATAGTGACTTTGAATGCATGACTTGAAGCAAAGAGCGCTAAGAGTTTATGTTGCACTCCTGTGAAAGCTTTCTGTCATGAGAAATAGGCCTCAGAGATTTCTCTGCTGAAACAACAGACAAACTTGTAGTTAGGGGATTCGAGATAGCAGGGATGGGATTCGGTGATGTGCATGAATAGGTAGTCAACTGCCTGGCAGTCAGTCTCAATTCACCTTGAGCCGACTACAGAAGCTGGGTGGATGGAAGCTTTTCTGAGGTGGCACACGGAGCCTGGAGCAGGAGCTACCTGCTGCGTGGGAGAGCCTCTGCTGCTGGTGTCTCTGTCATCACAGGACGAACTGTGGTAGCACTGAGAGAGGAAGAAGATCCAAGAGGAAGAAAGGGCTCAGGCTTCATGACTGATGGTATGGAAGGGATCGTGAGTACCAGCAGTCATAGATGCTGTTTTTTCCCTCAAATTGGTAGGGAGGCTGCAAGGGTCTGTCCTCCATCATCCTGCAAACTCTTTAGGAGATATAAAATGTCCTCCAGAAAGCAGTAGTCACCGCTACTTCCTCCTCATGCCTGCTCTACCTGACATTTGGCATGAATCTTGTTCCCTAGATGGATGCACTTCTCTCCTGATGGTAGATCACAGCTCCCCTGAGCCCCTCTGGCAATGCTTAGCCTGGGGCACCAGGGGCTCCTTACTCCTCTCTGCCTCTCTTATAAGCCATTTCCGGGGAATGTGCTGTGCTAGTTTTGATAAGCCTGAGAAGGGCAGTAAACACAAATCTTCCCACAGCAGCAAATGGAAAATACCTTTTCTTTTTGCCCTGCCCCCTGCCCCTCTTCTCTAGTTCTCGCCAGCCCTTTCAGGATTTTTCTTCTGACCTCACTTTCTGGTTTGGGTTTTGCCAAATGAGATGGGAGAAGGGCAGTGGGATGGCAGGGACCTCGGGCCAGCTTTTTAGGTACCCTGAATACAGGTAAGAACATGCCTGTTCCCTTTCCTTCCTGTGCACAAGCTGGGTCAGGATTTCTCTTGCTGCCACAGGAGGCGATGGTGAAGTCTGTGCAACTTACAGTTCTGTTTGTACGTATTCCTGTCGAGGTTTGGCATTCTTTTTCTTCAGGTGATTTAGTTTCTGATAAGGAGTTTTGTTTCCTTACCTTTTGTTGAAAGTTTAAAGCTTTTGTTATTTAGCAAATACAATTGCGTGCTTATAGCTTTCTCTGGAGAGCCAGCTGTAGGTGGAGAGGCCCTTCTTTGCCGGAGAGAAGATCAGTAGGAATCAACACTGCCATGCGTTTGATATCATCCATCTTAAAAAACCCCAATGGTTAAATAACCCCAGTGAGAGAGGAAAGTAGCTGCCTGTGTTTATACCGAATCACTGATGCTGTAGAGCTTAAAGGAACTTCCAAGATAACACAAATAACCACTGCAGCTGTAGTTCCAAGCCAGTGCATCTTACCTGTGTGGGCACGAGGCATGCACAGTAACTTTCCGCTGAGGCCGCATTGTAAACTTGCAGCTCTGCAAAGCGGCCACAAAGGTTCAGCAAATTTTTACTGAGTTGCGGAAAGTGGGGTATGTATGGGGATGAGAGAGAAACATAGTCAACAAAAAGCCCGTGCTTCCGTGATGGAAACAAAAAGGGGTGGCTGAAAAGAATGGTGACACCATCCTGAACTTGGCCACTGAGACCTTGCTTGCGGCAATAGATGCTCTGAATGGAAGGTGCTTTTAAATGGTGCTTTGGAGATAGGTAGTCGGGAGCCAGGAGTTTGGGTCACAGAAGTATCTGGTTCCATTTGTTGTCCTTCTTTGGGCTGGCTGGCTGACCTTAGCAAGTAATTTCATCCTCCTCTGCCTCACTTCCCCATCTGTAATACTGGGTGATCACACAGGCCTCCTCTGTAAAACGGATTTAAGCCTTGCTGATACACAGCAGCACCTCACACGTGCGTGTTGGTGTGGCCGAGAGCTGGGGGACCCTGTGAGGTGCTGCATGCGGAGGTCTGTCCGGCTGCAGCGAGTGCTGTGGTCCTGCCGCCACAGGATGTCTGACTGCCCAGGATGTGAGGAAGGAGGTTTACCAAAACTGTTATGGTGGATGGTGCCTCTCTCGTTAACCATGCTAACTTGAGAGATGCTGGTTTCCTTCTGACTCTCAGGAGTGTGACAAAGGGAGTTGGGCCTCATGCATTGCCCTGGCAGAAATACTTTGACAAACCACAACTTGCCTCCAGTCCCCTGGTGCTTCAGATGCATTATGCAGAACATCCATTGCCTGCCTTATTGAGATCTTAGAACACAGAAATTCTCAGAAATGCAATGACACAGTACCTTAGCCATTACCCTTCCTGGCTGACAAGAGCTGTGGGCTGTGAACGTTTAGAAACATGTGCAGCTTTGTGCCTGTACTTTCCCCTGCTGTGGAAAAGGCCCACTCTTTGCTAATGCTCACATAGTTCACCGCTGCAGCTGCCCAGCGTTTCCCGTGCAAGCATGGCGTGTTGTCGGCAGAGCTGAGCGTGGTTGAGCCATCCTGCTGCCCTGTTGTCCCCACGTACTGAGGAGCTGCCCACCTGGGTCTGCTGTTGCTTTTCAGCCCCGAATGTGCGGCTGGGTCACCCAGGTGAGAGGGAAGGTGCTGCTTGGTCTGGTGTCTGGTCCCAGTGTGCCAGCTGTGCTTGCTCACGGCTGCTGGGGGGAGTGTGGTGTCCTGTCACACCAACTAGCCAAACCTCACTGTCTTGCCATGGCAAGGGTCTCAGCTCCTGTTTTCTGCCCCACTTGCTGTCCTCACAGTTTGCTAGCTGGCAGTACTAGATGAGATGGTTGTACGTAGGAACAGACAGACATCAGGGAGGCCAAAACCACATTTACAGGGCAGAGGAAACCTGTGGGACCAGAGGAGAAGCAGGGGAAACTGAGCTGCCAAGTTGAGATCCACACTGAGCAGCAAAAGGGCTTCTATGCTGCACTGGATCTCATGGCTCCAGATGTACGTAGTGAAAAATCATCTGTATAAGTGACGTGAAAGATACCAGGACCCTCTTTTTCTTGCTTCTGTGTGCAGCAGCAAGTCTGTGCTGACAGGTCACTCAGATGTTTCTGAGAAGTTTACCTCTTAATTTCCTGGTGATAAGGGCCAAGCCTCATTATGTGTATGTACAGGGCCACATAATGGACTTCTGTTTGCTGTCGTAGGTCCACCATCTAATAAATAAATTACAGATGATGGCAATTTGGTGATCCACAGTGACACTTCAGAGAGGCTTATCCAAGATCTTCTAGGAGAAGGAACATTTTATGCCTGCATACGTGCATCCCAAGGGCTGCACTGATAGGACAAATCTCTACAATGACTCTGCAGCTGATCAAGAGAGTTGTGCTGATGGCTTGTGTTTGAAATCAAGGCCTTCCATTTTGTGTAGGAGCCGCGTGAAAGCCGTTCAGGGCACCTCCTAGGAATAAATGCTTTTAGTACTGGAATGTATTACTCAGTTGTTTGTACTCAGTCTCCTGGATCATTTCTCGTCCTCCCACCTACCCATTTTGGACTGTCTTTCACTGCTCTCTAGAGTTATAATAGTATAATAGGATAAAACATTGTATAAGACATCAGTTATTCACGTGTTTGTTAAGCTGATGATTTCTGGAGAGTGTCATATTTTGATCGGAAGATTACTTAGATGGTCGTAACAAGTTCTCTTTCCTGGATATATTTCTAAGAGCAGCTGTTCTAATATCTTCCTTGGGTAGCTAGTCCACCTCTCTCTGGTGATGAAGGGGCATATAGTCGTTAATACAGGTCTTTGTTTATTTATAACTGCTAAGACTGGAAGAGACTGTTCTGTTCATCTGTCTGGCTTCTTGTGCAAGACAGGTTGATTGCATCATTCCAGCAAACTTTTGCTTGGACTGCAGCATGTTTTGCGGTAGTAGTAATGTCACTGAAATCACTAGAATAAGACACTGAAAGTTAGAGCCTAAATCTAGGATCGTTATAGATGATGGAAATCAGCATCTGCAAGAGTAACTGTCTGATGGGGTGCTGACATCTGCTCTAGCCTCAGTCATTATGAACCACAGATTGTTAGACTGCTCTGTCTAAGGAGGTTACGCTCCTTCAGACCAGTCTTAACCTGGGTGTCTTTTGTGAGGTTTGGCTGTTGACACAGGCTTACAGGTGGAAAAGAAGAAAATGAATCTGAGAGAGAGAACACCTGCGGCTGATGATATGGTATTATGTACATCACAAGGGAACCATTTATCTTCAAATAATCAGTTGAGGACTATTCTGCATGAGTCACAGCTTGAAAGCATCCATTTACCTGTTTTTAGAGAAGGATTAAAAAGTTTCTGCAGACAGCCATTTCAATGCTGACAGGGTGTGTCACTATTTTTGGAATATTTCCACCGTGTACAGGCAAAGCAGTGCTCTCAGTTTGTGTGTAACAGACTCCAAGCCACTGAGTCTGCATCCCCGCCAAACCCTTGGCCAAAGCTTTGTTTTGAGTTCATGACCTTCATATTTGCACTGCTTCATTCAAACTGGACTTCTTCCTTTCTTGGCTCTGTGTAAGGCAAAAGTGAAGAAGAGGTTGTATGTGGCCTTCCTCAGCCAAATGGATGAAGCTGTATGTGGAAGCCAGCAGTTCCTCAGCATGTTACAGTGCAGGGGCAGCTCCCCCTGCCAGGGCTGACTTTGCTTCTTCCCCACTCCAGCCACTACCTACAATTCCCCCATACTGCAAACAGCTCCAATAAAGGGGAAGGGCACGTGCTGTGTTGTGAAACCCTCAACCACCATCCAGGGCAACCTAGATAGAGCCCAGCCCAGCTGTTAGTCTTGAAGACTAGGGTGCAAACCCAGGAGAGCTCCCAAGAATAAGGTTAGCCTTATCCAAAACTTCCCCTCCACGTGATACTACTCATCTGGCATTCCAATCAAGATCACATTCACTCTTCTCCCAAACCGTGCCTCACCTAAGACCTGTCTTTGTGAGGAATTTAGAGGTATGAATTTGCAATATTCTGGTCATCTTTCACGGTGAAGGTCTTGGGTGGTGGTGAGTGCAGTGTGTCTGACTCTTCTTTCAGGGAAGAGTATCCCATGCAAATACCATTTAATATGACCTAAGCTTCATACCAGAGGAGATGGTGCAAATTAACAGACGGGTTACAAATCCACACTGGCTTACTGCACACTGACTTTCCTGAGAACACACTAAGTGTATTTGTACTCTTCCTCTTCTAGTAGATCTAATAACATTTTCTTCTTTTTTTTTTTTTAATAAGCCTGAGGCATGAATGTTTATTGGCTCATGATTAAGTTGAAGATTTAGAGCTGGGAACAGCTACGTGTTGCCTCTTGAGATGTTGCCTTCAGATGCGTGGGAGTCTGTCACCTTTGCATGGAAATGTAAGTATGATACTTACATTCCCTGTGAGGAAACTGCTTAGCGTATTACAAAGAACAGAAGAGTAAAAGAGAGAGCAAGCAACAAAAGCGGGTGTATATGACTACTGCACTTCGTGGCTTTTGCAGTGGAAATGATACCACAGAGATAGCAGTGGCTGCAAAGAAACAACCCATTGTCACGCTGTACTCGGTCCTCTACTCTACTGTGCATCAGAAGATGGAGATGTCTAGCAATGCAGTAGGCTATATAAGAGGCTGAGCATCCTCAGCCATGGGCTGACAGACCTAAATGAAGACAGGTCCAGCACCACTGTATGGGGAGACATCTTCTTTTCTATTGGTGCCCTAGTTTTCTAGCTGTCTTGTCTTTAGCCCGGCAGTGTTACTTCCTGTGTAATGGGTATAAGAGAGGGAGTCTGCAGAGAGCAGAAGAGCCTGAGTGCATGGTTATCTGCAGACCTCGCCTCATCCTGCCCAACACAACTTGGGATGGCCTTTGGGCTGTGGCAGCACACAGCTGCAAGAAATAGGCTGTCCTGCTCCTTTTGGGGCATTGCCTGTGGGTGCGGGGGGCTGCTCTGCCAGTGCTCCCTGCCGTAGCTGTTTTCAGGATGTGCATCCCATGCCACATTGCTGAAGGTATATGCTGGCCTCCAGAGCTCCTCTGTGGCAGTAGCCCAAAGCTGCTGTGCTTTCCTTCAGACACCCTCTCCTTAATGCCTTCCCTCGGGGCTTTCCTTGAAGGGAACCAGAGGCATCAGTGCAGGGACTTCCAGTGCTTCCCTCACAGTAACATCCAGAAAATCCCTTCCTTCTTCCAAAATGGAGATTGAAGCCCAGTCAGGACCGCAGGACAGCTTTGTCTTGCTCCTTTAGAGAGGGGAGGGTAAAGCCATAAGGATACTGCCATTTCCCCACTTATCGTTCGGCAGGAAAGCTGAGCTTAGAGACACGAGATGCTTTCTCCTCGTCCAGCTGGGTCTGATGGTGCAGGAGGTTTCTGACACTGGCTAGAAAAGCGGCTGTTTGGTGGGATGAACCATGCACATGCCAGGATCTCATGGGGAGTCCTTGCTGCAGGTGGGTGGTGTGCCCCTTTGCTGTCTCGGCTGTGCTTTTGTTATGCAAAATCTCTAAGCAAGTTGATTTTGTGCATGTGCACCCAAATACCAAGGCCTGGTGCCACTTCCGTGATGCGCAGTGGACAGGGGACATCAGCTGTTGAGCACTCATCACCTCTCTTGAGTGCCTCTTCACTGCTCACAGCAAACTAATTTTTGAACAGACCTTTTATATCCTTTAGGAGAGGTTTCTTGCTCCTGTCTACCTGTTGCTCCAACAGGAAAAAGGACGCCACGTTTGATGTGCTATAGCTGGTCTGCTGGAGCATAGTGCCTTCTAGTCTGAGTCCTTTCTGTTGTGATTTTACAAGAGCATGAGCATCTGGGCACAACAAACTTAAGTGGAAGTAGTGGCCTTCACTATGAATACAGGGCATTCTTTTAAGCCTTGTTCTGCTACTCTGGAGCTTTACCTCTCTTCTCTGTCTCACCTTCACACACACACACTCATCTTCCCATTTGTATCTCATTTGTACCAATCCCCGTTTCTGCCTGCAGCTCTGCAGTAAGCAGTATCCAGTGAGCAGGCTGGCGCTGAGCAGGCTCTGTGGGTGCACAGAGCAGAACGATGGTCCCTGCCCCAGCGTGTTTGCAATCTGAGCATGCCAACAAACAGGCAAAGCCCCGGGGCGCACTGGAAGAAGGCAGTGGCTTTGAGGGATGTTGTCTTGAGGAAGAAGTGAGACAAAGTTGAGCAGAGTGTAGGCAGCGGTTTCAGCATGCCCGGGGCCTCCCTCTGCTCTGCTTTTATGGACCCAGTGGAAAAATAAAAAAGGAGAGATTGGGGTTTCTGCCTTTGTCCAAAGCCCCCTAGGCGCTCTGGCTGGAAGCAGATGTGTCCAAGCACACAGACTTTGCGTGTCCCTGCCAGCATGGCTGGGGAGAGAGGTCCCCACAGCCCCCCCGAGCTGGCACTGCCGGCGCAGTCTGCTTGGCTGGGGAGACGCCTGGGCATGGCAGCGCCTGCCCTTGGCTTGTTTTTCTCCACAGAGGGTAGAAGTCAGGCGCAGAAATGTCATCTTGCTGCTGNGTCCCTGCCAGCATGGCTGGGGAGAGAGGTCCCCACAGCCCCCCCGAGCTGGCACTGCCGGCGCAGTCTGCTTGGCTGGGGAGACGCCTGGGCATGGCAGCGCCTGCCCTTGGCTTGTTTTTCTCCACAGAGGGTAGAAGTCAGGCACAGAAATGTCATCTTGCTGCTGTTGCTTCCTCTCTCCTTTTGCGTGTGCCTGCCTTGTGCTTTCTTTGTAAGGAAACAGTAACAAAAAGAAGGAAGAAAAGCTAGGTTTTCCCGCTATGTGCAGAGGCAGCAATACTGTGACCTTAGTGTGTTTTACCTCAGGTAACTTTTTCTCCTTTTGTGCAAAAACAGAGTAGTTTTTACCAGTGTTAGCATCACTTGAAAGAAAATGAAGCTGGAGAAGGGGAGGTGTCTTACAAGACCTTCCTGTAACTTTAAGTAAGAGGAATGACATGAATGAACAGGAAAGATTTCTCTAATATCGTACATGTCCTGTGCCACAGCTTTTCTTCTGTCTTCTTTTTTGGTCTCCATCTGCAATAAAAAGTTGGAAGATTTCAGCAGCCACTGTAGCAGAGGGATTGTGCTGGGGATGACCCAATTCAAAACCCCCACCACCCGATCTGTTTCATATTGGAATCGGGAATTAAGATTTTATTAGCTTCTCACATGTTTTTGGACCTGAATGCCATGCCTCCTCCCAGCTTCTTTCCTCACTATCTTTCCCACACCAACCAGCTTCAGGGCTGGTTTCTGGCTAGACCACGGCAGTGTTTTCATCCCCTTCCATACTCATCTCTCTTCTGCAGCTTGCTCAAATGGCTGCCTGTGCCTGCAGAGCACCTTCGCGTGGCACCGACCAGCCCCTCATAGAGCAGATGTTGATGTAAAGCTGATCCTGACGGTTTCCAAGGGAAGTGTGTCTCCTGTCTACACGCTGTCCAACAGCCATCGGCTACCTGCTCCCCACTGGGCGTCCTGCGCTTGCTGTCCCCTCGCTGTTTATGAGGCTGTGGGAGAGCAGAAGGATTCCTGTCATCCCCCTGCTCCAAAAATGTCATCCGTCCGACTAGGATGGTGACACGCAGGTGCTGGAGTTGAACTCTTCAAGTGAACATTGAAGAGGACAAGGGCCCTGGCTGGCCCTCCAGCTGTGTACACAGTCCTCAGGGGCATTCCTGCACTTTGCTGTGCATTTTCCTTGTCACTGCACGTTGTCCCCATCCTGATAAAACACCCCATCGAGAGGTATTTCTGCCCATGGTTTTTATGCCTGTGCTTGAAACGAGAAGTGCTAGGGTGAGAGCTAGGAGGAGGGGAGGAGGTCACGAAGGCTGTACCAACACATCCCGCGGCTGTTTGCTCACAGCAGAAAATCCCTTCACCTGCCAGGAGCTATCATTAGACAAGGCGACACTGGACTTTTTTGATCCTGAAAATGAACTTTAGGAGGATTTTCCTAGTCAAGTGCTTGCTGTTTTTATTTCCCTGTGCAAAATGTGAGTTTTTCTTACCCTTTTTTACTCCTTTGGGCTAGCGTTGTTAAAATTGCATCTTAAACCACTTACAACTTGGTGGGATGTTACTGATAAGAAACCAGGTCCACTTTCCCAATGAGTGAAGACCTTTGGGTTGTTGCTATTACTATTTGATTTAATTTTCAGCTGGGGGGAGGGCACGACGTGAGTTTCCTATTCCAGTTATACTAATAAGCTGTAAACAGTTTTGGTGTTAAGTTAACGAGCCTTAATTTGACACATGTATAATGAGAAATGTCAGCATGCAATTTTCTTTCTGCCCTCAAGGTAGCTTGTACTACATTAGAGATCCAGTTCACGTTGCATTATCACATGTAATTTCCTTTTCTTATCAAAGATGAGCAAATCTTTTCAAAGTGCAAATTATATTCTTCCATAAATATTAAGAGAAAGAGTGATGTATCTCAGTGTCTGTGAGTGGAGTTGAAGAAGTCTAAGATGTGAAAACAGCAAGAAAATACATACATCTTTTGTGTATTATGGCTCATTATTTTTTAAAATATTAATCTAAAAACTTAATTAAGGTGTTAACTCATAGATTAGAGAAGGTTTTAAGAGATGGAGACAATACAGTAATGCAAAAATATTTTTTTCTCTGTTCATTCCACGACAGATTGTATGTATGGCTGTTTAATACTTTTCTTTTCCTCCAGAACCAAATTAATAGATAAATAAGGAATTTTTTTTTTTACATGATACATAAAACATCTTCCCCAGCAGAAATGAAGATTATTCCCTTGAATGTAAAACTTGCTTCAAAGACTTACTTCTCTAAAGTTACTATGCGAGCTTTTCCTTTTAACCCTTTCTTGTGAATGCAAGCGAGCTCTACGCTGCCAGTTCGGCTCTGCCTCTTGGAGCACATTTCAATTTGGCATTAGCAGAAATGCTGTTTCATTAGCTAAACAGATTTTTAGTACCATACTTGCGGGATACTCAGTTTTCCATTAGCAAGACTACGGAGATCAGATAAACATTCAGAGATGTGTCTAGGCAGTCTGTCCACAGAAATGCCATTGAATTATCCTTGAAAACTTAGATGGTTTTTTTTTTCTTTGCTTCCAGAGAGAAAAAATTAGTGATAGTATCTCTTATGCAAAGAAATCCTATTACTAGCTCTAAATACATGTCCGTGACTGAGCAGAAACAAATATCAGAATTCAAATATTTGGGTATGATCTGTAGTGTCATCTGTGTGGAGGATAGCTATTTCCAAGACTGTTTGGTTGACAGCTTGGTTTCAGAATATTTGATTAGATATGTCAAATACCTTGTAAGAAATGCAATAGTGAAAAAACAGCCTCTCCTTAGACTGAGGGTGAATTGCTGGAAGCACTTCAGTATTAATTTTCTTGCTGCAGAGGCACACTATTTTAGTTCTTTGATTATCTGTAATATTGTTAGTTTCATAAAATATCGACTGGATTTCAGTTTCCCCTCTGTGATATAGTTTATCATTGTCCTAGATACCAGGAATGGAGGACTGTAATAAAAATATGCATAAACATAGTTTTTCTCTCTGTGGGAAAAAGCGCTTAAAATATATAAAATCAGAGCAGAATCAGATCTGTCTGGTGATGTGAAGAGAAATACCCTCCTGCTGATCGGCTTTATCCTATAAATCGAAGAGGAATTAATATATACAACGACAAATGAAACAAGCCATGGCTCTGAGTGCATGTTCACTTATCAGATAGCTTTTTCCACCTGACGCTTGNAAATCAGAGCAGAATCAGATCTGTCTGGTGATGTGAAGAGAAATACCCTCCTGCTGATCGGCTTTATCCTATAAATCGAAGAGGAATTAATATATACAACGACAAATGAAACAAGCCATGGCTCTGAGTGCATGTTCACTTATCAGATAGCTTTTTCCACCTGATGCTTGAGAGCACTTCCCTATCTCCTCCTGCACATTTTCCACCTGCCACTGTGGGATGGAGACAGCACCTTACTTGAAGTGACCTCCTGACAAACTTTGCGCTCCAAAGTCCCAGTTCACCAGAGATGTGCCTTGCAAAGGCTGGGAAGCAGCCTGAAGTGGAGAGGGCAGGCCATGCAGGCACAGCCCGATGAATACATCACTCCACTGGTAGTAACGTGATTGATGCTTAGCAGCCTTGGCTTTCCTGACTATCCCCTTCAGCAGCCACACGCTAAGTGCTGCCCAGTCTTTGTAGCACCTTTGGGAAGCACCTACTCTTCTTACCTGTTCTGGAGAGGGGACCTGCCATCAAAGGAGACCTGCACAGAGAAAAGACTTTTGCTTATCTCCTAACATCTATAGTGCCCGATCAGTTCACAGGATGTCGTTAACTGTTTGTTTCTCCCCACCTCACTTACCCCACTGTGATCCTGTGCTAGAAAAATCAAGTGGATATATTCAATCGGGGACAGGGTGCCCAGGAAGGGTGAGGAGGGGCACTGCAAGCTGGCAGCATTGGGTCTGCCTCCAGCTCAGTGCCTTACATTCACTCACTGCTTGATGTGGGCCACTTTTATTGTTATTGCCATGACTGTTATTGCTGAACTGATCCTACTGTCCAGGGCCACTAGTAGTATGTGTTCTTGCCGGGATGTCTGCAGTGGTGGGCGCTCTGAGTACCAGCCTGTGCTGCATGCAAAACACGCCAAAGTGACCTTGTTTTCCTGAAGGGTTAAGTTCAGCGTTAAGCTCACAGGCAGCCATGAATACTGGCATCCAAAATCACTCCAAATAAGTGAGACAGAGTATAAACCCAGCTTTTGAAAGGCCAGACTTTTAGCTTCCTCACCTCCCAGAGTTAAATCGGGCACTGACATTTACCTAACGAATGATCACGAGGTGCTTTGGTGCAGGGGAAGAGGACAGCATCAGTAACGCAGAGAGGCTTAGGCAACTTGGAGGAGGGTAGCAAGTGACAACCTTTTGGGTGACCACTGTGGCTGCCGAGCATGGCAGCGGGGGCTGCTGGAGACACACTGATGGGCTGGTTGTGCTTCCCTTCACAGGCTCCATCACCAACAGGATTTACATGGCAGTGAATGAGTCGGCTCTCCTCGGCATTGCTGCTGCTGGGAGTGTGTATAATGCAATATGGCTCAGAGACACAAAAAGGTTGCTTCAGATAAAAGATAAGAAAATTAAGTACTACGTGAATGAAGACCAGTGCAGGTGTAAGATATTCCTAAATGGGACTCTGCAAATAGAGCGGGTGGTGAAAGAGGACAGTGGAAAGTACACGGTGACTATTTATCAGCAGGATGGAAAACTGAAGGCAGAAGAAGACACAATGTTCATCGTTCAGGGTGAGTTTTTGCTCTTCCCTTACTGTTCCCAGCATCACTGAATAAGACTTGGTATTCCCGCTCTTTCCTACAATGGTTCCTACTTATTGCCTCCTTTCTGTTTTGGGGGGACTTCAGCGAGATGTACGTCTTTCCTCCCACCCCTGACAGCAGTCCGCCTCCCTTTTCCCTTCTCTTGCTCCTGTTGATGCCCTCTGGTCCCCTGCTTCTTTCTGTCTCCCTTCTTTGTCAGCCACCAGGTTTCTATGTGTGCCTACGCAAGCAGCTGTGAGCATGTCCATGTTGGCGGCAGGGTGAGCACAGATGGCCCTGCTGCAGCACCGCAGGCAGTGCCGCGACCCGTTGGGCCCTGAGCCAGGGCAGCACCACGTGAGCGTGGCCATTCTCTCAGCAGCACCTTGCTTCCAGAAACGTCTTGTGGGAGCACAGCAACCTACGCGAGGTACGCCTGTGGCTGGTGGACTGTAGGCTTCTAGCGTTTCTGGTGCTATTTTATGGGTGCTGAGTTACGACTTTTGGTCTCTAGCTACTGCTCCTGCAAGGTGAGCACCTTGTGTTGCATCTGCCAGCCTTCTGAGGAGAGCTCAGGAGCCCAGGTGGCACTAAAAGCCTGCGTTTAGGCAGCGCGATCCCACTCTATTTTTTGCTCTGACGTAAAAAATAGCCAGCAGTCATCTCCCCTGAGATACACCACAATAGGAGTTGGATTTGCAAGGGGAGAAGACTCCTGCACCCTATCCTTGGAGAGCATAGCACAACAAATACGGAGATTGTGCCATTTGAGGAACACTTAAGCACACACCTGGGGATTTCAGCTGCATGGGTTCAAAGCATGAAGGTAGCCTCCATTCCTGTGCTGTATCTTGTGCTGAGAGATCAGAGCGGTATCAGCCCAAAGTTTTTGGGAGGAGTAGGAAAGGTGGGGATGGCTATTCTGCTCCTTTATGATTGCTGCCATCTCTCCAGACCTCCAAGCTGTAGGGCAGCATGGGGTTTTTTTCCCACCAAGAGGATGATTTTGCTCTGTTCTTCTTCAGCTAGCACGCACACCTCTGCCAGCCTTTTGAGTTTATGGGCACCAACTGGCACTACAGAAATGATGCCTTGATGAGGCAGTAATGACAGCTGGAATGGTTTCATCAGGGTTTCTGGGCAGTGGGAGGCCCCGTGGCTAACGGACTGCTGAGCAGTGAGGGTGTCTCACTACTTTGGGAATTATTATCGCAAGCTGTCTACAGATTCAGGAAGTCATCAGGGCCTGGTGCTACTTACTCATGTTTTAAGCCGCTGACCTGTCATTAGGGTGTCCTGGGCTCAATTTCAGCTTAAGGTTCCAACCTAGCTATGTGCTGCATCATTTCATCTACTGTGCAGCAGAGAGGTTACCTTACATCTGATAGCAGTTTTGAAAGTAAAGTCCTTTAGTACCATTGGGTGCTAATTTGTCAGCCAGATTATACTTTGTTAGTAGGGTTGGACAAACGATTGTTCAAAAAAAATTATAGTTTAGATGCTATCGTTACGTAACTCCATCCCCAGGACCCGGACTCTCATGTTTCACACTGGCGTGTTCCCATGAATGATAGGTTACAGTTTGCAGAAGAGGGGTGGGCTTAACGAGGAAAGGGTGGCTGCAGATGTCACAGTGTGAACCTAGACTGCATTTTCTATGAGCAACCCTTATTTGCTTTAAAATTTATGCTCACGATAACTTACACTGCCTATAACTAGAGGTGGCCCTGGCATGTTTTTGTTTACCTGGTCTAAAAGGTAGAAATTTAATTTTTTACATCTGATGTCCCTGCCAGTTGCCCTTAGTGGAGCAAAGCCCTGCAGGCTTTTCTGGCTCTCTCAGTGCCACCAGTGATATTGAGAATTTGGAACCAAAATGTAGCTAGCTGTTTGCAAGACATAAAAAGAGACAGAAATCAGTTCCCTCTGTCACAACCTCACTGGGAGCCGAGAGGTGTCTGTTTTGTGTTTTCTGTTCTGTTCTGATGGGTTTTCATGCTGTGGCTGTCATGCTAGCTGAGTGCCATTGGTAGCACATAAAGCTATTTGTCCTGCCTTAGAGGAAATCTCTCCTGATGGGCACAGGCAGANGCAGGCTTTTCTGGCTCTCTCAGTGCCACCAGTGATATTGAGAATTTGGAACCAAAATGTAGCTAGCTGTTTGCAAGACATAAAAAGAGACAGAAATCAGTTCCCTCTGTCACAACCTCACTGGGAGCCGAGAGGTGTCTGTTTTGTGTTTTCTGTTCTGTTCTGATGGGTTTTCATGCTGTGGCTGTCATGCTAGCTGAGTGCCATTGGTAGCACATAAAGCTATTTGTCCTGCCTTAGAGGAAATCTCTCCTGAAGGGCACAGGCAGATCAGAGCCAACTTCATGTGCACCAAAACACTGGGGGCAGGAGTTGAACGTGGCTGTGGCTGTGGCTGTGAGACCCTCCCATCCGCTGCCTCCCCTAAAACACAACTTCCTCCCTTCGCCTGCCTGGCTGGCTCTGAGCCAGGCCGAGCCTGAAAGTAGCCTGGCCATGGTGGTGCAGCTCTGCTTTGCTAGGCCAAATATGTAGGCTAATATACTGCGTTTTCTTTATTGTTGCCATGTTACTTCTATAGCAGAGGTCTAATTTGCTCTTGATTCTTCTTTAGTCTCATAGGCTGGTGTTAACTCCCTTGCTGCTTATTGGGGACTAATTCTCTGTTCTACTTAATAACTGAGGTTTTCAAAAGGAAAAACCATCTCAGACGTGGCTGTCCCTTCTCTTCTTTTTCAGAACCTGTCCCTCAGCCAATCCTCAGTGCTGAATGCATGAATAAAACTGTATCTGTCAAGTGTGAAGTGAAGCAGAAGACTAAAGACGAAACATTTACAATAGAACTGAGTCAAGATCAAATGAAAAAAATCCAAAAGAATTCAACAAGGTTGGAATTGCACTCACGGTATTCTGGGACGTTCAGATGCATCGTGAAGAACGAAGTGAGCAAAAAAATGGCTGAAAAAATAATTAAGTGCTCAGGTAAAAATATTATTTCTGCCAGAATCTGCTAGGGCAGACCCACAATGCCTGACACAGTTGCATGTATCTGCAGGACTGGTTCGGGGCCAGGAGCATCAATGGTTCCTTGTACCCAGTATTGCGAGCCTAATGCCACCACAGTTATTGGGAGCTGATGCTGCTGTGGTAGCTGAGATGTGACTCCTGCTTTCTGTTTGGCATTCCCCCACCTTGTCGCATCTCCACCCTCCCCACCCTGCTGCTGCCTGCCCCACTACTATGCTTACGGCATAGGCCGAGCCAGGGGCAGTGGGATGTGAGGTGGGCCATGCTCCTGCTCTTCTGTTGCGGCCAGTGGTGTTTTTCTCCATGCTCAGTGAGGCCTGGGGATCACTGGAAGACGGGGAGAGGTTTTCCTGGAATCAAGAGGCTTGTGGGTGGCAGAGAGGCCCCCAGGGTGCACTGCAATGCTGCTTCCACGTGAGGTGAAGTCTCTTGGGGGAAACTGCAGCCTGCCAGTAAGATCAGGCTGGCTGAGGGGTGAAGGAATGAGAGAGATATTCTTGCTCATCTCATCATTTCCTCCCTCTCTTCCATCACTGCTGACTCTTATTCCAAAAGCTGCCAGAGGTATCCTGACAGACTTTTTGATGTCAGCATCCTAATGGTCTCAAGTGGTGTCAACCATCACTACTGGTAGACCAATGAAGTAAAGGAGAAAGCGGGAAGTAGGGCCTGAAATTGTTTCAGTTGCACACAGCAGTATGCAAAAAGCAGAAAACACTTTCCTGCTTGTTTTTATCCTCCTTTATGCCTTTAAAACTGATGGTACTTCCCAAAGGATGACTTTAGGCAATTAGCCCAAAGTCAAAGAGTTGACTTCGGATAGCATAAAACTATCCAAGCTACAACAACGTAAATTAACAGCTTATTTTTGAAAAATATAGTTTGTGGGGGATCTACGATGTATATGAAACCATGGCATTGATTTCAGGGGATTTGCCCAGGATTTACATCCTCATGGTGGGGAAATCATTTGCATGTTATTTTTCTCCTCTCCGTGATCATACCTATGAAGGTGGTGGTTGCCTGGTACCTGTGGTTGTGTATGGGTGCTCTATAAAAAAGGGAAAAATAAGCTGCTTGGTCTAGAAATCAGGAGGGAGGTTATGGACAACTTAGCTGAGCTTTGGAGTGGCATGGCTCAGATGGGCATGGCTCAAATGTACCATGGATTTTCATACTCACTTGAACCATCATCTTTCTAAACCACAGATGCAGCAAATGAACTGAAGGAACTGCATTATAAAAGGGCAGAGTCATGCTGAAAATTATCAGATAGGCAAAAGAAGTCATTGCTCCCCTCCATAAAAGTTTTGAAAGTTAAGGCAAAAATAAGGGACAGATCATACTGGTATGACACTGGATGTGATGTTCAGTTCAAAGCCCAGATTTCCAGTGCAGTACTGGGGAAAAGCCCTTGAATTTGCTGGGCTTTGGTTCACCTCACCTAGCTTGTGAGTACTTTGCTTAAAGCACTCTCTTGCTCCAGATTCCCACTAGAGCTAGTGGAGAGTGGGGGCCTCATGAGAGCTGGCTCAGTATTTCCAATTTCCAGCTATTTCTGCCATAGTGAATTTAGGGAAGGTCCAAGTCCAAAGGCCAGCTCATGGCGTGAGAAGGGAGGGAGCAAGCCTTAAGGTATAGAGACCTTACTGAAGCGATCCAAGGTCTGCTGAGGCTGATTGAAGGGCAAAGAGCTGAAGCATGAGGTGGTCTCTGGTCTTCTGTGCAGCTCTTGCCTCCTGAATGATCCCCCTGATGCCTAAATAGCCAAAAAAGTGTTGTTTGCTGCTGCAGGAGGTGCCTGACCTGATGGGCTGCACAGCCCTGTTAGTGCTAGTATTGGAAAGGGGCTGGGGCGCGGGGCAGCGGGATGTGGCATTGCCTGGAGCCAGATATGAAAACATGCTGCTGGATTAGGTCTGTTTAAGGCAGGGCAAACTAGCCCACACATGTTGTCTTAATGAGAAAATGCTGGCTGAATCTGGCCATCCCAGGGCACAAGCCAGGCAAGCATGGGCCTGCCTGCATTGCTGGTACAGGCAGTCATTGGCCATCAGCTAGATACTTTGATTTCACTTCTCACCTTTGAGAAATGTTCTTCTTTCACAGGGTGAGTTGGGTTGAAGAGTTTGTTTTTTCTGAAATCATTAACAGAGAAATAAAAGTTTTGCCACACTGATCTTTAAGGTACAAGTATAGCATTTCTCAGACATCAAAAAATCACTAAACCTAAGTAGCACTACCCTTCCTACTCAAACTAAAAAACCCTCGAATTTTCTGCATGGTGGCATGACTCTGCCACTTCCATAGCAGATTTAAAATCCCACAGCTTGCAGTCAAACTTCCTTCCACCCCTGCTGCCCTCCCTGAATAGCTGGTCCTGCATTCGGGGCCTATCACCTTGAATTTTGACCTTTAGCAGGCAAGGCATGCTTCAGATGGGCTTCAGCTCAGCTAACTTTTCATACAAGTGGAATTATGTGCAAATCTGCATGGGTTCACCTTACAGTCAGTTGGGAGACACAGGCACAGAATGGGCAAAATACATCTCGGTGTTACACTGGCAGTTAAAACAGGTGAGAAGAACCACATCTCTGAGGGTACTCATCTTTTTTTCCACTGAGGCAACCCAGGCTGATGGTGGCCTTTATACTGTAGACATCTCTGCTTTGGTGTTGTCACTCTTTGCCCTCCATGTGCATGCCCAGTGAATGTTAAGGGTGGAACCAGTGGTGTCGTCCCCTTTGGAGCTTTGTCCCCTTAGAAGCCAAGGAAGGTGCATTTCTGCTGGGTTCAGCTCCAAGGTGCCTGTGCTGGAGCGAGAACTCTGAATGCCAGGAGGGCACAGCCCAAGCAGGAGGTGGCAAAGGCAGGCCGGCATCCAGCAAACCTTATCTGGCAAAAATAAGGGATGCTCATATAAATTTTTGCCCACCGAGCAAACCAAACTCTCATTTTGAAACTGTGAGATATTTGGTTACGTTCTTTTCCTTTTCACTGTTTTTATAATTTGCATACAGCCAAAAATGGAAGAGGAAATACCAAAATACTATGAAGTAATCTGGTCTCCGTGTTTCCAGCTCAGTAGGAAGTACTTAAAAAGTTTATTTTTGTTAGATGCTGAGCACTGCCTGGATGCTCGTTGTCCATAAAAGGGTCCGTTGCTAGCTTGAACAGGGCATTTGTGGTAATTTAAATAAGATGAGCTGGCATACATGAGTGCTCTGGTTTCAACGTTATGCAGAATATGAATCCATCAGGGAGCAATCAAAATTCTCCACAATGAGGACCAGCAACCTTCTGCTGTGTACAGAGAAAAGGCAAAGGATGGGCTCTCTCACTGAGCCTCCCTTTACAGTTAATGGAAGAAAAGACAGAATTCCAGGTGGACCTTGTGCAAGTTATTTCTTTCCTTCTAACATCCTCTTTCATTCCCTTAACTAGGCCATCTGAACCTTTATCTCATCTTAAGCATAGCAGGAGGTGCAATCTTCCTTGTCATCTTCATCATTTTCCTTATTTATTGTATCAGGAAGAAGGAAGCACGAAGGCTTCAAGATGATGGTGAGTGTTTAAGGGGCCTTATGTTGCTATCCAGCCACCTAAAATCTTAGAGCTTCCTGCTGACAGATACCCTGTGGGCAGGAGCATGCTCTCTGCGTTGGCACGAGCAAAACCTGGTTTTGACATATGGTGAATCTCGGCAGACTGGCTGACATTGCCAGTCTTGGTTTCTGATATACGCTTTGAACAAAAGCGTTGTTGTTCTCAAGCCCTTTTGCTTATTCATGGGGGAAGAATTGCTCGTCTAAAGCTCATCCAAGGCCACCACTCATAAGCATCTGTGGGGCTAAAATATACAATTAGATATCCCGTCAGCAGATTTTTTTCATTAAATTTATATGGTGTAAAATTAGGACCCTTGAAATCATTAGTCACATTTGGAAATATTGTAGATTGTAAGAAGGGTCAAGAAGGGCTCAACTTTTCTGTGAGTTTCTTCAGGCATCTCACAGAACTTGTCCTCTCTACAAAACAATGTCTGTGGAGGCCTATCAACACTGGAGGGCCAACTTGGGGCACTTTAAAGGGTCGAAGTTTTCACAAGTGGCAGAGATTTCTTCTGTGATCCAGAATTCATGCCTTTTTAAGATCATAGGAAATCCTCTGCCAGAGTCTTATCTGAGAGTGGGCTCTCAGTCTTGACAGAGATGTTGCCTTGAATTACAACCTGGGCATTGCTGCTAGTTTGAACTGACAGAGGATACTGAGCTGCTGCTCAAGAAGAGTCATCTGGCCCACCTGGAAGAGGGGGCTAAAGCAGGAGGGAGGTTGCCCTGGCAGGGCTTTTTTAAACGCTTTTTTCCACGTCCTTCCCCCACACACTGTGTCAGGGTTCCTGACTGGTCCCAAATGACAGCTAGTCTCTGTGTAAGTCAGTTACAAAATGGGAGTAAAAGTTCCTTTGTACACCACAATGATCTTTGTCAAGATAAAGAGGGCAATGTCTGAAGGAAACCTCAGCTCATACCTCAAAGGTGGCAGTGGTCAGCCTGACAACAGTGAGTGTGACCCGCCCCATGGCTGAGGGGAGTGCAACCTCACCACATCTGAGCGTGGGTAACTTGCCGTGGGCCTCCTGCTTCCCCTGAAGTTACAACCAACAGGCAAGTGCCTTCCCTGTTAGCTGGGAGAGCTCACCACAGTGCAACCACGGGATGCCATCTCAGAAGGCTTGCCATAGCTCGTGAGCACAACACTGGTGTGAGGTTAGCCATCTGAGTATTCTTTTGTGTTATGGCTGTTCTTGATTGAGTGGGATACGTTACTCCCTCAACTGTGCAGTGATAGCATATCCTCAATTCTTGGGTCTGGATTCAGTAAGAATTAAGAAAAAGAGAAGTCTGGGAAAATGAAAACTAATGTAAGAGGGTGATTTGCCTCTTTGAAACATTTTGGTGTGTGCTTAAGGCCATTTCAGTGTCCCAAGAGGTAAATCCCTCAATCCCTAAGCTAAATTGATGGACGTTTCAGAAATGATGAGTCAATGATCAAAAGTCAGTTGACAAAATTTACTGCTTCTATGTGTGGGGAACTTAATGCTAGCAAAATGGATCCCTGGCTTCCAGGTGCCTGGAATTCGCAGCACAGATAGTGGTGGGGCAGAGTGCTTTGATGTTGCTTCCTGGCATTACATCTCACTTTACCTTCGGTGGCTTATTTCCAAAAGAGGACAGACCATCTCAGGCTGGAGGTGTCCACTGGTGGCCACTGGGTCCTCCCCAGCAAAGTCAGCTCCCCCAGCATAGAGCAGAGCTGCCCCAAACGCTCCCAGGTACTTGAACTCAGCCAGGCAGCCAAGAAGGTTTTGGGTTTGCCCAGGATGCGCAGGCAGAAGTGATTTTAGTTGTTCACTGGAGTAGCAGGAACACCTGAGAGTGATAATGGCCTTCCAGGCAAGACCAGTATTCAGCTTTTTCTTCCTTGGGCCAAGCACCTTTCCCTGGCTGTTTGACTCCTGCTTGGACTTCGAGTACGTGCCTGATTGCTAGGTCTTTCTGTCGTTGCAGATGAGGAGCGAATGATGCAGGCTCGCCAGGCGGACAGTGAAATGGTGGTGCGAGAGCTCCCTCAGCCACCGTGCAATCCCACCCCGAAGCAGCTGCGCGTGCAGCAGCAGCCGCTGCCACAGCCCCAGATGCAGCAGCAAGTTCTGCCCCCACGGCCCAGGCCCCGCACTCAGCAGCAGACTCCAAACCACCCAAGAGAAAGACCTTGAACGTCTGCCCTGAGAGGAACGGTGGTCTGTCTGCTCCACCATTAACTGGTAAAAGAAAGTTTCCAAGAGTCAGGAGCCCCTCCTGCCCAGCCTTGCGTAACGCTCATCTATGAAACAGCAGCTTTCATTGCAGAAAATTAGAGAGAGCATCAAATGGAGATGAAGAGACCCAGTGGAGGAGATTCAAGGTGATGGGCATTCATCCCTGTGGCCATTTTTCTTCAAGTGTTTCCATGTTAGAGTATGGAGCATTGAGCCTTGAAAACTGTGTCTGTCTGTGGTTCACTTGTTTTTACCGCACCTTGTTGTCTTCATGCTTTTTGGATGGATTATATCAAGAAGACACTAAAGCTCTAGTGAGACATCGTGGGCCTAACGGTCTTACAGGGTTTTGTCACGTATCTTTCCTTTCTCCTGCTGCACATTAGGACAGCTGTCTGGCTTCAACTTCAAATGCATGACTTCCTGCATCAAAAACTAGTTGTATGTAATTAAATGCTTGTCCGAAGTCGAAAGAATTGGTGTCATCTAATGCAGAGAAGAAAATACTGAGAGATGCGAGAGCCTTGAAGCGTCTGTGTGGGAAAACACAAGTGGGAAAGGAGTAAAGTTTTCACTTTCTCTACCTTGTTTAGAACAAGAAACCATGAGCTTAAATTGCAGAAAAGGAGACTTAGGCCAGGGTTTTGGGGTTTTTGGTTTTTTTTCAAACAATGCACTGAAATACATTTCTGGGAGAGGATCTCCAGCACCGGGGGCTTCAAAGTGCGGATGAGGCAACTGTCTGTGAGGCATCCTCGTCCTGCTGAGGGCCAAGGGAGCGTGATGCACAGCCTCTCCAAGGACTGTTTCAGCTCAGTTTTCTGTGACTCCTAGCTGGCAAATAAAATTAAATTTTATTCTCAGCATAGATCGGTTTGGCTGTGCAGACAATTTTTTTTTGTCACAGAAAGGGTCTAGTATCCATTTGTTTCATGAAATAAGTGTTACAAACTGCCACACAGTCTGATTACTAGTGGCATTGTCTGATTTGTCATGGCTTTCCATCGTCGTAGGGCCTCCTGCTGATGGTGAGGGACTGTGCCCCTTGATTTTGCTGGTAAGAACCTCATGTATAACCAGGTAATGACAGAACTGCTGAGAGATCTCCCTCCCAGTGGGAGAGGCTGGACTGCAGTAACTGCACCTGTATCACCCTCCAGGAGCTGGACAAACACTGCTTGCTCCTCTGGTCCTTGGAGATGTTCGTAACTGCCTCTGTGGGACATCTGAGGAGCTGAGAGAGAACAGGCCTTTTTAGATCAATGTCTGAGTGGGTACACTGGCCCATCTGGTCTAAGAGGCAGCGCAGCTGGAGGAGGAAAGAACTGCGAGAGCCCCAGAGCACGAGACATCCAGCTGGCATGTTGTTGCGTTAGGCAGAAGAATGTGTAGTAATTCTTTCAGGCTTGGCTATCCTACTCTTGCCAGAGGAGTTAAAATGGCCATCCTTTGTTTCTCCTCAGAAATGTGACTATTTTTCTCTTCTGGTACAAGGGCAGGGAAGTAACTTGTCAGGGAGAAGAAGGTCTCTGCCTCCTCGAGAGCTCAGCCACTTTGCTTGAACTTCAGTGGTGGACACGGCCCCGGGAGTGTCACTTGCTCTTGCCATAGCTTTCTGCATCTTGTTTTATGGTTATTTAAAGTTGCGTTTTGTAAACCTTTCATGGTTTATTTTGTAATGTACGCTGTAATCCCTGTAGTGAATGAATAAAGATGGGGTGGGTGGAGAGGATCTTAGTTCACACCTGTGATGGTACTTCAGTATCTGGAGCTCACATTGGTACAAAGGAGACAAGAAAAATGTTTTGGTCCCTGAGCCACAGAAACATGGGTGCAGGATGTTTCACACTGGGAAGTACCGACTGCCACCTGAGTGCTGGCAGCTGGTGGGCTCGGGTCGGCATGGGTGAGCACAGCCACTGTGCCTGCCTGCCTGTCTGCTGTGACAGCATGCTCTGCCTGTCCTGCATGGCCGAAGCTTTATCGGTGCCTTCTCCAGAGTGAGCAGCTGAGCTGAGACTCCTCTACGGTTACGACAGCACCAGTACTTCCAGGTAGAGAGGGAGGTTTACTGGGACCTGAGGAGGAGGGTGGGCTCCTCCTGGGACCCCTTGCCACTGAATAGTACTCTCTGTGCCCCGAGTTTAGCAGAGCTGCAGGAAAGTTTTGAAGATGCTCCTTTCCCATGGCTGAGGCTTGGTGAGCTTCTGTCATACCTCTGAGACACCCTCCTGGGCTTCCTACCAGCTGCTGCCCCAGGCTTTCCTCTGCTCGGGTCTGGTGCTGCCGGGGTGACACTTGCCACAGGACCTTGCAAGGGGCACCGTTGCATGCTTGATGTGGTGCTGGGGTGACTGCCCAGCACAGAGGTTTGCTCACTCTTCTAGCAAGGAACTGCAGCATGATGCTAAGTCATGGCCAGGATAGGAACGGGAGGCAAGAAGCTTTTCTACTGTTGGTCACAAACTGGATCCAAACTCACCCTCAATACCAGGCTCGAGACTACCTTGTGTACTGTGGAAACCTCTGTTGTCTCAGGTTAGGGCATGTGAGGGCTGAGCATACCCAAAATCTCCCCTTGGTTCCCCCTCCTGGGGAGTAGGGCTGCCCGTGGGCACCCTGCGTACAGGGCCGGCCAGAGGCCACGATGGTGGGCATGGCTGAAGCATGGAAATGTGTATTTTATTACTGCCCTCCACTTGGCTGCTGTAACCATGGGCTGAGAGAAGCACTCTCAGCCTCAGCCAACTCACTAAAGTCTCCTCTGGGATACTAGACTCTTTTCAGCTAAATGTTTCTCTCTTAGGTGCTGAGAGGCTCAAAGCTAAGTAAAAAGAGCTGTTGGGTGGACTTGCACCAAAACACAGTCCTCCATCGGGCAGACAAAGGAACAGTACGAGCACAGAGTACGGCTGCGCAATGGGAGTCTCATTAGGGCAATACTTATTTTTGATTGAAGCCTTTTTTTTGGTAGTCACCATTGCTTTTACGATGTCTCATGTTTGTTCTGATGCGCTGCAATGGATGATGCTAGTACGATCCCGAGTTCTGCTTGGTGACTACCTGAAAAGTCAGCAATTTTTCTGGATGTGTGTCATGGAGCATTCAAATCTCAGGTTTTTATGCTGTAGAGGATGTTTCAGCTCTGGTAAATGAGCTGACAGTGAGACCTAAGAAATAACAGGAAGCACTTGGTGATACTTGCTGTGACTTTTCTTGGTTCTTTCGTAGACACATCTACTAGTGAGTCACACGAGATGAAGTGTTTTTCCCTATTCTTCTTAAGAAGGATGAGAAAAGAGGGCTGACGTGCTGAGCTGTGCTCTGTAAGGAAGCTGGCTTGTCCTCCCTGGTTTGGGAGACGCAGCTTATGCTGCCCGGCTGTTAGCAGGGATCACTTTTGCTTAGTGATGTGCTGCAGAGCCAGCACTGAAGGAATGGGAGGAAAATGCAGCCATGTGATCCAAGCAGGTCTGTAGTCGTGCTGTGGTCCTGCAGTGCTCGCCAGTTGTGCAGTCTGAGTGGGCACCCAAAAGAGCAATGATTGGTTGTACAGAAGACACAAATCTTCTTCCCAGTCTTAATCCGTATGACATCAGCAGCACTTGCTGCCCAAACCTGGCCTCTCTAGTAAAGTATACAAGACCTGCTTGTATCTCAGCTGGGCATTAGCTAGTCCAGAGGGAAGGTCTCTTGCTTCTGGCACAGGCAGTGCTGGAGCCAGTTAGATAATTTCATTTGTAAAATAAAACTTTCAGTTGGTAAAAGGTCAAGTAGGAGACCATGGCTCATTCCAATATCTCTCTTGAAATGCTTGCCAAAATGATGCCATGAGGGAAAAGACACTGTTTTGTCCTTATTTGCAGCAAATCTTCAGGCCGTGATGCAGAGATAAACCCCAGCTGGGCTTGCGTTGCCTGTCAGCTCCCTTCTCCATTCTGACAGACAGGGAATCGCCTCCTCAGCCATGCTGAAATCCTGCAAAAGGTTTAAGAAATGCTGGGCTTTTCTTTCAAATTGTAGTCCTCCACGGGGTGTGTTATGGGTGACAGGCAGGAGCAGAGCTCAGCTAGCAGGGGCAAGGTTCTCCACCAATGCTCCTTGCAGGTGCTAGCTGAGCAGCGAGTGGGCTGCCATAGCTGTCACCTTCTGATCACCAAAGTGGCTGATGGTCACCCTGGGCCTGGAGGGACCGAGGGGCTTGCTCATGTGCAGTGAGTGATAACTTGAGAGGTCTGGCCTCAGACTTTCGGATAAGATCAGTTTCTAGTAGCTATCAAGCTTGTGAAATAACCCTGCTGGGCAATCCTATCCCATGCTGTGGGAAGAAATCATAGAATCATAGAATGGTTTGGGTTGGAAGGGGCCTTAAAGATCACCTGGTTCCAACCCGCTGCCATGGGCAGAGGGACACCTTCCATTAGACCAGGTTGCTCAAAGCCCTGTCCAACCTGGCCTTGAACACTTCCAGGGAGGGAGCATCCACAGCTTCTCCAGGCAACCTGTTGCAGTGTCTCACCACCCTCATTGTGAAGAATTTCTTCCTAATATCTAATCTGAATCTACTGTCTTTCAGTTTAAAGCTGTTACCCCTCACCCTATGACTACATGCCCTTGTAAAAAGTCCCTCTCCAGCTCTCTTGTAGGCCCCCTTCAGGTACTAGAAGGCTACTATGAGGTCTCCCTGGCACCTTCTCTTCTCCAGGCTGAACAAACCCAACCCTCTCAGCCTGTGTGCATAGTAGAGCTGCTCCAGTCCCCTGCTCGTCTTTGTGGCCCTCCTCTGGACTCACTCCAACAGGTCCACGTCCTTCTTATGTTGGGGGCCCCGGAGGTGAACACAGTACTGCAGGTGGGGTCTCATGAGAGCAGAGTAGATGGGGAAGAATCACCTGCCTCTACCTGCTGGTCACGCTTCTTCTGATGCAGCCCAGGATATGGTTGTGTTTCTGGGCTGCGAGCACGCATTGCTGGCTCGTGTTGAGCTTCTCATCACCCAACACCCCCAAGTCCTTCTCCTCAGGGCTGCTCTCAATCTATTCTCCGCCCAGCCTGTATCTGTGCTTGGGATTGCCCTGACCCACGTGCAGGACCTTGCACTTGGCCTTGCTGAACTTCATGTGGTTCACATAATGAAAGATAAGAATTAATTGAAGGAGAGCGCAGTGAGAGGCCCTATGACAAGTGAAGTGGCCTCCTGGCATCCTCTCCCACCCTCGTCTCAGAGAAGGGATGCCAAATCCAGCCCTCTCCTCACATTTTCCCTCAGTAAAGTGCTCCTTCCCTCCTGCAGGTGTGAGTTTATGAAAGCACCTTTTCCCACACTTGCAGCCCGGCCACTGCCTTGAGCCATGGATCAGCAGAAGTGGTGGGAGTGCTTCCCTCCCTCAGGGGTGCAGCTTTAGCCTTCACCCTTGCAGAGGGTTGCCAAAGCAGCTGCTTGAGGGGCCTCTGATGCTCACGCCAAACTGAAATTCCCCTCCTCTCTGCTGCTGAAGAAGGGCAGAGCTGCAGCTCGGCAGGCAGAGGGTGAAGTTGCTGTCCCGGTGCAGCTGGAGCTGATTTGCCATAGCTGGGCTCCAAGCACCTTCTGCCAAGAAGGAATTCACCCCTGACATGTCTTCCTGAAAGGCCAGGAAGGAGTCAGCACCCTGACTGCCTCCCAGCTGCCCTTTGGAGCAGAGGATAACAGAGAAAGTAAGAAACTGAGCAAAATTTATCACTTTTTGTGGATTATCCTGGCAGTGCAAAGGCAAAGAACCCCAAGACAGTAAGGACTCAAACCTACAGCCNTCACCCCTGACATGTCTTCCTGAAAGGCCAGGAAGGAGTCAGCACCCTGACTGCCTCCCAGCTGCCCTTTGGAGCAGAGGATAACAGAGAAAGTAAGAAACTGAGCAAAATTTATCACTTTTTGTGGATTATCCTGGCAGTGCAAAGGCAAAGAACCCCAAGACAGTAAGGACGCAAACCTACAGCCCCTTTGCCAGAATTTCACCTTGGTGAGGGGGAGCTGCACGCCCACCAAGAACAGCAGGGACCCAGGCGGCTGAGCCTTCCCAAAGCCTGCAGCAGAGCAGCACGACACGGCTGCTGCTCCCCTTGACCTTCTGCTGGAACTGAGGGAGGAGCAGACATGTGAGAAGCTACCTCACATCAGGATCAGTATGGGCATCTGCCAGCTAGTGCCCAGGGCTTCCCGGCTGGGATTAGGGGCAGAGGAGGAGGGCACAGACCAGCCGAGCTGGCCTAAGGAATAAGGCAGACTCTATGCATGTAGCACACTGGACGACAGGGCAGGTGGAGAGGGATGGGCACAGAAATGGCTGCTTGAGAAGATGAGCTGGACAACTGGGAAGCAGGATTTGTAATAAAGTCATGTAAGATTATGATGCTCGCAGTCCTGGAATGGGGTGTCTCTCCATGCAGAGCACTCGTCTGAACGGTGATTTACCCTTTGTGTAGGGGCAAGCGTTGCATGCCTAGCTTGGCCTCCTGCTCCCCTCCTCTTTTAATCCCAGGCCTTGTTTTCACCTCCTGTGACACTTACCCAGGCAGCACCGATGCAGTGTTACTTTCTATTCTATCTTTCCTTTCCTGCAAAACACCCACTCTAGGCAGTTGGTTTTTCCTCTTTGAATGATGCCTCAGCACTCCACCTATGCACACATCAGCCTAAGGGCAGCGTGCCCGCTGAGAGGGAGGAGAGGGGACTTTGCCACGCCTGCCCCGGGAAGCCCAGCTCCAGGTCGTTTTGCTGTTGTCAGCCTTTGCCAGTGCTGTCAGGAGCGATCCCTGTCTCCGAAAGGATCAGAGAGGGGTACACCTCTTTGCTGTCTCCTGCCATAGGAGATGCACAGCTGACGCTGACTTCCCCTTTTCTGAGTCTCACTGGGCACGTGGTGGGCCCTATCCGCCCAGGGCCCATGGTGCCAGCAGGCCCTGCTCTCCCTCCATCAGTGTAAGTTGCTGGTTCGATCGAAGTACACACAGAGGGAAGGAGAGAGCAGAGGCTAGGGCAGGCAAATGACTATGGCGACGTTCAATTCTGCCCACCTGGCTGTCGGCAGCACCGACCTCAATACCGTGCCGGTACCTCACATGCCTTTGTTTTGGTTGATATTGTTAGACAGTTTCTGCCTCTGAAATGTAGTTTTTGAGATAACAGGAAGAGATAACCCCACAACAGAGGCACTAGCCACACCGTAGGGCTCATTGGTTGCATTTCCCATGCGCTTTCTCTGCCTACATACCAACAGCAGGCAAGCATTTCAGGTTGCTGCCTGCCCTCCCACAAAAATACCCACTTTCATTTCCAGCCCTTTGGGGTGGCATGGGGCTGGTGAGCAAGCACGGTGCAAAGGCGAGGAGGGTTGCGAGTAGAGATGTGTGTGGCAAGGGCACCGTGGACAACTGGATGGGAACAGCTCTGAAACAAAAGTGTCCGCAGGCATCCTAAAACTGCATTTCTATGCTTATCGCTCCCCGGCTGAATGCCAGTGAAATGAGGACAGGCAGTAAGGCTGGTGCACTAGGGCAACTAGCCCTTGAAGAGCCTCATGTTGAAATGTAATGCCTGCTGGGACAGTCTGGGACCGCTGCTGTTAGCAGCCAGAGTCAGACAAACCCCTCTTCCTCTGTTAAAGGCAAGGTGAGCTTTCCCTATGAAGAATGGGAATGAAATAAAGGGATGCTTGTTTGCCAACGAGTTCCTACATAAGGGTGCCCTGGTCTCCAGCATTTCTTCCACAAAACATGTGTGCACCTTGCTTGCTTCCATGATGGGCTCTTCCCAAAGCCTCGTTCAGTCCCTTCCCCATTTGGCTGGGTGTGCCAGAACCCCCTATGTTTGCTGGCAGGTTCACTGGAGGGCCTGGGATGTCCTGCAGCTTGCTCAGCTCCCTACCCTGCAAAGGAGCTCTGTGACAGAGGCTGGGGGCTTGCCCTGCTCCACTCTTATTCCTGGCCTCTCATCTCACACTGATGGTGTGTCCCTTCCCTTCGTGGCTCTCCCTGCCCTCAGCGCTGTGCAGACCGCAAACCTGGGAGAGCAAGGATGGTCTGTAGGCTTGGGATGCTACTGTGATGCTCCTGTTCATACTCCTGCTGGGAATGGGGTCCTGATTTCTCCTCTTGTCTGAGAAGGGAGTACTCGTGATGTATCGATTTTCGCCAGCATCACTGTTTTCTTCCATTTCTACGTTCTCGGAGCTTTTACAGCTGCTAAACGCACCACCTGAGGGAGCTGTGTCTCTGAGAACTGCCGTACAATGCAGGCTCTACAACACAAGGGCGACTGTGAGGCCCGTGTGCTGCAGGCTCACCGGTCACTGCAGTGGCCAAAACTTCAATTTTAGTTGGCATCAGTATGGCTTCAGTAGCTAGGGCCAGTGTGAGCAAATGGCAGTATGAGGATGTGGTTCCTATAGCAGGGGAAGTGCCTGTATCTCAAACCCAAAATTCAACCGGCAAAACCTCCAACACCTTTTTGCTGACCTTACAGTTTCTATAGACTCTATTTTACTTTTAGCCATTTAAAAAAAGACGACAAGCTTAGCCAAAAGTCAGCCACTGCAAAAGAGGAACAGAGTAACATAAATTTTTTAAAAAGCACTGACAGGAAGGAAGCATGTCTGCACAGCAAGTGACTTGAAGGAAGCCTTTAGGCCTGTAGTGGAAATCAAATACTGACTGCTGGAGGAGTTGCTGAGAATCCAAAGTCTTCCAAAGGAAGGTCTGTTTAATAAGGAAAAAGGGGTGGAAATAAGTGATGTGCCCACCCTCTTTCTTTATCAGACATCTCGCCTTGCCTAGAAATTCAGGCTGCGTGCGGGCTGCTGAGAACAGCAAATATGTCCCTGGCTATTGCTGCCAAAGTACACTCTATTATCTGGCTCATTCTTGTCCATCCCACCCCTCTTCCTTGGCATCCCTGTACCACAGGAATGGCTTGCCTGGGGCATGTTCTAGGGAAAAGAGGCTGGATATGTACATCTCTGTATACCAAATTTTACCTGCAGTAGACCTCTCTGTTGATGTTGGAACACCACATCAGGGAAATCGAGTCAGCTTTACGAAAAACACCAAATAGCAGCTCTGAAGAGCCACAGGTGGTGCCAGGGTTAGAGGGGATGTCAGCAGGTGAGGAGAGGCATTTCAAAATGGCGACTGTAGAAGAAGTAGCTGTGAATCTCCTTTCTCTCAAAGCATCTGTGCTAGAGAAGAACATCTGTGATGGAGTACCTGAGGCAAATGCAGGCGTGATGCCTTATCTAGAGATGAAATACTGCACCACTACCGGCGGGCACCAAAGCAGCTGTCTTAACTGACTCAACATATGTACACACACGCTAAGCAGCAAGAACTGTTAGTCCTCTCCCTCTCCTAAAGTTTTGAAGGACACGTGCTTCTGAAGCCCTAATAAGAAATAGTAGAGCAGAATGGTTTACAGGCCTAGACTGATCAGAAGGGAAGCAAAAGCTCTGCTTCTTCAAGTTACAAAAAGAAGATGCTGCATCCTTTTGAAGGATGGTGGGAATGAACAAAATGATACAGACAAGACCTCTCGTGGGATGGGTGAGGCTTAGCCCAGCACTGCAGACTGCACTGCAGGCACTGACCCTCTGCGGGCCGAGCCTGGGGACAGGCACAGCTGCGTGGGCCTGACACATGTGGCTCCTCTCTCACTGGGACCCGGCTGCTCCGTACTTTTTCCCAACGGGAAGCACCATGCAGATGTGTGAAGAGCAAGTGGATGGTCTCATGGGGCAGTCGCGTCTTGGAAGCAGAAACTTGTCTGCAAATGGTGT
Source organism: Steatornis caripensis (assembly GCA_013398225.1). Taxonomy (NCBI): domain Eukaryota; kingdom Metazoa; phylum Chordata; class Aves; order Caprimulgiformes; family Steatornithidae; genus Steatornis; species Steatornis caripensis. The sequence goes on along the minus strand of VZSC01016081.1, from coordinate 188,179 downwards.
GGCTCCCAGCCAGGACCCCAGTCCATGGATCTCTGCCATGGGTCTCCTGGCAGCTTTGGCAAGCCGGACATTTAGCTACCACCACTTCAGGGTCAGGCTTTAGTCAGGTACAACCCAGAGTGGAGCAAGATGGATGCCCTACCTAAACCATGCCACTGATGATGTTCCATGGCGGGACTTGTGTGCATGAAGCATGGGAATTTTGTGCTATGCCTGTTTTACACCCAGAGCTGGCCCTTTCCAGTGATACTGGGCTGAAGTGTCTACCTTGGGTGGGAACAGCACTGCTGGAGGAGGGGACAGAAAGCCGGACCCATGCTCAAGGGGCAGCTAGCCCATTGCTGTTCAGGGAACTGGTGGCTGCTTGGTCTCACTGGAGGAGAAGGGGAATTTGTGGGCTGGCCACTCAATGATGACAACAGTTTAGGGATGCTTTATTTAAGCTCCGCACTTGTTAGCCAGGTTCTGGCACGCACCTCTAGGCAGAAAAGGCAGTTTACAGCACAGAACTACCTAGCAGCTCCTTTACAAAGCCCTGTCCTGCAGGATTTGGCCCAAATGCTTTGTTCAGCTGTGCTATCAGCTGTCTCCAGGGACAAGAATTGGAGGCAGCAGGTGCCCTGCCTGTAGCAGCCTGCTTGGTGCTGGCGTGAGTGTGGGGTGCAGAAGAACATGTTGGTGCTGTCATCTAGTGGGACAACATGAGCACAGCCCAGCCAGGGCTCTGCTCCCTTCCTCCCATGCCTTTTACTGCTCCTTTGTGCTAACTTACATCCCGACTAATAGGCCCAAGAGTATTTTGGGGCCATAAGACTTTTCCCTAGAATAGGCAGTGGAAAAGCTGTTATTGTTACAGGCTTCACACACAGTTTTAATCAGGCTTGTGTATCACAGGCTAGGCTTAAATGGAGCACATCCAAACTCGTGAACTCGGCTGGCCCTCATGTACCTCCCCCGAGTAGAGTGTATTTTGTGCCTGTAAAAGAGATCAGCCCAATGCACAAACAGAATAATGGTTAATTGCCCATCTAATTTAGATCTTGTTTTGCACCCTGGGAGAGCTGAATGGTCAAGGCTAGAGACGTCTCTTAAACACTTGATTTCTGTTATTTATATTCAAAACACAACATCAGTCTCTACTTTCTGTTTGTGATCTCTGCTATAATCATGTTCAAGTTTTGGTTCCTCTTGCAGCTGCTCAGACATGTTCTGCCACTTACACAACACGTGGCAAACTTCTCTTTTGGCTGTCCCAGATTTTCCCAGGGGTACATTGAGATGACTTGTCTATTGGAAGACAAAAAACAGTGTCAGAGACTCAGCATTTGGGATGTGTTCAAGGCTGAGTGGCAACGGAAGGGCAGAGGTGGGAGTAGGGCCTTCCAGCTCATTTTACATCTTTCCTGGCCTCTGACGGCTTTGTCCCGTAAGTGCCTCTTCGTTCCTCACGCAGCAGAGGGAGTGCTGGAAAAACTGATGCTGCTTATTCTGGCGGCGGAACTGGAACGCAAACCGCAGCCCAGGCAGGGGCAACAGGGAAGCGAAAGCAGCCTCCCAGATGAGAGGCATTGGCATAGTTTTGATTTCAAAGATGCAGGGATTTCTTAACCGTATTTTAAATAGAACCATAGAACAGACCTCAGAGATCATCTGGTCCAACCTTTGGTGGGAAAGGGAGCCTACATGAGATTGTCTGGCACCCTGTCCAGTCACGTCTTGAAAACCTCCATTGATGGGGACTTCACCACACCCCTGGGGAGGTTGTGCCAGTGATTGATTGTTCTCACTGTAAAAAGATTATTTCTTATATCAAGATGAAACCTCCCCCACTGCCACTTGTACCCATTGCTCCTTGTCCTCTCCGTGTGGCTCCTTGTCATTTAAACTCCTTCATCTTTCTGTCTCTGAAACGCTTCTGTTCAATGTGTGATGGAGGGGGATCTTGACTGGTGTCCTGAAGGAAATACAGTTATACAGGTATGTGTCTCTGCTGGTCGCCATTGATGCCGCCCTTCTCTACCCTTCCTTCCTACCCTCCTCCTAGTCTTTTTCAGGAAGGACATTAACCTGCAGGTTCCATCTTCTTAAGTACAGTAAGTGTTTGGTTTCTAAAGGACTCCTAGCTTAATTTCTCTTATTGTCTTCTGCTGTGTAAGGCACTTCTTGGCCCCCGGTCAACTATTTCAGCTCAAGGTGTCAACCATGCTGGCTGCAGAAGCTCAGCGGTGCAAGCTGATGGGAAGTAGAGGAAGGTCCTGGCAGGATTCCCTTTCCACACATGGGGATGATATGAGGGTCAGGGAAAAAGCCCCCAAAAGCCCCAAACACATTTGCTCATAGGAGACCAGTTTTGATGAAACGTGACTGCTGTACCAAAGAGGAGGGCAGAGGGGCCGGGCAGAACCATGGCGCCGGGGCCCTGAGGGCACCGCCAGCCCTTCCCTGCCCTTGCCTGGCCCAGCTCCGCTCGCTGCCCAAGACCCCATCTCAGCGCCCCCTGCCCCACCGGGGGGTGCCCTGTGCCCGCTGCTGCCGGGCCGGCTCCGGCCTGCTCCGGCCTGATCCGAGGAGAAACCCCGGCAGGGCCAGGAGAGGGCACTTGAAAACAACCGTTTGTGCACGGCGGTGTCTGCTGTGGGGCTCTTCCCTCTCCTTGTTTTTTTTTTTTTTTTTTCCCCCGCCTTTTTTCCTCCCCCTCCCCTTTCCTTTGCACAAACCCCGGGAGCCGTTTTCATCTTCCTGGGAATTGGCTGCTTTGTGGCGTGAAAGGAGAGCTTGCATCCAGCCACGCTCCCCTCCCCTGGTGCCCCAAATTCTCTCCCCGACTCCACACGCACACCCATGCCCGAGCCCAGCGATATGCTCGCCTGCAAAACACACGGGCACGTGCAAGTGTGGTGTAACCACACAGCAATTCGGAGGCCAAAACCAGGTCTGGGTTTTTTTCCTGAAAACTCCCTGAAACGTGCAGATTTCAGTAAAACAGCACCTGTGTTCGAACCACAGCGGGGATTGGAGGAAGGGAAAAAAATCCACCCCACCTCAGCAAGCAAGAATGTCAAGCTGAAAGCAGTGCTGGGCTTGGCTGTTGCTTTGAGACGTCACTACACGCTGGCCCTCTTTGTGCTAACACTCACTGAATGTTGCTCCTTGAAAAGCCTGGTTTTCCAAAGGCTGAAAACATTGAGCTGGCGATCTTGCACACCGGACTTCAAATCAAAGGTGTCAGGCCTGAGAAACACACAGAGCCCAGCTGTGCTGAAGGGTGGCTGGGTGCAACGCCAGTATCAGCCAGATTATAAAGCTCCTGGCGTTGTTCAGAGTGAATTTTGATGCGTGCAGTCACAGCGCAGCATCCCTGGCACGCTTCCCTTCTGGGTCTTTCCCTCCCTCACATGTACAGAGATGCACTCTTTTCACCGCCAGCCCCCAAACATGCACTGTTTCCTCCTCACTTCTCATGGGTGCTTGCAGATTCAAGCATGAAATCTCTACCAACAAATGCTTTTTACATGTTCTGCTGTGTGGCTTTGCTGTATACACTTATGCCCTAATTGCATCACTTCCCTGCAACTAACTCCCTTCCTCAGGTGAGCACCCTGCTCTATTAGTCAACACATGCACACAAAAAACATTTCATGCTCTATAGCTGTGCCCAGATAACCCATATATAACTCACACTTAAGTGTACTTCTCCCCTTTGTAAGCACAGAGACATTGACTGCTCTGTAATAAATTTGTATCACAGACTGGGTATATACAGGCACCTTTTCCACATAGTCCACAGAACTGCAGCTGTATATATACTCATTTTCTTTGCACAGACACACATGAACACCCTTACTTTCCTTTTTCCAGAACAGACAAGCCTTTGTTGTTAGGGTGTCTCTGCTCCCCTGGTCTTTCTTCCCCTCCTTGTTTCTGACTCTGTCTTCCCTACTGCCTGTCTCTCCTGCTTGTTCAAGTTGCCGGCTAAACTGCTGCAGATGAGTCGCTTGGAATCATGTTTGTCCAAGGCCTTTTCCTGGGACGATGTGTGGCTTGTTAAAACGAGCTCCATATGTTCTCTCTCAGTGAGTCCCCCCTCTACCCTATTTTAAGGGGGTAGCCCGTTGATTAAACATTTTCCCACGGTGCGACACTCTGTGCTGCAAGGGCAAGGGACTGGGCTCCTCCTCGAGGAGGTGCAGTATCTCTTCCATCTCTGTTGCAATAGCAAAAACCCTGACAACTGCTCTTGCAAACACCCTGCTCTTGCCAGGACAGGTTGGGCGGCCATATCAAGCCTGCCTAGGCTCGCCCTCGCACCTTGGCCCTGGGCGATGCACTGCTGCCCCAGTCTTTTGACGGGTGGGTTGCTCATATGCCGGAGCTGAGGGAGCAGCAGAAAAACAGGGTGCAATGTGGCAGGGGTGAGTGATGTGGGTTCTTGGGCAGCCAGGATGGGCTTCAAGGTGGCTTGCTGGTATCAGAAAAGGCTTGTAGCTTTTGGGAGAGCACAACTCGTGGTAGGGGGTCCCTGTTGCTGGAGTAGGGGCAGGCAGGCAGCCAGGCTGTGCTGCGCTGCAGCATCAAGGAAGGGGAGGGGGTGAGGAGAGAACTTTGCCCCCATGCTGAGCACTCAGCACGGCTCTCTGGCCATTCCTGGGCAGGTTTCTTGCACCTTACTGCTGCCTGGTCTGCCCAGGGCTCTGAAGACGCAGCGTCGCTGGAGCTTTTGCAAGCGGTGGGCTGTGTCTGCAGCTGCAGCTGCCCCTGCCCCAGGCTCTGCAGTGGGGCAGGGCCCATGCCCTGGGGAAGGGGCTTTAGCCCCAGCCAGATTTCAGGTGCTTTCCCAGCTGTGTTCTGCCTTTAAATAACGCCTTCCTGCTGCTTAGTGAGTTATCTTGGGCTGGGAGACTGGGACTGTAAGGAGGTGAAGGGTGATACTGAGGTATGTGTTGGCTCTGTGGGAGTCACCTGGTACAAAGACAGCTTCTGGCTTTGCACACCTGAACACTAACAGTGTACTGTCCCAGTGCTAAGGTGATGTGCAGCAAAAGAAGCTGTGCCAAGCACGTCCCTCTTCTCTGTCTATGTTAACCTCAACTGCATCTGTGTGTCATGGGAGGCTTTGCTGAAGCAGGATGAATGGGTGCCAACTCAGCTGAAAGGGAAGTGATGTGGCGTGGGAGGGAGCCCTGCTATTGAGGATGCCTCTTTGACTCCGCTGGGGAAGACACAGCCAGGCTCTGTGGTGTCCCTGAGGGAGGTAGCGTCTTGCTCTAAACAGCCTTGAGAATGACACTGGTGGCATACTCTTGGACAAAATATATTCAAAGACATCTCACTGAGAAGCTGGCCTCCACTGTCTTGTCTCAGTAGTGCTGTGCCAGCAGCCCCCTTGATGCTGAACCCATTTTCCTCCCCTACTGGTCTGGGTCTGATGGGTCTCTCACTGGAGTTAGAGTCCTAAATTGGTCACGTGCTCTTCACTTTTTTGCCCTTTCTTATTTATTCTTTTTCTGTTCAGAACAGACATGAGGCAGGAAGAAATGTCCAGCAGATGTACTGCCTGTGCTGCATGGTCTTCTCAGGACAGCCTACCTCCTCAGAGCAGTGACACCAGTGCCACTTCCACTCACTTGCCTCTTTTCATCCGTTTATCGCAACCTTGTGGTGAGTCACAACAGTTATATTTATATCTAACAGAGCCAGCTTTTGTGTAAGTTGTTTTATTTTTCAGCAAGCTTTCTCATCTGCTCAGTCAGGATAGCAGCTGGTGCTGCCATGGTGGGGAGCATCTCCAGCTTGTTTTGCTCTGCCACTCCATTTGCCGCTTGCGCAGAGTTCCCATCCAAACCAAAGACAGGAGCCAAATGTATGTTGTGTAGAGCAATGACTCCAGCTCCCCACCCCCAGCAGCTCACTGACAGGGAGACCTCTGGGTACAAACAAAGTACAGTGTTAGTGGAAAATTGGTGCAGCCCCCAGAAGGTCCTTAGGAAACACTTGAGCCTGGATGGAGCCAGCTGTTCTGCGTGGGAAGGAGAGAGGTTAGCCCAGATGATGCAGAGCAGAAAGTCAAGCCAGAGCTGGAGCACATCATTTGTCTTGTGGCTAAGGGCTTGGGCTGGATGTGGGTTAATGGCACTTGGCCACGTCTTGAGGAGTGACCTCCAAGGCAAGCTGAAAGAGCCATAGATGTCAGGTCTTGTGAAAAGGATGTTGGAAACCCCACAGCCCCGGGAGGCTGATAGCGCAGTGTATTTCTATTGGTAACCAGTAGCTACGTCTTTGCACAAGCTTACTGTTGCCTGCAGTTTTACCTTCACAGTGAAAGGCACAAACTTAGTAAGCGGGCAGTCACACGTGCTGTCTGATACACAGCTCATCCATTTGCTTCTGGACTGACTTTGTGTGATACGTAAGAATCCAGACTACCCAAGGAGAGAAAATCTCCCTCGAATCCTGGGGAGGTGATTCAGGTTGGAAACGTTGTTTCAAACATGATCTATGTTCTGGGGTCTAGGCTGGATGTGGCTACAGAGACTGTGAAACACGTGTGTTAAACAGGGTGATTTGTTCATGCTAATGGGGAGGATAGAGCTTTTTAGCCTCCTTATGAACTCCAGTTGGGTCTGGGTTGGGGAGTAATCTGGACTCACACGCTGAAAGCCCTCCCTCATACCACTGCCATGGCCTCAAGACTCAAAGCGGAGGGTGAGGCAGCATCCTCTTTCTGAAGTGAGTTGAAATGGTCCAGTTTTCCCTCAGAAGTATCTGGGTGACCAGCCATGTTAACACAGCTGCAGCTGGGACTCCACAGGGATGTTGTTTTTCAAGCTGAAACCAAGAACAATTTCCTCAAAGATGCACTGTGGATAAAAGTGATTTTGCTGGAAAGAGCAGTGTTGTCACTTGAGTGGTGCTTTGGCTCAGACCTCTTCCCTCAAAATTGGAGAACTGTAGGATCAAAGCTTAATTTAGGCTGGAAGGGACTCCCATCTAGTCCAAGCCCAAATGAACCCCCAAATGAAGCAGGTAGACTCTAAGGCATCGTTGTGTTGCTGTGTAGAGAAACTTTGGAAATAAATCTTGGATTACTAGGGTTCAGCAGGACTTCTGCGGTTATGTAAGAGGGATCAGAGGTTTGGCTCGGCTGTGGATTGCATCCAGACTCTTGGATGCTCATGTCACCTTCCAGAAGGGTGGTGGTGCTGGTCCAAGCACGATTCCTCACTTCATCAGGGAAAATGCTGCTGTCTTCACCGTTCCCGGCTGTATCAGGCTGGGACAGTCTGCTCTGTGCCCATCATTGTGATTGTGCTCTCCTTGCTTCAGCTGGGTAAATAATTGCCTCTTCCCTCTCTGCAGTGACTATATGTCAGTGCAGTGAAAGAAGCACAAGGGCTGCATCACACACTGCTTTGACCTCCTGATGAAAGGATGGTAGGAACGTGGTGTGTGGGGCAGGCACGCGTGGACCCAGAAGCAGAGCAGCTGGGAGGAGGCCACCTCTGGTGTCCCGCAGCTTCACATGGGTGATGGTTTTGCCATGCTGCTGCTTCTGTCTTCTGATGGTGTGCTACGCACTTCTCCTCCCACCCTTTTGCAGCCAGGGTAAGAAAGGAAGGTGCTTAGAAACCTGGCTCTTTAAAAAGCAAATGTTCCTGCTACCTAGCAGCAGTCATGCCCTGTCCTACCCGTGGTAGAAGGTGTATCTTGTCACATAGAAGGTTAATGTGTCCAGTGTTTCTGTTCTCTGGGTCTCTGAGCACGTGCTCTTTGGGGCCCAAACCCTTCCCCAGACCTCCCAGGTTTGCATGAGTTTGCAGCTGTGCTTCCTGCTACTGGTTGGTCTGGACGTACAAAGGGAACAAATGTTGGATGTTATTTAGCACTTCAGTCAGGTCGTGCTGCAGCCAGGAAGCGCAATGGTTCATAATGGAGAACATATGGGATCTCACGCAAACACCCTCACTCGCTCTGTCCTCATTTCCCTGCCTGTAAAATGGAAATAATAATTCAGTGCCTCAAAGAAGAGTTGTGGGGCTTGATTAATGAATTAGGATTTGCAAACTGCTCACAGACTTTCATCCAGAAGGGGTGGCAGGAAGGTGGTGTGTTTTTAATTGCAGGAGCATTGCCAGTCTGTCTCCTTCCTTTGCACCCGATGGAAAGGAGATGCTGTGTGGCCTGTTTGAATGGCAGGCTGTGGGGCATGAGGCGCTCAGCGGACCCTGACCATGTGGGGACCTTTGGGTGTCCTGCTGTACCGGAGGGGGGGCATAGTAGTGGAGTGACCCACCTGTGTCCATCTGTGCCACGGCCACCCCACAGCCCTTGTGACCACAGTACCTGAGGCAAGCTCTCTGTCTCTCTCTCTCTCTTTCATGAGGAAAGGCTGAGAGAGCTGGGTCTGTTCAGCCTGGAGAAGAGAAGACTGAGAGGGGATCTCATCAATGCTTATCAATATCTACACAGGGCAGGTGTCAAGAGGACAGGGCCAGGCTCTTTTCAGTGGTGCCCAGCGACAGGACAAGGGGCAATGGGCACAAACTGGAACACAGGCAGTTCCACCTGAACGTGAGGAAGAACTTCTTTACTGTGAGGGTGACAGAGCACTGGCACAGGCTGCCCAGAGAGG